>JAEQBA010003776.1:0-322012 GCA_019434445.1 Phalangium opilio
TTTGGAGGCTCGGAACTCTGGTTCTACCAGAGATACGGGGATGTAAATAATGTGTCCTTGACACAATGTTCGGATAATTATAAAGGTCTTTACATATCCCAAGCAAAAAAAAAAAAAAAAAAAAAACTTCGCGGTTTCGAACCTGTAACTCCGGGGTGAGGCGGATATGATAAACCACTGCACTACAGATATGTTCTGATGTTTAATCGAAAATACAGGCCAAATATTTAAGCAAAACGTGAACAAACAAACCCCTCCATAGGAAATGCATTAGACCCGATTTTGCAGGCTCGTAACTGTGGGTCTAGTAGAGATACGGGGATGTCCTTTGAGTATGTTATAGCCCAATTTGTCCCCCATCTAACTATACTAAAGACTTTGGGCTGCGACAAACTGGGGCCAAGTAATTAAGCAAAACGTAAACAAACAACCCCTCCATAGGAATTGCATTTTAGACCCAACTTTGCAGCCTCGTAACTGTGTTTCTACTAGAGATACGGGGATGTCCTTTGAGTATGTTATAGCCCAATTTGTCCCCCATCCTACTATACCAAAGGTTTGGGGTTGCGTCATATAGGGGCCGAGAAATTAAGCGAAATATTCAAAAAACATGCCATAAAAATAGCGTCACACCCAACTTTAGAGTCTCGTAACTCTGGTTCTAATAGACATAGGGGGATGTCCTCTGAGTATGTTATAGTCCATTTGTCCCCCATCCAGCCATACCAAGAACATAGGGCTACGACAAACAGGGGCCGAGATATTAAGCAAAATGTTCGTCAACGTATGGTATCTTCTCACCTTTATTTGCTATGTTACTTATGATTTTAGCACTGAACTTTGTAGGCTCATAACTCTCGTTCTATTAGAGATACGGGGATCTCCTTTGGATATGTTATAGTACTATTTGCTCCCCATACAAGGATACTTTAAACTTGAGGCTACCTCAATATCGTCGTCAACTTATTTTTTGTCTCACTTATTGTTAGGAGGTTACTTTTGATTTTTGAAAAAACTTTGCAGGCTCGTAACTCTTTTTCTAGTAGAGATACGCGGATGTCCTTTGAGTATGTTATAGCCCAATTTGTCCCCCATCTAACCATACTAAAAACTTTGGGCTACGACAAACTGGGGCCGAGTACTTAAGCAAAACGTAAAGAAACAAACCCCTCCATAGGAAATGCATTAAACTAAATTTTGGAGGCTCGGAACTCTGGTTCTACCAGAGATACGGGGATGTAAATAATGTGACCTTGACACAAATGTTCGGATAATTATAAAGGTCTTTACATATCCCAAGCGAAAAAAAAAACTTGGCGGTTTCGAACCTGTGGCCTTCCGTGAGCGAGGCGGATGTGTTAACCACTACACTACAGATATGTTATTATAGGTGACCGAGAATACAGGGCCGAGTAATTAAGGAAAAAGTAAAGAAACAACTCCTTCCATAGGAATAGCATTAGACCCAACTTTGGAGGCTCGTAACTCTGGTTCTAGTAGAGATAAGGGGATGTCCTTTGAGAATGTTATAGTGCAATTTGTCCCCCATCTGACCATACTAAAAACGTAGGGCTACGACAAACATGGGCCAAGTAATTAAGCAAAACGTAAACGAACAACCCCTCCATAGGAAAAGCGTTTGACCCAATTTTGGAGGCTCGTAACTCTGGTTCTAGTAGTGATACGGGGATGTCCTTTGAGTATGTTATAGATCAATTTGTCCCCCATCCAACCATACTATAAACTTAGGGCTACGACAAACAGGGGCCAAGTAATTAAGCAAAACGTAAACAAACAAACCCCTCCATAGGAAATGCATTAAACTAAATTTTGGAGGCTCGGAACTCTGGTTCTACCAGAGATACGGGGATGTAAATAATGTGTCCTTGACACAAATGTTCGGATAATTATAAAGGTCTTTACATATCCCAAGCAAAAAAAAAAAAAAAAAAAAAACTTCGCGGTTTCGAACCTGTAGACTTCCGGGAGTGAGGCGGATATGATAACCACTGCACTACAGATATGTTCTGATGTTTAATCGAAAATACAGGCCAAATATTTAAGCAAAACGTGAACAAACAAACCCCTCCATAGGAAACGCATTAGACCCGATTTTGCAAGCTCGTAACTGTGGGTCTAGTAGAGATACGGGGATGTTCTTTGAGTATGTTATAGCCCAATTTGCCCCCATCTAACTATACTAAAGACTTTGGGCTGCGACAAACTGGGGCCAAGTAATTAAGCAAAACGTAAACAAACAACCCCTCCATAGGAATTGCATTTTAGACCCAACTTTGCAGCCTCGTAACTCTGTTTCTACTAGAGATACGCGGATGTCCTTTGAGTATGTTATAGCCCAATTTGTCCCCCATCCAACCATACCAAAGGTTTGGGGTTGCGTCATATAGGGGCCGAGAAATTAAGCGAAATATTCAAAAACATGCCATAAAAATAGCGTCACACCCAACTTTAGAGTCTCGTAACTCTGGTTCTAATAGACATAGGGGGATGTCCTCTGAGTATGTTATAGTCCAATTTGTCCCCCATCCAGCCATACCAAGAACATAGGGCTACGACAAACAGGGGCCGAGATATTAAGCAAAATGTTCGTCAACGTATGGTATCTTCTCACCTTTATTTGCTATGTTACTTATGATTTTAGCACTGAACTTTGTAGGCTCATAACTCTCGTTCTATTAGAGATACGGGGATCTCCTTTGGATATGTTATAGTACTATTTGCTCCCCATACAAGGATACTTTAAACTTGAGGCTACCTCAATATCGTCGTCAACTTATTTTTTGTCTCACTTATTGTTAGGAGGTTACTTTTGATTTTTGAAAATAAACTTTGCAGGCTCGTAACTCTTTTTCTAGTAGAGATACGCGGATGTCCTTTGAGTATGTTATAGCCCAATTTGTCCCCCATCTAACCATACTAAAAACTTTGGGCTACGACAAACTGGGGCCGAGTACTTAAGCAAAACGTAAAGAAACAAACCCCTCCATAGGAAATGCATTAAACTAAATTTTGGAGGCTCGGAACTCTGGTTCTAGTAGAGATAAGGGGATGTAAATAATGTGACCTTGACACAAATGTTCGGATAATTATAAAGGTCTTTACATATCCCAAGCGAAAAAAAAACTTGGCGGTTTCGAACCTGTGGCCTTCCGTGAGCGAGGCGGATGTGTTAACCACTACACTACAGATATGTTATTATGGGTGACCGAGAATACAGGGCCGAGTAATTAAGGAAAAAGTAAAGAAACAACTCCTTCCATAGGAATAGCATTAGACCCAACTTTGGAGGCTCGTAACTCTGGTTCTAGTAGAGATAAGGGGATGTCCTTTGAGAATGTTATAGTGCAATTTGTCCCCCATCTGACCATACTAAAAACGTAGGGCTACGACAAACATGGGCCAAGTAATTAAGCAAAACGTAAACGAACAACCCCTCCATAGGAAAAGCGTTTGACCCAATTTTGGAGGCTCGTAACTCTGGTTCTAGTAGTGATACGGGGATGTCCTTTGAGTATGTTATAGATCAATTTGTCCCCCATCCAACCATACTATAAACTTAGGGCTACGACAAACAGGGGCCAAGTAATTAAGCAAAACGTAAACAAACAAACCCCTCCATAGGAAATGCATTAAACTAAATTTTGGAGGCTCGGAACTCTGGTTCTACCAGAGATACGGGGATGTAAATAATGTGTCCTTGACACAAATGTTCGGATAATTATAAAGGTCTTTACATATCCCAAGCAAAAAAAAAAAAAAAAAAAACTTCGCGGTTTCGAACCTGTAGACTTCCGGGAGTGAGGCGGATATGATAACCACTGCACTACAGATATGTTCTGATGTTTAATCGAAAATACAGGCCAAATATTTAAGCAAAACGTGAACAAACAAACCCCTCCATAGGAAACGCATTAGACCCGATTTTGCAGGCTCGTAACTGTGGGTCTAGTAGAGATACGGGGATGTCCTTTGAGTATGTTATAGCCCAATTTGCCCCCCATCTAACTATACTAAAGACTTTGGGCTGCGACAAACTGGGGCCAAGTAATTAAGCAAAACGTAAACAAACAACCCCTCCATAGGAATTGCATTTTAGACCCAACTTTGCAGCCTCGTAACTCTGTTTCTACTAGAGATACGCGGATGTCCTTTGAGTATGTTATAGCCCAATTTGTCCCCCATCCAACCATACCAAAGGTTTGGGGTTGCGTCATATAGGGGCCGAGAAATTAAGCGAAATATTCAAAAACATGCCATAAAAATAGCGTCACACCCAACTTTAGAGTCTCGTAACTCTGGTTCTAATAGACATAGGGGGATGTCCTCTGAGTATGTTATAGTCCAATTTGTCCCCCATCCAGCCATACCAAGAACATAGGGCTACGACAAACAGGGGCCGAGATATTAAGCAAAATGTTCGTCAACGTATGGTATCTTCTCACCTTTATTTGCTATGTTACTTATGATTTTAGCACTGAACTTTGTAGGCTCATAACTCTCGTTCTATTAGAGATACGGGGATCTCCTTTGGATATGTTATAGTACTATTTGCTCCCCATACAAGGATACTTTAAACTTGAGGCTACCTCAATATCGTCGTCAACTTATTTTTTGTCTCACTTATTGTTAGGAGGTTACTTTTGATTTTTGAAAATAAACTTTGCAGGCTCGTAACTCTTTTTCTAGTAGAGATACGCGGATGTCCTTTGAGTATGTTATAGCCCAATTTGTCCCCCATCTAACCATACTAAAAACTTTGGGCTACGACAAACTGGGGCCGAGTACTTAAGCAAAACGTAAAGAAACAAACCCCTCCATAGGAAATGCATTAAACTAAATTTTGGAGGCTCGGAACTCTGGTTCTACCAGAGATACGGGGATGTAAATAATGTGACCTTGACACAAATGTTCGGATAATTATAAAGGTCTTTACATATCCCAAGCGAAAAAAAAAACTTGGCGGTTTCGAACCTGTGGCCTTCCGTGAGCGAGGCGGATGTGTTAACCACTACACTACAGATATGTTATTATGGGTGACCGAGAATACAGGGCCGAGTAATTAAGGAAAAAGTAAAGAAACAACTCCTTCCATAGGAATAGCATTAGACCCAACTTTGGAGGCTCGTAACTCTGGTTCTAGTAGAGATAAGGGGATGTCCTTTGAGAATGTTATAGTGCAATTTGTCCCCCATCTGACCATACTATAAACTTAGGGCTACGACAAACAGGGGCCGAGTAATTAAGCAAAACGTAAACGAACAACCCCTCCATAGGAAAAGCGTTTGACCCAATTTTGGAGGCTCGTAACTCTGGTTCTAGTAGTGATACGGGGATGTCCTTTGAGTATGTTATAGATCAATTTGTATCCCATCCAACCATACTATAAACTTAGGGCTACGACAAACATGGGCCAAGTAATTAAGCAAAACGTAAACGAACAACCCCTCCATAGGAAAAGCGTTTGACCCAATTTTGGAAGCTCGTAACTCTGGTTCTAGTAGAGATACGGGGATGTCCTTTGAGTATGTTATAGTGCAATTTGTCCCCCATCTAACCATACTAAATACGTAGGGCTACGACAAACAGGGGCCGAGTAATTAAGCAAAACTTGAACAAACAATCCCCTCCTGTTTCTATTTGAGGTACAGGGATGGCCTTTGTGTTATAGTCCTATTTTCTCCTCATCCAACGATAATAAAAACGTTGGGATCGAGTACCAAGCTCTTTCGCAATAGTTTGGAAAAATACCAATATTTTGTGGTAAAAACATAGAAAATTTAGTAATATATTGGAAAAGGGGGAAATTTATTCAGTTGATAATCCTTGATAATAACAAACAGGCGCGCATTTAGCCGCTTATTCTAGGAGAGCGATAGCTCTCTTAGATAAGACCTCATACCGACTTCAATGTATAAGGATGGTTTTTTGATTGGTTATAACTTTTTTTGTATCGTATTAACTGCTTTGAAAAAATTCCACAGAACTACAATTCGGGCCCTCAATATGTGGTTAAAATTTCAAGAAGATCCACCCATTAGTTTATTGTATAAAAAATAAAGTTGCTAAGGGTGGTTTTCATTTCCATAAATTAATCAGCCCTTTTGGTGAAAAAGTTAAATTTTCCCATAGAAATAACATGGAGTTTTTTCAAATTTAGCCATTTTGTCGCCACCCTTTTGAAATGAAATATTCGTTTGTTACGTTTGGGAACGGTTTTATATCAAAATTTAAACCTTTTTCTAGGACCATTTTTAAGGTTTTTGAGAAAAATTAATTTTAAGTATGTTTAATTTTAAATTTTAAAAACTACCCCAATCTGCGATATTTTAGCATGGATACGCTGTTTTATTGGTAAATATCAGCGCGACCAATATTGGCCTTTTTTTACGTATAGTTGCGTCATAATAATCCGATTGTTTTTAGTTTTTAGCGCCATCTATTGATGGCTAAAAACTAATGCATTTATACCGAAAATTTACTACCCCCACTTTTACCCCTTTCACCCCCACTTTTTCCCCCTTTCCCCCCTCTTTTCCCCCCATTTCCCCCTTTTTTAGTGCCTTTCCCCCCTATATTACCCCCTTTTTTCCCCCATTATATCCTATGTTACGGCTGGTTGGGCGTCTTAACCCCGCCTTTTCGCGTTAATTTATTCAAATTTATTCATAATTCATAAATAATGCTCTAAAACGCTAACAGATGGACCTAGGGTAGCTAAGTTACATATTATTTTATTTCGTAAATTTCCAAATCCCCAACGGGACTCGAACGCTCCAACGTCAACGCTACGGTTCGGAAACCCGGTACGCTAGAACTGCGCCACAGAATGCTTATATAAACCTTTGCTTTCATGAGATATAAGCTGGGATAGAAATCCATCTCGAGTCTAGGCGCGTTTGCGGCGTTTCGCGCTAAGAGAGAGAAATTAAATAATCGCCCACTACCACGTTAATATGACGTTAAGTCGGCCTCAAAGTCACGTCTGAAGCTTAGAGTTCTTTTCCTAAAACCTTATCAGTCTTGAATGTAGAGAGAAACGAATTAGCAGGCAAAGTTCACCATGAGTTAACCAATGATATCGTCTCTTGAAAACTCGTCTGCTACTCTACTTAGTTAAGCGAGCAGTCCACGTTTACAAGTGAGATTAATGATAACTTTATAAATAATGATGTTTAAAATTAACCGATTGAGGAAGTTACAATAGTTCAATATATATTATTCTGTAATTTAATTAAGATTAAAATAAATATATATTCACGAGTGAGATTAATGATCATAATGGTAGATAATGATGTTTCAAGTAAGTTAATTGAGGAATTCACTGTAGATTAATTAATATTATACTTTAATTTAATAAATATTATACTTTAATTTAATTAATATTATACTTTAATTTAATTAAAATTGAGGAAGTTACAATAGTTCAATATATATTATTCTGTAATTTAATTAAGATTAAAATAAATATAAATTCACGAGTGAGATTAATGATAATTATAAATAATGATGTTTCAAGTAAGTTAATTGAGGAATTTACTTTAATTTAATTAATATTATACTTTAATTTAATTAATATTATACTTTAATTTAATTAATATTATACTTTAATTAATATTATCATGATACTATAGTTTATGATAACTTTACAAATAATGATGTAGTTTAGTTAAGTTTAAAACTAACCGATTGAGGAAGTTACTATAGGGTTGGTACTGGTAATTATGGACACTTTTTGCAAATCTTTGAATAACTTCCGTGGAGCTAACGTTAGACACCAGAAACTTTCAGGATATGAAATATGATTCTTTATACACAATTCGCTGTTTTCAGCTTTTTAACTCTCTTAAATTTTGCACAATATCCTATTTCCCAATCCCCTCGGAGGACCCCAATTGTGAACAATCGCTGGTAAATGTAAACACCCTGACCCTAAATACTGAAGGAGGTAGTGAATGAACACTGGACCCAAATGTGAACAACAATGATAATCAAATGGGAGGAATAAAAAAGGCCCTAGGAAAGGACAGGGTTGCCACAGTACCTGGAAATCCTGGAAAATCTGGAAAAGTCAGGGAATTTAAAAATGGGCCGAAAAGGTCAGGGAAAAGTCAGGGAATTTGATTTTAGTGGGTAAAACTTCTGGGAATAAGTCTTTATTGAAAGAGTAATGAAAGTTTCTCCTCATGCTCTCTCAACACAGAAAACTCTAGATTAATCCTTAAAAATGTCTAGAATTGTTTTTGTAAAGTAAATGCTCTCTTAGACTGTTATTTATAGTTAAAATGTTTCTTATTTGTATTGGTGCAACAAATACATGGGAAAATTTAATGTTGAGAGTTTATTTAATTATAACCACTTGAAACGTGCAGTAAACATTCACTTTTTCGGCCTAAAAGGTCAGGGAAAATCTGAGAAAAAGGTCAGGGAATTTGGTTCTGAAAATTCCGTGGCAACCCTGAAGGAGCTACCATTACGTAGGGCCTAAATCCATGCACCTAGATTAAAGTTTACGCAGATGTGATAAGTGATAATAGGATAATATAGTTAAATCAATACCCGAGTCAAAATGTTCAATAATTTGTTGAGAAGTCCTATTTATTTCGATACCTCGCATAACAGCTGTCTCATTTTCTCGCTTTCCCGCCCAATAAGTAGTCGTAGCTACCGCCCTCTTACCGCTAAATTGATAAACTTACTAATGGCGCGAAATTTGAGTCTTTTTTGGGTCAATGATGTATTTTAAAGTTAATATTATAACTTTTACTTTTATTTTTTAGTAAAATAGCTTAAAAAGGATTCTAATTAACCTTGAAACAATTGAATTTTTACCTGGTTTTTTCCAACTCTAAAATCGAATTCCGAATCGAAACCACAGATATTAATATCAATTTTATAGTGAAAAACGTGATCTATCTAACGATTAAAGGTTTGTTATCGTGGGATTATTTTAACTCTTCCTAGAGCTTATTCCCCGATGGTATTGTATTAAGCAACACCTAAAATTGGCATCAACTTAAGTTGATTAGTCCGAGTTGGTGTGTATATAGGTTCGTATCTTTCATCCACGTATTCCTACAATGTTCATACCATTTTTATCGTAATCCTCAATATTCAATCTACAAATAGAGCCCTTTTAAAAGGAATTTAAGCCGCCCAAAAATTAGCTACAAAATGTTAAAGAAAAAATAGAATCGTTCACATTTACCAATGTACCGACCCTAGTTTAAAAAATATTATTCTGTAATTTAATTAAGATAAAGTTCTGTAGGTTAAGTTTAAAATGAACCTAATGAGTAAGTTACTGTAGTTTATTACTAGATTGATTTTATTCATAATAGGAATGCTATTTTACAAACAATGAAAAAAAAAAACCCGAAATGCTAAATTAGCTGGGGTCATCTTATAATGCATATAGTAATACTAATTCTTGTCACTAGAAGGCGGTAAAAACTATATGACTGGGTCATCTTGTTTCTTAATGCCTTTTGGTTGAAATGGCCTATCGATAGTGAGATAAGACTGCTTTAATATTGCCGCCGTGACAAATTACCCCGTTTGTGGCCGCCATTTTTTTTAAGGGGAAAAAAATTTGAGAGTGGGTCCTTTTTCGATGCCATTTTCATATTTTTTGAGGATTTGCTCATGGATGGATTTTAAATATAATATAAAGTAGGTTTCAAGCTTTAATATAAGCCTAATTTCATAATTTTCCACCTTTTTATTGTCCCACAATCTATTTCTAAACTTGGCACTTTCTTTAAGGCGGTGAAATTGCGCTAAGCCTTGGCTTACCTTTAATTTTTGCCATTTATAAAAATGTTTACCTCTTGTTGTTACCATGGATTTATAATAGAAGCTTACGCTTCCTGGATATTCCACTCGCCTTAAAACGCGCACAACATTTATTCCTCGTCTGAAATGGCGCGAGCTAGTAGGAGCCTGGCACGCGCGTTTGTGACGTAGAATTTGAGGCAAATTCAGAGGGGGGGTGGAAGTTTTTCACGCGCTTTAGTTTTAATTTTTAATAGCGCGCGCGAAACAATTTTTAGAAAAGCGCGCGCGCACGCGCGCCGAGAGAAAAAAGTTTGCCTCAATTTCTACGTCATCAGCCCCCCAGTCCCCATCCGCGTGAATTTTATGACATAAATGTGTTTAAAATCAAAATGCCTTACTGAAGGCTACAGTGGAATATCCAGGAAGCGTAAGCTTCTATTATAAATCCATGTTGTTACTTCGCCTTCTCGTATCGTCGTGTTTTTAAAGTTTAGACTTTGAAAGTAGTGCTTAGTTTTCTTAAATATTACTTAATTGTATAAAATTTCAATATTATAATTGCCTAAAACGTCCGTATTAACGAATTCAATGTTTTTTGTTGAAGGGACGCGCCTTGCATTTGAATTTCGTTCCCTCGAAACTACCCCCTTTAAGAGACCGGCCGCCGGAGGCTTTTTCTTTTACGCCCTCTCGGTCGCTCGTTCAGCCCTGAAAACAGCTGTAGTGACCATTGAGTTCAGAACATATATCTTTCTAGAGTTCTATTTGGATACCGGGTTTTCGCGCTCGCGCGACCATCGTTTTTGAAATTATGGGACGGACGGATAACTTTATCATTAGGTGGTGGCGCCATCTATTTCACTTAAAAACACATATTTTTTACTATGGCGTCTGCTATAATTTCTCAATATAGATAGGAAATGTTTAGAAACCGCTATGATAATGGAAGTAAATTGCTAGATTCGAGTAATAACAGAGAAGTAACTGCATTAACCGATAGTATATGTATTTTTGATCTTTCGTGATAGTCAACTTGACAAAAATGATCACTGCAAATGTCTTTTTTTGGAGTCCATACAATTCCATTAATGGCCTGACACCATTGTTTTGGTAATTCCGAATTTTTTGCACGGAATCTTAATGGTACAGTTCAATAAGGGTTGAACTATCTAAATATTTATTAATTTTCTATACGTATACTATATACTTATGTCACAAAACATTTTTATTTCTACCAGTGTTGACACACTTTTTTACTGAGAATTTTCGACCCATTTCAAAATTTAATACATTTTCACATTATGTGTTACTTTAATAACTAATAACATATAATTCCCAAGTAAAAACACGCATTTAATAAGAAATTGATCAATATTCCATTTATTAAATATCAAATTTTATTTATTAGGCTCCACTTACGGTTTTTCAATTACCTAACTTTCATATCTCGCGCTTTACTTCTTCCTAAGCCTAATTTTCAAACTCGAGCTGCGGCGATTTTGCGGGGCGCTTTCCCTCAAAATCGTGGGAAATTCTTTTAAGCTTCTCACGTAAGGCGACAGATGGCGCTAACGACTAATGATAAAGTAATGAAATTCGACGAATCCGAGTCCGCGAGGAGGAAATTCAACACAAACTCTAGAAATACATATATTAGAACTCAATGGTAGTGACTCTGTTTGAGTCTGTTATTTACCAAAAATGTATGCGGTCAGTGTGTTGTTTTTGCATTTTAATGCTTCTAATCGTGGTGCACGTCGAGGTTTACGAATCCAACGTGTGTTGCGTAATGAAAATCAAGGGTGGATACTATATGATCTAATGATCTATGCTTTAAAAGGAATTTGACGGCGACAGTCATGCAAAAACGGTATTAGGCCTTGCCAAAAGTTGTCAGTCAATGATATAAGAAATTGACCATCGGATATCCTCTGACTTGGAGATGGTTATAAAGTTACTAACTCTCGATTTTGGAGGTAGATACTGTCTAGTGACACTTAAAGTAACGACTTAATCTTATAAACAGACTAACATCATAAGCCCATATCGTAAATTCACCGATGTTGATATCTAAGCTTACTTGAAATACCAATACCAATGAATCTTAAATATCAACATCAAAAATTATCTTCTGAAAGAGATATCTACTTATATGCCATTCAAATTTCTCGCAACATTTCAAATTAACGAGTAGAAATGTGCAAATGAAGTTCAAACCGATTAATTGGGCAAATTGCTATATTGGTCACCATTACCGATCACAGATAGATTTGCGTCCTTCAGTAGTGTTTATTATGCTTGTGAAATGGTAAGCGAAATCTGTGATTAAAGTTTAAAATAGACATGAGCAAAAAGGGCTTTATTCATATCAACTCGATTACCGAATATCTAAATTTGACCAAAATTAACAAAATATTCCCTTCGTGGTTAAAAATCTTGTTTGAAGCAGCAAGCCATCTAATCCTTATTTACCTTCTTTTGAAAAAAAATAATAGGTTGATACCTCTTTCAGTAGATTATTCATTCATATTTCAGTTTCATTGAGTTTAAAAAAAATTGATTCCACCATTGGTTAATTTTCAATATTGACCAATCGACAATCAAAAATTTTAATAACTAAATTACAAAGACCGGTTCAAAACCATATTAGTTTTGAAACGATTAAATTATAATTTTAAACATATATACTAGTTAATTCCTCGTAGGTAATTAGTTTATTGCCTTAGTGAAATTAATGCTGAATATTACATACACAAAGTAAATAATAAATTAACTTCTAAAATTTAAATGTAAAAATGTGTGCATTATTTCCCAATTAATAAAAGACATCCACCTATTTTTCATTCAAATTAATTACTAATTTGTGGATAATGGATAGAAAATGTCGAGCTCTAATTGCGATATAGCTAAAACAGGGATAGATAGACTTTTTTAAGACGGAATGGGTAACAGGGTTATTCGGGTGCGCGTCCTAGTCCACGACCCCCTTACCCGTGACGGAGGGGTATGAAAGAAGAGGCGGGTCTTATTTTCGTTATGGCTTTGTATGTATATCCGGGTCAAGTAAACGTCGTCTGCCCGTCGTCTGCCCATTCGTCTGCCAAGTTGGAATGGGCTCGGATTGTAATTTTTGAAATAACATTGTTTAAAAATGGAAGTTACACAAGACATAGGGCTTGCAACTGATAAAAAAACGGGGAAGACCCAAGAAAATTAAAAGTGAGTTAGAATTGAGTAAAAGTCTTCATAGATATTACAGCACGAACAGGTTTTAACCAAACACTAAGCTCACAAAACTCCTGACCATTCACTAAGCCTTGGTTGACTTCATCAAATTCGTTTACAAAATCATGAGGATAGTAGAAATGATTGGCTTAAGAAAGAATTAGCGAACACTTTTCACCTTTACAGATGTACTCCAAATCCAAAACACCGGCGCCAAATTCACTAACAACCTTCTTAATTGCTATTAAAAACAATTCCCGAATAATTGCCTGGACCCTCGCATTTAGACGGCTCCATTTTGAACCCCTGTGAAGACGCTTATCTGTACAACCATAGCCCACTCGATCCGCGCTCTATAGCTATAGCGCGAGCAGCTTGCGTCGTGACGCGCGTGATCGAGTGGGCTATGGTACAACGCAAGAGGGGTCGTAGTCATAGCGACAGAGTTAAACAGGAATTACGTATTTTTGGCCCTCCTTGTCAGCTACGTCACCAATACGTAGTTTTTGTGAGCCAATAAGATAATTTAATTTTTTGGTTACGTGTTGAAGGAAGGGACTATATACTCGTCTATGAGTCGGACTGAAGTAAAGGCCAAACATTGTTTATTCCGTCTTAAAAAAGTCTATCTATCCCTGGCTAAAATCAATCCCACTGGCTATTTATAATACAATATAACCTTTGCCCTATGTTTACTGTTTTGAATTTTATTTGTAAAATTTAAAACATAAAATAGTATTACAATTTTTTTTAATTAAATAATTATTAATAAATTTCAATAAAATAAATTCTGGTTAAATACATAACACTACTTTTTATTAATTTTCTGAAATTATCAGAGCTAAATATCAAAGACACATATTTAATTGCTCTCATTTCGACACAACTGCAACCGTATAGATTTATTCATTTAATAACATTTCTCATTTCTAATTATTTAAATTCAAAGGGCTGTATTAACTTTTAAAGGTGAAAACCCAGCTGACTTAGAAGTAAAAAAATACCAGGCTGCCAGGCTGTCTCTTTACACAACAGAGTTGGCCATTCTCGCTTATGAGAAATGAATCCTTGTCATATGCATCTCTGGACTTTAGGAGCTCCAGGACTCCCAACTGAATCAGGGTGGGAAATAGGGATTTTTTTAAAACTAGACATTGGGCCAGCGACCCCCTGCCCAGGAATAAATGAACTGGTCCATGACCATTGACCAGGGCGCGGCGTCTGCTAAACTAAAGAAGTGGGTAATTGTAGCATTTTCAATCAGTAAAATTAAAACACCCGCCAAAAGCAATAACATAGGTACTATACCGCCATCTAGGCAAAGATATGTAAAAGAAAAGAAACTGTAAGGGCCAAGCCCGAGGAAAATATTTTAGTGAGTCATCGGCACGCGATCTCAATAGTCATGTAGACAAACCTTCTCAAAGTGTATCAATAAATACGTTTTTATATCTCTTTCATATCTCATTAATCGGAAGGTAGATATTACATTAATGGCGACGGAGATGGGATCGCGATAGCCCTCTTATTTTTTTCGTACCTCGTGATAATTAACGGAGTTAATTATGTCTGTACCACCACCACCACCTCCGAAGGATTTTGTCTCTTTACCTTTGTTTGAGCCCTTCGCCGTTTATGGCGCAGCCGCGGAAACGGCGACTCGTTGGAAAACATGGCTCCGACGATTCGAAAATTTGTTGACGGCAACCGCTGTCACCAATGATTCGCAGCAGAAAGCGTTATTACTCCATTATGCTGGCGCTGAAGTCGAGGAGATCTTTGAAAATATCAACGTATCAACCGATCCTCAAACCTACCCAGAGGCTAAATCAAAGCTAAGTAACCACTTTGCGCCTGCTTGCAATCATGATTATGAAATCATAGTTTTCCGCGCGGCTAAACAAAGACAAGGCGAAACCATGGACCAATATCATACCCGCTTACGTCATTTAGCTGCCACATGTAATTTTACGGATATCGCTCGAGAAATCAAGATCCAAATCATCCAGAGTTGTCGATCATCAACTCTCAGAAACAAAATCTTACGGGATGCAAGCCTAACCCTAACTCAGGTACTCGATACAGCTCGTGCTGACGAACTGGCATCTGCCCAATCTAAAGGTATCGAAGATAGTACGCTCCTCCACCAGACGGCACAGAAACCTCTTTTCGCGCTGACGCAAACCAAGCACAAATCATCGCCTACCAACGCTCAGCCAACCAGAGTCTGCGGATTGTGTGGCGGCACCTATCCTCACAAAGACGGCAGAAGTGGCTGTCCAGCATATGGCAAGACTTGTCATACCTGTGGGAGAGAAGGCCATTTTGCTCAATGCTGTCGTTCTGGCAAACCGCCATCATACCAAAGCGCAAGCGTTTCTGCACCGACACGAACCAATCAGAAAAAGCAACCACATCGACAACAACCACATCGACAAATTCGATCCGTTTTACCAGCGTCTACGGAAACAACCGCTTCCGCGTCCCACAACCGAGAAGATTCAGATGAATCCATCTTTTATCTTGAAACCCCAGAAACAACTATCTCACCAGTTCTAACCGAACCCGAACCTATCTGGGAACCACCACAAGTCAAGATCGCTATCGGAAACACCAATATCAAATGGATTGTAGACACCGGCGCCACGGTTAATATCCTTGATCGAGCTGATTATCTTTCTCTCGACCCTGTACCACCTCTACACGAACCGACTACCAAGATCTTTGCCTATGGTGCTAATACAGCCTTGAACATAATAGGTTCCTTTGGTACCCGGCTGACGCACAAAGAGAGAACCATTCAAACCTCGATAATGGTCGTCTCCACTGTTGGACCACATACCAAACCAATTCTGGGTTACAAATCCAGTGTAGACCTGGGCTTAGTCTTTGTGGTGAACAACAATACGCTCATCGACTCTACCAAGATCCTGTTGTCACGATATCCGGAAGTATTCCAAGGCATAGGGAAGCTCAAGTGCAAGCCGATCACGCTTCACATTAATCCCAATATACCGCCCGTGGCTCAACCAGCACGGCGCGTGCCTTTTCACCTAAGGGATGCTCTGGATGAAGAACTCCGAAACCTAGAACACCAAGATATCATTGAAAAGGCTACCGGCCCGACCTCTTGGATATCGCCACTGGTAATCGTAGCGAAACCACAGCGGAACGATTCCCTAAAACCAAACATAAGAGTTTGCGTTGACATGCGAGCACCAAACGCTGCAATAATCCGTGAACGCTATCCTACACCAACCATCGAAGACATAGTAGCGACTCTGAATGGATGTAAAGTCTTTTCCAAATTGGATCTACGCAGTGGTTATCATCAACTAGAGTTAGACCCATCATCAAGGCACATAACCACCTTCGCCTCTCACAACGGAATCTATAGATACAAGCGTTTGAATTTTGGCATCTCATCTGCCGCCGAGGTCTTCCAACATGCCATCCACGAAGTCATACGACACATACCTCGCACGCTAAATCTGGCGGACGACATTGTCTTGGGTGGACCTGATCAGGCCGCTCATGATAAAACCTTGGATGACACCCTAAAGGCTATTTCGGAAAGCGGGATAACGCTAAACCAAGAAAAATGTGAGTTCAACAAAACCTCACTCTCATTTTTTGGCATGATCATCAGTGCCCAAGGTTTACAACTGGATCCTGGCAAAGTAACAGCATTAGTCCATGCTGATCCCCCGAAAACAGCGAAAGACGTTCGCAGCTTCTTAGGGATGGTAACATTCTGCTCTCGCTTCTTACCACATTATTCCACATTGGCTGAACCTCTACGACGCCTTACCAAGGCAGAAGCCATCTTCGAATGGAAGTCACCACAAATAGAGGCGTTTAAGCAAATAAAGGCCGAACTGACCTCCGCACGCAGCCTGGCCTTCTTTAACCCAAATTTACCGTCAGAAGTCTACACCGACGCTAGTCCCGTCGGCTTGGGCGCCATTCTCACTCAAGTTGACCGACAGAGGAAGCGCCTGATCATCGCTTTTGCCAGCCGAACCTTAACGTCCTCCGAGAGGAATTACTCTCACATCGAGAAAGAGGCCCTGGGCATTGTTTGGGCCTGCGAAAAGTTTCATATCTACCTTTTTGGCAAATCCTTTACCATCGTGACTGACCACAAACCGTTGGTTTTTGTCTTCAACTCTACCAATCCGCATTCACCGGCTCGAATCGAACGTTGGCGTTTACGCTTACAACGGTATGACTACGTCACCCGCTACGAAGCCGGCGATACCAACCCTGCAGATTTTCTCTCGCGCTCCCCTGACGTCCAAGCGGTACCATACCAGAATGCACACTTGGCTGATGTGTATGCCCTCCACATCTTAACCAAAGCCATACCTCGCGCCATGACGTACGCTCAGGTTATTCAAGCCTCGCGGGAGGATGCAGCAATTCAGAAAATCAAGACGCTTTTGACCTATGACTCGTGGCGTAAATCTCGCACAACCGATCGTAATGATAGCGTAGCTCAGGAACTTCTAGCTATGGAACCAATCAAAGATGAGTTGTACATGGCCGAGGAGGTCCTCATGCGTAACTCTCGCATCGTCCTACCGACATCGTTGCGGGAAGCTGCTGTAACCCTTGCACATGAGGGTCACCAAGGTATTACGAAGACCAAACAATTGTTACGAGCAAAGGTGTGGTTCCCTGGGATGGATCTAATGGTGGACAAGATGGTCCAAGACTGTCTCGCTTGCCAAACCACCGCATTACCAAGCAATCGTGGACCCCTCAATCCTTCGCCCTTACCAGAAGCGCCGTGGAAGTCACTATCAATTGACTTTGCCGGTCCACTTCCTACAGGCGAATACCTTCTCGTCTTGGTGGACGACTATTCGCGTTTTCCCCTTGTGGAACTGGTCCGCTCCACAGCAGGAGGATACGTTATTCCCATCTTACACCGTCTCTTCTGCACATTCGGTATTCCGACCACGGTTCGCTCCGATAACGGACCCCCCTTTAACGGCTATCAGTTTTCGGATTTCGCGAAGGAAATGGGTTTTACACATCGTCGCGTAACCCCTCTCTGGCCACAAGCTAATGGTCTAGTCGAAAGGATGAACAGAACCTTGAAGAAATCGCTCCAAACGTCTTCAATCGAACGATCTAAATGGCAAGACGCCTTGAATACGTTTCTACTAAACTACCGCGCAACACCACACTCGTCAACAAACCTTGCACCAGCGACGGTGATGTTTGGTCGTGATTTACAATGCAAGTTACCTCAATCTCCAAAACAGATCGAAATACCGCCCAACAATATTCAAGAAAACGACGCCGCAGCTAAGGCGAAAATGAAATACCACGCTGATAAACGTTTCATTATACATGCGACACCTTTCTCAATAGGCGATTCAGTATTAGTCCAGACCCGAAAGAAAGGCAAACTTTATCCGACATATGATCCAGAGATTCTGGTAGTCACGAAAATAAAAGGTTCAATGATTACAGCTACTAATAACCATCGCACGATAACGCGTAACCAAAGCTTCTACAAGTCGTATAAAGGAGTATCCGCTCAGCGTTGGAGTCAACCTAACAAGGACACTCCCGTACCTCTGCCACAACCGACCACGACCTTGCCCAGCCAAGAGTCATGTCCAAGGGATGTTCCTATAACTGATAGCACAGATCCTATCAACCCTTCTCGAGAGATTCCACCCGAATCAAATCTTGATCCACCTATCCGAGAACGTCGCTATCCTCAGCGGGAACATCGACGTCCCCCTCGTTACTTGATAGATGAAATGTGACATTTCTACAATTCCTGAACATTTAACCATTTTGGACTTTTATTTTGTTTTCGCGTTACCTTAGTTTAAATTCTAATAATAAATAAAAATCCCAAGGGGAGGATTGTAGCATTTTCAATCAGTAAAATTAAAACACCCGCCAAAAGCAATAACATAGGTACTATACCGCCATCTAGGCAAAGATATGTAAAAGAAAAGAAACTGTAAGGGCCAAGCCCGAGGAAAATATTTTAGTGAGTCATCGGCACGCGATCTCAATAGTCATGTAGACAAACCTTCTCAAAGTGTATCAATAAATACGTTTTTATATCTCTTTCATATCTCATTAATCGGAAGGTAGATATTACAGTAATTAAAATAGTTGAGATAATGTCTGGACCCTGGTTACCCTAGAATTTCCTTAGTGGTCCTGTGGACCACTGCTCACCCTTCGATTTAATTTTTAAACTGGTCATTTTCCCTGTGCCACCGCCTTATTTGCAACGCTGAACTGAAGATTTCTTTTGACCGGACCATAGCCTACTCGATCACGCGCAACACGTCGCAAGCTGCTTGCGCTATAGCGCGAGTCAGGGTGGGAAATAAGGATTTTTTTAAACTGGACATTAGGCCTGAGACCCAGTCTGGGAAATAGCACACTTCCTCTGGTCCAAAACCAGTTTATTAATTGCCTGGACTAGTTTTTTAATTCAAGAAGTGGGGGTTACTGGTCCTCGGGACCAGTTTATTAATTGCAAATCTATAAGAGAACAAAGGCTGGGACCACTCCGGAGACCACTTTATTATTTCGGACACTAGGGGGTCGCTGGTCCCAAGGACTAGTTTAAAAAATATCCTTATTTCCCAGACTGCTGAGACCCTCCTGACTTGGAATAAATAAACTGGTCCGTGACAATTGGCCAGAGCACGTCGTCTGCTAAGCTAAGGAAGTGGATAATTAAAATATTAGAATTTTAATGTGTGGACTCTGGTTACCCTTGAATTTTTTAGTAGTCTCGTGGACCACTGACCCCCCTCCGATTTAATTTTTGAACTGTACCAGGCAATTTTTAAACTCGTCATTTGCCCTGTGTTACCGCCTTATTTCCCACGCTGGCGCGAGTTGCTTTGCGTTGTCGAGTGCGTGATGGAGCGTGCTATGCCTGGAGTCCCAACCATCGTTACCTACTACCAAAATACCCACTAGCAACATCGTGATAGCCCACTCGATCACGCTCTCTTTTCCCCGGCTACATATTTTGAAGAGGGCACTTTTTAGGCGTATTTATTAACAATCTTGGATCACCTTTGTGGACTTTTAGGGTAGCCCTTATAAACTGAGTCGGCATTGCCCTGACTATTTTGTGTTTAAGGTTTATAAGCTTAATATCAAACAGACGTTAGTTAATGCTACAAAAAAAGTTCGAAATTGATAATCTCGGATCGTCTTTGAGAAGTTTTAAGGATATCCGAATTTCATATTGGGCTTATGAAAAGTTTGAGCTAAAGGTTAAACAGACATAAATCAGCGTTTTAAAAAATTGTGTAAAACTGTCAATTTGGTCCTATTTGTGGAATTTTTAGGGGAGCGCCTCGCGATTCAATAAAGGGTTGTAAAAAATTGTATTATGTTAATTACAATAAGAATACAAACTTTCAATGAGTTACGTTTTTATTTTTTGGAGTATCATTATAAATAAATGACTGATTGAGCTAAAGTTACGGTCCCCTTTTTATATGTTTCTGCTTAGTGTAGATTTTGAAAATGTAAAACAGTTTCTTAACAATCTTAATTAAAATGAAGACTGAAGGAGCAGATATTAATCAAAAATGTCTTGATTAGAATCAAGTCCTAAAAAGTATCGATAAGACTGAGGTTATCACTTGTCTGAAGGATCAGATATTAATTTTTCTTTTTAATTGAAACTTAAAGGCATGCTTAAGAAAAAAACAACGTTCCATTACCGTTTTCCGTTGAAATAACTTATTTTACAGGTAATCAATTTCAAAAATTTACTTATCTCGGGTTTTCGGGCACAATTCCATTCCCCCAAACATTTTATCATTACATTAATTACTTTTGAGAGATAACGTGTCAAAATAAGCTTTAAAACAATAAAAAACTGAATGAGCGGTCTGTTTAGCCATGACCAAAACCTTCAAATCAGTGTTGCTAATGTTAGAAAGTGGATGTTCCCACTTCCATTTTAAAAATTTGCCGCATTTCCCACACCCCCTTTTTTACAGTCATATTTATCTGGACTATTTTATCATACTAAGTTTAATATGGAATATCACTCCGCATGGCTTTGACAATATGTACAAATGCTATAAAGCTTTAAAATTCTCAAAATATGCTTTCTTTTTTTTCAGTGCCAAACTTAAAATCACCGAATTTATTTCAAAATGTCGCTTGAAATTATTAAACCGGATAAAATTTTCGAAAATGCACTAATTTTAACTGTGCAGTTAAAATTAGTGCATTTTTGAAAATTTTGCACTATTAACCCTTGAACAGGAAAATTCCGACATTTGATTGATTTCGGAAAAATATTACTTTTTCCCCACAGAGCCTAAAACCAAACCTAAATCTCCCACGATGTGGGAAATTACCCACACATTGGCAACACTGCTTTAAAAACTTACAACAAGCACACTTTCGAGACATGTTCTGAACAAATTAGTGCTTAACCCTCTAATAGTACGACCACGGAGAATTGATGTAAACTGTAGTTGAAATATATTCATGTGCGACCTGCGGCACTGAATGGTCTCTAACCATTGTTTGAAACTAGAGAGAGAAATAGTGAGCAGCATTAATCATGTCCTGAGCTATGAGAATGAACAGTATGACTGTTGACTGAAGTACACTAGACATTACATCATTTTGCATAACCACGAGTAAAAATCTAACTGTCCCTACTTAATTTTCCGCCATTGTTTTAAAACGTATCCACTGCGAAGCATACCGGGCACAAATGAGGGAACCTTTTAAAACTCAATGTCATACACGTACTCTCTCAAAAGTAATTAATGTAATGATAAAATGTTTTGGGGGAATGGAATTGTGCCCGAAAACCCGAGATAAGTAAATTTTTGAAATTGATTACCTGTAAAATAAGTTATTTCAACGGAAAACGGTAATGGAACGTTGTTTTTTTCTTAAGCATGCCTTTAAGTTTCAATTAAAAAGAAAAATTAATCTTAAATTGACTCATGAACGAGGTATATTTAAATTCCCCGCTTTAGCGTATGGACCGTTTTCAGTGCCTCTCCGTAACTGAACTGAACTACTTTACGTTTCTGTGGAAATAGGATTAGGCATTCATGCGCTGACCTCGTTTAGATGTAGTAGTCTACAAAATCACGTGCTTTTTGGGTTTGTGTGCCATTTTTTAAAGGGGCATCAGCTGACGGAAATTGCGTAAAGGTTTGTTAGTTCTTTAATTAAAATTACTGGATATTCATTTATTTTTAGGAATGTTAAACCTAGGATTATTTCCGCGTTTAGTTTTCCGTTAAGTTTTAGGCCAAAATATTTCTTAATATAGGTATTAAAGTCTCAATAAACAAAGAACTTCATTAAGCCTTGGTCAATAATTTGTTATAATTTGAGTCAATAAGACTCAATATCATTCTTATTTTACGGTTTATGATTATCAAATTAAAACCTGAGAGTTTAGGGATATTAAAATGCGCGAGTGATAAGATTTAGATCAAGTTTACGCTTTTAATAGTCCTAAATTCCAATTTTACCCTTGATGGAATGGTCAGGTTTTAAAATGACGGAATACTGGATTATTTCGGCTCCGGGCGAGAAAACTTGTCAACAGACGTGGGAAACGTTGAATAACGTCACGTCGAAACAGAATAACCTTTCTGAAAACTTCAAATTTCATCTACCTGACCTCAAGGTAAAAAGATCCTTTATTTCTATTTGAAAGACCTTTTCCGTGGCCCCCCTTTTTAATGAACATTTTGCTTAATTACCAGGGTCCCCAATCCCCATTGCTATGACCACAAATGTTTAGTATCTTTGGAAAGGGAAAAGCTTTACAGTTTAGCCCTAGGCACATTCAAAATACACTTTTTCCTATAAATATCATTTAGTTCTTGGGGGTTAATTATATGATAATTAATTACATTTAAGTTGTGGAAACTATTTTATATCCAATATTTTCATTGTATTGTATTTTCAATATATTCTTAATCTTAGCCACCAGATACCATAAAATATCTAAAAATATAACCAAACCTAACCTAACCTAATTAAATCAAACCTAACTAAATTAAATCAAAGTTATCAAACCTAACTAAATTAAATCAAAGTTATCAAACCTAACTAAATTAAATCAAAGTTATCAAACCTAACTAAATTAAATCAAACCAAATCAAATTAAATCAAACCAAATCAAATTAAATCAAACCAAATCAAATTAAATCAAACCAAATCAAATCAAACCAAATCAAATTAAATCAAACCAAATCAAATCAAACCAAATCAAATTAAATCAAACCAAATCAAATTAAATCAAATCAAACCTAATCTAAGCAAATCAAATTAAATCAAATCAAACCTAATCTAATCTAACTAAATCAAACCTAACTAAATCAAACGTCATTTAACTAAACCTCATTTAAATTAACCTCATATAACCTAACCTAACTAAACCAAAACTAACCTAACCTAACTAAACCAAATCTAACCTAACCTAACTTAACCTAACTAAACCAAATCTAACCTAACCTAACTTAACCTAACCTAACTAAATGAATCCTAACCTAACTAAATGAATCCTAACTTAACCTAACCTAAACCCATAATATGAAGGGTAAAATATAGACATAAAATATGGAAAACACATATTTTAATTAATTTCCGCGCACCTTAATTTTAACCTTAATTAACCTTGAATAAATCACGATATTTATTGAACAAAACTGCCCCGTATTTTAAAGTAAAGTAAAGTCTAGCCTGTGAATAGGACTATAACATACTCGGGAAGGATTTGCCCCCATGTGTAAGGAGGCTGCAGTGATATCTGTTTTTTTAGGTCGGGACTTTGGATCAGTTGGTGGGACTTTCGGATGATCTTGGGAGGCTGGATGTTTACGTCGAATCGTAATAGAGATTGTCCTCTTAATTAAACGCGTTAAACGTAATTAATCGCGTTAATTAACCTCTTAGGGTGGCCCGTAAACTGACGTCATATTTGGGGGATGTCCTGGAAGATCAACGTAGCAATTTAACTGAGAATTTAAAAGTTAACGGAGGTGAGATATTATTTAATTGGTGGTGGCCTCGTGTGTTTTAAATCAGGAGAGAGTATTAATGTGACGGGGATTGATTGTCAGAGCGTCAATTATGGAGTGTGTGTCCGAGTGTCCGACTTGACCTCTTGACCTCCTCCCTAATTGACGCTGTCCGTCAATCCCCCTTGAAAGTTTTTCTTTGTCTTTTACAGCCGATTTGGGGACGTATTTGACGCGATTCCAATGGGATATGGCCAAATATCCAGTCAAACAATCACTCAAAAATTTGACTGAAATTATCAGCAAGGTTCATTTCATTCCACCCTGAATATTTATTTATTTGTTTTGTTTGTTGATTCCGAAAAGTTAATGAATGAACAATATGTTTTGTTTGTTTGTTTATTAATTTTGTTTGTTTGTTTGTTTGTTTTATTTTGTAGCAAGTTTCTCAGATTGATACTGATTTGAAAGCCAAAGCCTCCGCTTATAATTCCTTAAAAACAAATCTGCAATCGCTCGAGAGAAAATCAACGTAAGTTTCATATTAAGGAAATAGGTCTGGGAATTTAAGTGCAAGGTCGGGTGAAAACTGTGCGAAAATTCAGTAAAAAACGTGCGAAATTCGGGGGAAAAACGGGTGATAAATCGGGGAAGAAACGGGTGAAAACGTGGGAAATAACGTGCAGAATTGGGGGGGAAAAACGGGTGATAAATCGGGGAAGAAACGGGTGGAAAACGTGGGAAATAACGGGTGAAAATTCGGAGAGAAAGTGTTTGAAATTCAGGGGAAAAACGGGTGAAAATTCGGGAAGAAAACGTGCGAAATTCGGGGGGAAAAACGTGCGAAACTCTGGGAAGAAACAGGTGAATCTCAGGGAAGAAACATGTGAATATTCGGGGGGAAAAAGGTGCGAAATTCGGGGAAATAACGTGCGTAATTCGGGCAAATAACGAGCGTAATTCGGGGAAACTCGGGCAAGAAAACGTGGGAAAATTGGGGGAAATCTGTTTTCCAAAAGTTGTACTCACCCTGCTAGCAATTTTAAAATAATTTGCAAAGATGGCGTGGTTTATTCACGAATAAAACTTTGGGGGTTTAGGGGTAGTTTGTTAGTTCGCAATTTGGCGGATTTGGTGAAGAAGGACCACTTTGTTCTGGGATCGGAATACCTGACAACGTTATTGGTCGTCATCCCCAAATCAATGTACAAAGAATGGCAATTGAACTACGAGAAACTGACCGACATGGTCGTCCCACGTTCTAGTCAGTAAGTCACTAATTACCATCGCGAGAAGAACAAAGACAAGCACTAATTAAGGCTGAACTTAATTGTAATTATAATTAATTGATGATTCAGGTTAATCTTTGAAGATAACGAACACGGTCTCTTTACCGTCACCCTTTTCCAAAAAGCAGTTGATTCCTATAAACACAATGCTAGAGAAAAAAAGTAATCCACCCCCCCCCCCTTCTTTTAATTATTATTGATTATTTAACTTTAATTATTACTTAATATTAATTAAATTGATGGATATTTCTTTATTTAGATTCATAGTTCGGGAGTTTGTTTACGACGAGACGGAATTAGCTCAGGGAAAACACGAAATTGCCAAGCTAGAGAGTGACAAAAAGAAGCAATATGTAAGTTAAGTTTGCGTCAACAGGGAGCAGTCCTATAATTCCTATAAATTCCCATATTTCTGAACCAGTCCTATATTAATTAATTGTCCTATAATATCCTATATTAATTAATTATCCTATAATATCCTATATTAATTAATTATCCTATAATATCCTATATTAATTAATTATCCTATAATATCCTATATTAATTAATTATCCTATAATATCCTATATTAATTAATTATCCTATAATATCCTATATTAATTAATTGTCCTATAATATCCTATATTAATTAATTATCCTATAATATCCTATATTAATTAATTATCCTATAATATCCTATATTAATTAATCATCCTATAATATCCTATATTAATTAGTTATCCTATAATATCCTATATTAATTAGTTATCCTATAATATCCTATATTAATTAATTATCCTATAATATCCTATATTAATTAATCATCCTATAATATCCTATATTAATTAATTATCCTATAATATCCCATATTTTTGAACCAGTCCTATATTAATTATCCCATAATATCCCATATTTTTGAACCAGTCCTATATTAATTATCCCATAATATCCTATACTTTTTGAACCAGTCCTATACTAATTAATTATCCTATAATATCCCATATTTTTGAACCAGTCCTATATTAATTATCCCATAATATCCTATACTTTTTGAACCAGTCCTATACTAATTAATTATCCTATAATATCCTATATTAATTAATCATCCTATAATATCCTATATTAATTAATTATCCTATAATATCATATATTAATTAATTATCCTATATTAATTAATTATCCTATAGGATCCCATATTTTTGAACCAATCCTATTTTAACTCTCCTATATTTTTGAACCGATCCTATACTAATTAATTATCCTATAATATCCTATATTTTTGACTTAATTGTATTATATTTTTAATTGTCCCATATTTTCCTATAAAAACACGTGATTATTTCTCCCATAAAATCCTATAATTCCAGGGAAAAACAGTTCCTATATTTTCCCATAAGGAATTTAAATTTCTTAATCTTGACCAATGGGGTTGATTGATTGGTTTGTGGTTTGTGTCTTGTTCTTGTTTAGGGTCTGCTGATCAGGTGGCTAAAGGTCAACTTTAGCGAAATCTTCGTGTCTTGGGTTCACGTCAAAGCTCTGAGGGTTTTTGTCGAATCCGTTTTAAGGTTTGTATCATTGCATCATTGCGGTTATCGGAAGGCCCCCATTGGCTTATTATTATTATTATTGCAATTTCTCTGTCTGTCTGTCTGTCTGTCAGGTACGGACTGCCAGTCAATTTCCAAGCCATGCTGCTGAGACCCAACAAGAAATCCATGAAGAAGTTGAGGGACGTCCTGAATGACCTCTACTGCCATCTGGACACCAGCATCGCCCAAGGACCTGTTGATGTGAGTTTACAAACAACCTTTCTTTACTTTTATGTCTTTGGGGGTTTCAGACAGGGAAATTGCCATTTAAGTGTTCAGGGAAATTGCCATTTAAGTGTTCAGGGAAATTGCCATTTAAGTGTTCAGGGAAATTGCCATTTAAGTGTTCAGGGAAATTGCCATTTAAGTGTTCAGGGAATAGTTCAGGGAAATTGCCATTAAAGTGTTTGCGAGTAGTTCAGGGAAATTGCCATTAAAGTGTTCAGGGAAATTGCCATTAAAGTGTTCAGGGAAATTGCCATTAAAGTGTGCGAGATAGTTCTGGGAAATTGCCATTAAAGTGTGCGAGATAGTTCTGGGAAATTGCCATTAAAGTGTGCGAGATAGTTCAGGGAATTTGCCCAATGTATGCTGGGAATAATTGAGGTGTTAAATTACTCAAAACGTTTGGGTGAATTTATGAACTTAAAGGGTGGGAGTAATGTCCGAGTGTGGTGTTGAATGTGATTGGTTGATGTTGACAGGACATTCCCGGTTTGAACATGGGATCTGGCGAATATTTCCCTTACGTTTATTTCAAAATCACGCTGGATTTGGCGGAGTCCGCGGGACACAGAGTATAAAGTTATATAGTTATTACACATTAGTATAAAACATTGTTTTTCCGCCGCTGTTGGACACAAATAAAGTTAATAAAATGGCGTGTCTTAATTGGTCCGTAGAACTTAACGAGTTAAGGTGGAAAGACAAAATGCTTTATTCCAGAACTTAATCATTTAATTTAACGGAAATCTCTTAAGATAATAATTATAATATTAATATTAATATATATGTATATTGAAAGGGTAGAATGTTAAAAATTAAAATCGTTATATAAAGGGGAAAATTTCGTCCAATTACTGATAGAGTAGGATAGGGGGGGGGGGTTTATCGGCTTCAACACGTCACCAATCGCGTCAAAACTCAAGGATGACACGTTTAATATGAGGGAAATCTGCCTGCTAACTGTGGGACGGCTTAGTTTCAATGATACGCTAGAAAATGGGGGAGGAATACGCGGAAAAATGGCGGACGGACGGTCTTCCTGATTAGTCTGACGTGGACGGACCTACCGCCATTTTTCCGAGTATTCCTCCCCACATTTCTAGCATCCCACCGGATCTACCGATTGCGCGTGATCGAGTGGGCTATGGTGATATATTGGTCTGAGAGAAATCGTCTTGCTAACTGTGGAAAAGCTCCCAGGGGGAAGAATAGACGGAAAAATGGCGGACGGTCTTGATGGTTCGTCTAACGTTGACCGTCCGCCATTTTTTCGAGTATTCCTCCCCCTTTTGTAGCGTCCCACCGGACATAAGTCGTCCCACAGTTAGCCCTCCAATTACGCATCCTCCTTGGTTTTTTTTTTGCTACACATTTTGACTTGATTGGTCTCGTTTTGAAGCCGAGGCCCTCGTCTAGTCCTTAACGTGTTTCCGACGCGACATTTTCCCTTTTAAACTTGTCATAATAACGAAATTTTAAAACGGATTTCGCGTGTAAAAATATTCTAAATGGATTCGATTTAAAACGTTGAGTTTGTTTTAATTGAAAATTTAAATGTTAATTTAAAAGTGGGCGCGCGTTTATCGTCAACATCATTGTCATTCCAATTAATGTAATTAATACACCGTTAATTAAACGCCTAAATAAATTATCGCCCAAAGTTTATTTTATAAATATATATGTAAAACGTGTATGGATGGGTCAACTTGTATTATTTCTCAATGTTATATGAATTAATTTAGTGTCAATAGTCATTAATAAACACTCGAGTTGAATTTAAACCGAATTTTTAATTCCTATATATTTAAATTTTAAGCCTTTGCATGTCAAAAAAACTTAAATTTGGAGGGAAATCGTAAATTATAACGTCGCGTTCAAGCTCAGGTACCATATTATTCGGTAGCCTACCGATTGAGCGTGATCGAGTTGGCTATGGTGATTTTATAGGTAACCAGTTTCCGGTGTTAGTCACTGAACGCACCGTAAGTTGGCGCCAAAACGTCTTGAATAACCAGTGTGGGAAATAAGGATTTTTTAAAAACTGGACCTGTGGCCAGTAGAGCCTAGGTATTTTAATAAAAAAACTGGCCACGGTGCCACCTACCACTTTTAGCCTAAAAAATCAGGCTTTCGTAATTTAGGGCCAAATTATCTATTCTGGACAATATTTGCTAGGGCATAGGCTTAGTAGGTTAGTTTTTATAGTTATGGGTATTTAAAAATATTGGAGTCTTAAATTAAGAACTATAAGTATTTATTGAGTAATGCTAAATTAAAAAATTCGGCCCGTAGGAAGGGAGTTGACACTCCATTGCTATCTTCCCATAGACTCTAATACAATCAAAGGCAGCAGGCTGCCTTTCCCTAGAGACCAGACCCAAACAAGACTACCGAGAGATTTTCTTCCCTTTAGCCATGCTTTAGCTAACTGCAAAAATCACTTCATCTACAGATTCTACACTGTGTAGAGCGTAGACAGACATACGAAACCCACCCATAATCCCACTCCCACATACACAATTCAGGCCAAGCAAGCAAACAGCATAAAAGCAAAGACGAGACAATCTTAGGGATTAAAATAGTATTTATTTAATGATCCAAAATCTTGAGGGGGAAAACTTTGAATTAATTAAGTGGCCACCAGGGCCAGTAGACCCCAAAGCGTTTAATTTTTAAACTGGCCCAGGTAATTTTTAAACTGGCTATTGGCCTGTGAAAGTGCCTTATTTCCCACACTGTGAATAACTTTAATTTTGCCGCGTTCAAAGTCAGGTACCGTATTATCCAGTTTTCTATGGTGATTATATAGGCAAGTGGCAACTAGCTTCCGGTATTAGTCACTGAACGCACCGTAAGTTAGCGCCAAAACGTGTTGAAGAACTTGAATTCTGCCGGAATCTCGGGAGTCCGACTGAGTTTTTGATTTTGGTGTTGACCAGTGGTTTTTGCCAGTGACCATCATCATAGTTGCTTTTTTTTTCACAAAATTTGGGCCTTTGACCAGGTTTATGGTAAGTTGAATTATATTTCTTAGTTCAGAGATAAAAAATATACCATAAAATTGGTATAAATGTGATGAAGAGAAGGCGTTTCAAACGTTTGTCCTAAGCCTTGGTGTCCGAACCTTTTAGTACTAAGCCTTGGCAATCTAATAGGCTTTATAATTATAATTCTTATTTAAATTATTACTAAACTTGGGTAATTAGGCCTAAATGAAGTTCAACGTGAGTCAAATAGATCTTAGAGATTCTAGGCCTATGTTTCATTAATGAACACAGAATTATTATGGTCTTTCGAAATTGATTTTTATTATTCAGGAAACATTTTAGAAAATTACAAAGTTTAACAAATGAATGGGAATGATTAATAATTTGAAATCGTAATTAAAATAATAATTAGGAATTTAACTTTTTTGGTTTGTAAGGAACATTGGTCTCCGACTGCTGTACCAAATGATTTCAGGGGGCGGGACGAGGGGCGGTTCTATAACATGGTTGAATTTTTGACTTCATCCTTATTGGCTTGTATAGTTTCGGTCCAATCAGCGGCGGCGATTAAGGGAATGGCTTTCTTGATGACTTCCGTCGCCTTATGGCTGTTATTCTTCATGCATTCCAAAACTTTAAGAGTGCTGACCTAAATAATTAACTTTAATATTTCTAATTAATGAAATATAATTTGAAAAAACTTAACTGCTTCTTCACTTTCATGCCAGCAATCGTAGTCGGTTGTTAAGGCAATTGCCGCGTAACAAAGACCCGCTTCCTTAGCTAGGACAACCTAGGAGGTCAAATGCGCGTTAAGCCTTGGCCCACGCACTATCGTAACGTTAGGTCGTTTTAAGGGACAAATCTAGGTCAAAATGACGCGTCGTCTGCTTCCAAGTTGAACTGTTTCATTCTTTTCGGCTATTCTGAAGCGGACGACGCGTAATTTCGATCGCGCGTTAAGCCTTGGCTCACGCACTATCATAACGTTAGGTCGTTTTAAGGGACAAATCTAGGTCAAAATGACGCGTCGTCTGCTTCCAAGTTGAACTGTTTCATTCCTTTCGGCTATTCTGAAGCGGACGACGCGTAATTTCGATCGCGCGTTAAGCCTTGGCCCACGCACTATCATAACGTTAGGTCGTTTTAACTGACGAATCTAGCCTCTAGGTCAAAATGACGCGTCGTCTGTTTCCGAGTCGAACTGTTTCAATCTTTTCGGCTATTCTGAAGCGGACGACGCGTAATTTTGATAACTGCGCGTTAAGCCTTGGCGGACGCATCGGGAATAATTGGTGAGGCGTTACCTCTGGTACCGTTGTCATATTAATGAGGTCGGCTCCCCAGGATCGGAAGAGGTGACTCTCGGCTTTGGTGGAAAACCTGGGTCCCTCGATGGTCAACATGGTGCCCGATTCGTGAAAGGGATAGCCCAGCTCCTTGGCCACGTCCGCCAAAATCTAAATGAAACCAAAATCCTCGTCACCCCCAAAATCCACGTCACCAATGCCGCGATGGCCAGAGATATTGGTGGGCGTACCTTCCTAGTTTTTGAGCAAAAAGGCGTGTGCATCGGGATATGACAAACGCCCTTGGGCGAATTGGGACTCCCGTCGAAGAAAGTGCTCGCTCGCTTTGTAGTCCTTTCGAAAAACAAATAATAGCTCCCTATTAAACTGGGTCTTACTAATAAATGCGGGCTATTGGATACACCAAGGCTTAAAGCGCGCAAATACGGCTCGAAATGACGCGTCGTCTGCTTAAGGATGATGGGTTTTGGATGCGAAATCGGCCTTCTATAAATGGCGGACGGTCTTCCTGTTTCGTCTGACATAGACCGTCCGCCATTTTCCCGAGTATTCCTCCCCCATTTCTAGCATCCCACCGGACCTGAGGCGTCCCACAGTTAGGGTCATACCTAGTCCGCTTCACAGTTGAAACTATGAAGCAGACGACGCGTTTGTTAGTTAAAAGTAGACCGTCCGCCATTTTCCCGAGTATTCCTCCCCCCATTTCTAGCATCCCACTGGACCTGAGGCGTCCCACAGTTAGGAACTTAGGGTCATACCTGGTTGAAATTATGAAGCAGACGACGCGTTTGTTAGTTAAAAAAACCGGCGCGTTAAGCCTTGGTATCGGGTAACTTCGGGTCACGTGGGTGGACGGATTACCTATCAATAAACTGGTCGATGAAAACCAAGTCACCCGGATGTTTATCTTCTTTGAGCGAGCCGCAAGCGGTCGTTACGACCAAGTGCGTGCAACCCGCTTCTTTCAAGGCCCAAATGTTAGCGCGATAGTTCACGTTGGTCGGCATCAAGTCGTGCTTGCGACCGTGTCTAAAGTTAAGTAGGCCTTAATTTAGGGTTCCTTTAAAGATTGCAAAGAGTGGTTGGGGGGGGGGGTACCTGGCTAATAGAACGCAAGGAACTCCCGCGATATTCCCTTCGATTAGAACGTCGCTTGGCTGAAACGGAAATTAGCGCGTCAAAGCGTGATCGAGTGGGCTATGCTTTAGGACTGGGATAAAATTGAACGTACGTTGCCGTAGGGCGTGGTGACGCGTTTTTCCCGTTTATCTTGAAGGACGTCAGGATCGTCCAACCCCGAACCCCCAAGAATTCCGATCTAAAAAAAGGATTCTTAGCAGTGGCACACTTATTGAGTATACCTTATGCACTTATGGTACGGTCGTTGCAAATTAATTTTAAAACCGATAAGGTATAGTTATTTTATTTATACGGTTAATTAAAATTGGAATTTAATTAAGCAATTGCGCAAATAAAGCCTTTAAACACTTACTTTAACCATGATGCGGAAAATTGTCACGTTATCAGCGAAAGATTGCGATTTGCCGGTTATCTTCTCAAATGTTACTTATATCGCCGGCGCCTACAGCCTACTCAATAACTAAAGGTTATTTCTTCTCGTAAAAAATGTACAGTTTTTTCAGTCTTTCTGTTTAGTTCAGTTCATACCCGTATAATCAAATATTCCCTGGCGCCAACTTCAAAATAAGTACACTAGGTCCTACCATAGGTTGATAAGATATGTTCACCATAAGTTTGTGACTGGTTACGAACTGGAGCTTGTAATTTTGAAGTGAGTGAGGTTCTGGGTAAAGCGAGCGAGGGAGGCCTGGGGTGGCGCTGTCAAAGGCTTAGTACAGACTAAAGCAAGTAGTCCACTTAGCCTTGCGTAACCGTATCGTTACCGTTTTAAGTTCGTAAATCATGCGAAAGAGGGCGTCCATTACCTAAGTCCGAAAGCATCGTTTAAGAAACGCTATCAGATGGCGTTCTGTACGTATTTGGATACGTGACGTTACGATAACGGTACGGTTTCACAAGGCTTAGTGGACTCTTGCTTAAATAGAGATTGATAAACTGCAAACTTAAGCGAGTTTAGTGAGTCAATTCTCACTTGTCGTTCTGGAACTAGTTCGAGCTGTAAGTCTCTCAGTAGCATTACGAACATGTATAAGGTAGTGTCATACTTATACACTTATAAACTTATGGTCCTCCGTAGTGTTTGAGTGGCTTGTCAGGCTTCAGTTGAGTCTACTTATTTTCAACTCTATATAAAATCTCTCGCTATAGTTTCGCATTGAGCTTGACTATCCAATGATACCACGTTATTATGATGGTACCCCCCCCCCCCGTTACTTGGTAGTCTACGTCAACCAGAGCTCGGGTACTTGTAATGTTTTGAGAGTCAATTTTATTTCGAAATTTTATTCATTTTTGCTTTTTGAAGAAACGAGTGTGTGTGTGTAGAGAGATGTTTACAATGTAGCTTAATTAACTCGTTAATTATTGTTGACAAATAGTTTACACCAAAACAATGAGTTTTAGGTAAGTTTATTGAGGTGTTGGGGGGTTAGGGGGGAAATGCCCACAGAAATATATACTTTATTTGTTTGTTGTTTGAATATCGAAGTGATGAAATATATATTTTGATTCGGTTTAAATAATTTGAGAAATGTTTGAAGAGGGGGGGGGGCAAGGGTCGGGGCGTGGCTCAGAGTTTCCAAGCCGTCCTCATCATCAGGTCGAAGTATCCGTCTTGGTCAATGGAGGCGCTGACCCCCGCGTAGTAATCCATAAATTCCTCCTTAGTTAACTGTCCGAATTAAACGTAATTGAGAGCCATTAATCCTTAGTAAATATTAATTCGAAGATGGGGCCGACCTATCCAAGCCCAGAAGGGGATAATAGAAGAAGGATGACACTCTCTATACTCTGAACATGATTCTTCCCAGGCGAGGGAATTACCCTTTCTGTTAGCTCTCCCGCTTATCAAACTTCAGATGGGTAACTTCGCAACGTGATAGGGTGGATTCTATCATAACTGTTTGGTGGTACTAAATCCTCTGCAATCAACCCACAAACCTTGATTGTCTTGACGTGGGGGACAAAAATCCATGCGCAAGCGCACGCATGCGCCTTGGCAAATAGTTAAGCCTTCGCTAATAGAGTAATGAATGATGAGGGGAACTATTTACATGGTATATTCGTGATTCGGTTTAGTATAACCTTGCGCACACCAAATGTTTTAGTTCTGATGTTGGGAAGAATCACGTTACTTTATGGTCGTACACTTCTCTCGAAGTAGAGAACTATTATGTACTTCTGATAAGCTATAAAAATTTCTTACGATTCCGTCGGTGACTCCCCCGGATTCGAACTTGGACAAGAACTTGTTGAGTAATTGTTTCTCAGTCAGGACTCCGTTCAAGTAATCGGGGTGATTCCTGACGCTGAAGGTGCTGGTCAAGTCCTCCAAGGTCACCGTCCCGTCCCCCGTTTTGTCCAGTTTGGCGAAGGCCTGCTCGATCAGGTTGATTCGATTCTGGGACATTTTAGGCTAAATAAAAACACGAACGACAAGGCATACATAAGTCCACCATGGTTGTTGTTGGTGACTTGGTTGTTCTTGGTCTAGAGCTTACTCTTATGGATTTGAGGAACTCGTCGTATTTGATGGCCCCGGATCCGTCGGCGTCGAATATTTTGAATATTTCGTCGATTTCCTCATCGGTCACTTCCATTCCGATGTCGTGCATTCCTTTTTTAAATTCGTCCAATGTTAAATCCCCGCTTCCATTGTCGTCCATGATACGGAACAATCTGGCAAAGAATAACCATTTAATTAAGAATTAGCGGCGACCTCATTTGCAATTCAGGACTCGACGCCGTCATCGGGGGCTTTTCTTAAGAAATTTCCCCAAAAGTCTATAGACATAAACACAAAAAGTACACTTCCTCTAGCTGCCTTTGGTTAACTGTAGATGGCACGTAAATTGAAATAAGCAAACTATATACCCTCCTCAAAATGAACCCCCCCCCCTACACGAACTAACCAATCAGGGAAGAGCTTCGTCACGTCTTAAGTTTATAGAAAGTTACGTAGTACGTGATAAGGCTATTCAAACGTTAATTTTTTTGGTACTAGAGATTGCAACCGCTGTATTATGAGCCTATTGACGGTACGTCTTGTTCCCTGTGCCGGGGGAGGGGTCGACACTAGGAGTTGGGGCTTCTCGCATTACACGGGGCGCGAGTGTACTTTTTGTTCATAAATCTATGTACGTTTGATGAAAGTAAGGTGTTACCTTCCCAATCCCATGATTCCAGTGGATCCTCTGCCGAGGCACAAAAGGCGTATCTTTTCAACGGGATCCTTGGTTTGTTTGGCTTGTCTGGCGGCGTTCTCTTTCATGACGGATTCGTTGCGGGTTTGCGCCGACATTGGTCGAGGCATTTTGAAGTCACCAAACGCTCTTCGCTTATTATATATATCTGCAAGAATACCGTGCCAGGTGGTAAGACTAGTCTTTACATAGCGCGCTTAAACAAAGTAGGCTGTGAAACACGGTGTCCGCTTCGTTAAACTTGTCCTTGAAAGGAACGGGACAGTGCAGCTACGTCAGCGCTATAGCTAATCTAGTTACAGGTTGGGTCGATCATTAAACGCGCACACACACACCTATCCTCAACAAGTGTTTCGCCAAGTTAGTCAAGATGGTGCACACCGTTAAATCGTGTTTAATTTGACAATAAAGCCTCTTCAAATTTAAGCTGATTTTCTTTTATCAAGCTCGTAGAAATAAACGGGAAATTAAGTTTCCTTTAAAACCCGCGTACGCTCAACTTAATTTCTCTCGAGAATGTCACGTGATTCCTGGAAATACGCGATTAAGTAATATTCCATTCTACCAAATCACGAAAATACCAGCGGGTCTTTTTTCTCAGCAAATTTCGCCTTGACTAGTTTATAATATATTATTATCAAGTCGTATGAGGCAGGTTAAAGCCGAAAAACGGCCACGCACCAACTTATCAAATGCCACTTAAGTGTCCATTAAACTCACCACCAATTTAAAGTTGTTCGCGATGAAGTATCCGTAATTAGGTATTTAGAACATTTCAGAGGTGTTTTCAAGTCGTGTGACGTCTCATGTTCTATCTCCCTGTGTTTTGTTTCTTCTCCAATTTTCCCACGCTAGGAATTTCTCCTTTTCGCTGTATGTCGCCTATAACGACGTGTTTCGTAATGATCGCAGAGTTTCGGGGACTGACCCCCGTCGCCGCTGCTTTGAAGGGATTTAAATGTTTGGACTCCTGTTGCTTTGGCAACGCTCTACTTTTCGACCGCTCGGCTTTGGCGCTCGCACGCGAGCCACCTCTGTCCGAAAACACGCTGTCGGACCGCGCCGCCTACTACTACAAGCTTTTACTTACGACATACGCCTTTAGGAGAGCCCATTACAACCGTACGTCTGCCTAACTAACACTGTAAGCTGGCTGCTGGCATCGAGCTCCACGCTATCGTCAAAGCAAAAAGTCCGTATGTCATTCGGGGCTGAAACCTTATCATAAGTTCGTGAGATATGCTCCCCATAAGTTTGTTAATCTCTGGTAACTTAGAAACTGGAGCTTGTCACGAAGCGAGTGAGGTAGGTCATAGATTCAGGGCAGGAGCAGATGACAAAGGAGTCTCGGACGCTAGCTTCCACAATATAGAGGGCAATGGCACCCGCGTACGTCACAGCTGTAGCGGTATCGTTTGCCATAGACGCGCTATCAGACATTATAGCAGACGATGCTTTTGGTGGATTATATCTGGCACCAAAGTCTGCTGGGAATTTGTTTTGTAATAACGGACTAATGGTGGCTACTGAAGTTCGTCTTATCCGATCGCGACATAAATATACACAATATAATTATACTTTATTCAAACAGCTGTAACCGTTGGTATTAAGATAAAAGATAAGACTAGGCCTACATTTTGTGACTTTAAACCTACTAAATAGTAAATTAAGTCCAAACTAGCAGAGAAACCCAGGTAAGCCAAGGCTTAATTAACAATTTGTGCCCATGATTGGGCTCGGGTTTTCAAATTATAAAGCAAGGTTTTAAAAGATGCCGAAACACAATCTTATATATGTGTTTTAGGGCCAAAATATTCCGTATGTTTTTGAATTAATTGACTGCTACAAGAGGTTGGAAACGAAATCACTGTCTCTTACTTTTTGGGTTTTAAAAGATCGTGAGTGATTTCTTTTCCCAACCTCTTGTAGCTATCATTTAATTCAAGACGAAATTAAGAAAAAATTGGCATTGAAACACATTTTAGTTTTTTAATAGTGTACATACGTTACTCGCTGGGCTTTTCATTATCAATTTTAGTCTAAAAAAAAGATTAAAAAGCCGTTGAAATCCATTTTTAACTCTAATACTCGTTAAGCCTAGGCTAATTATAAGCAGACGATACGTATTTTTAAAGAGAGGCTCCAGACGCGATTTCCCAGATCTCCTTTCGAGACTTTGCAGCCACGCTATTGGTTGGAAAATAAAGCTCAAATTTCCTACGAGAGGTGGCACTGGCGTAATGATTTTGGTTAATAACCGTGACGTTCGCGGATCCCATTGCCCTCTACATTATGGAAGCTAGCGTCCGAGACTCCTTTGTCATCTGCTCCTGATTCAGGGTAAAGCGAGGGAGGCCTGGGTGAGTGGGGCGCTGTGGTCAAAGGGGGCTTAGTAATGCAGACTAAATAGGAGTGCCTAGATTGAAGTCCTGCTAAATTAACCAACACCGAGTGTACTTAGGACTTCAATTCTCGCTTGAACTATCTCGAGATGAAAGTCTCCTCTAGCATTTCGAATTATAGGTAGTGTCATACTTATGGAAGGAACATATCACTTATAAACTTATGATGTTATCAATATATTGAGAGTCGTTAGTTTTCCACGATTGTTCTTTACGCCGCGAATTAAGACATAGTTGGTCGTTCATTTCCCAATTTGAGCAAACTGCATCGTGGGTGTTGGTTGACCTTTGGAAAATGAGGGTTCATTGGAAGTTGCGTGTTTGGTTGAGTTCCTCTCGAGGTTGGGACAGAGAAGGCCAACCCCTAGCTAGCCAGCTGTTATAAGAACGTGGTCTTTAATCTTCATTCCTCCATAACACTTTAGGCTTAACCTTAAATTCGTGGTTTTATTGAATTTGAAATTTGTAAAAAAGGTTTGTTTCTTATAAAGAAAAACAACATGACGTAGGTGGGGGTTAGGGACCGCGTGAGAGTTTATGTAGTTACGCCCAATTGGCTGGTAATCCTTAAATATCGATTAAATTTAGAGATGTTGTTGTCGATATGTTAACTTTTAGACTATACCTCACTTTTCACTTACTCATTTCAATTTTCCAACAAAAAAAAAACACTATTATTTAAAGTGGACGTGAAACCATGCACCATAAGTTTATAAGATGTGTTTCTTCCATAAGTATGACACTACCTATACTTCGTAATGCTCGAGGGAGAACGACGGAAGCGAGTCAATTGAAGTTCTACACTCTGCAGTAAAATTTGCAGGACCAAGTTCCATCTAGGCACTCCTATTTAGTCTGCATTACTAAGCGCCCCTTTGACAGCAGCGCCCCACTCACCAGGCGTCCCTCGCTTTACCACCTCGAATCTATGACCTATACCTCACTCACTTCATTACAAGCTCCAGTTTGTAACCAGACATTACAAACTTATGGATGGCCAACATATCTTATCAGCTTATGTCGTACCCTCCCTTTACGGAGTGTACGGGAGAGAGAGAGCTTTTAAACAGGGGGTTTAGCCCACGCCCACTCGTCTCTTTGTATCGCGTCCTTTTTAGTTGGATGAGTGAAAAATCAAAAGCACGTCTCGATGTCAATGGGACATACACTTTTTCGTCTAATTAAATTTAGGTGCTACATAAAAAGGGTGTGGCCATCGCTACCTACCTACGTTTTAATAAAGAAACTAATTAAACGTGAAAGGCAAATTAAGGGCTACGGAAATGTCCTAATTCCTTCTCTTCTTCAAAAGACGATCACTAATTAAGACGATCGAATTAAGGCTTAAAACTCTGTTTCTTTCTATTGGAGATACGGGGATGGCCTTTGAGTATGTCATAGCCCTATTTCTTAGCTTTCCAACGATACTGGGGTTTACAACAATCAGGGCCCGTGTATAAAAGTAGTTAGAACATGTGAGCTAGTTCCGAAGCTATTGAGTGGGCTCATAGTATTCCTTTAAGAATGGGACATTAATTATTGTGATGGATCGTTTTATCTTTTGATCTTTTGATAGAATGCCCAGAAATGAGTAATTTTACAACAATTTTTTTATTGAACTCGGGTCATTCAACCCGCTGCGTTATGAACAATGTATATATATCTTTTGACTTAATAACTTCGACAATATACCAGGTATCTAGGCCTAAGATAGGCGATGACCTATTTCGAAACCACGCCCCCTAGATTATCAATATATCTTTAAAAGGTGTATTACAAGCGGCAAAAGTTTCTTTGAAAGTACGTTTACTTTGAATAGCGAGAAAAATCCTACCTCAAGGAGTACAAGTACAAACTCCAATGCATGCACCAAACCGCGTTTCATCCTAGACACTTCGAGCTCAAGGATTTAATTTCTTTTAGTTCTTCGGTTTCTTCTTTAATTGTGATTAATTTTCGTAAGACATCATATGCTAGCTAATCTGAACATGACGCCGGTTGCGCACGACGGGGGTCCAACTGTTGCTCCTAGACAGAGCGTGTATTATCCAATAGGCGATCATCGATTGAATATTTCCAAGGAAAGGGTCCTCCCTCCCCCCCTCCTCCTTATAAGAAAACGATTAGGTACGAGGGTCCAAGCTTGTCTCTATAGAAACCAAATGATAAACAAAACTGAACTGACATTCAACACAAACACCAAGAAAGTCGATCTGTTGTTGGATTTATTTGCCTAGTCAAATCCATAGCCAAATAATTCTACACACAGATAAGACCTCGAAGTAAATCACACTTTGTAGGGTTTGGTGTTTAAGATTTCACACACGTCACGTGACACATCCTAGACACGCCTCCCACGTACACGTACCCCGTTCCAAAATGTTGCGAAATAAACATTTTACCATTTAAATTATAAAAACTATCCACTCAACCTTTTTGGTATAACAGAATACGTTGAAACGCACCTTTCAGTAACGTTTCCCGGCATTTGGATCCTTAGGACAGAAGATATTGGACAAAATTCTTACTTCCTTCCTAAAAGCACGTGTTAACAATAATTTGAATTTCCCGCCGATAATTCAACGCTGCGCGTGATCGAGTTGGCTGTGACAGCTTCGAGTCCATCCTCTGTTCTTTCGTCTATGGTCGCTTAAGTTGTCTGTCTTAAAAGTAACGCCAGTAGTGTAAATATTTTGACTTGATATAGCATGGCCGCCAACAGGCTAAGAAACAGTATTTTGGAAAAACCACTCAGCAAAGGAAAATCGGAGGTAAGCGCAATTAAAATTAATTATTTAAATTATAAAATAAAACCAAATTTAGTTATTTCACTGAAGGAATCGAGTTTATTTTGGGTTTTAGAGATTTTATTCGTTAAGCCTTGGCCATTAAAATCAATACACCCCAATGGGATTTGACGGAGAAAATCGAGATTAAAATGTATTTATTCGATTTTTGAAGGTTCATGTCAGCGCTTTCGCTTTGGTCTTCTCCGAATTGGTTCAATATTGTCAAAATCGTGTCAATTCTGTCCCGGAGTTACAAAAGAAGTAAGTTTTTATTTATAATCTTACTACCAATGTTAGCGTTAGTGTTAGGGGATGTGTGTTGTGTTGATTAAGGGTTTCTAATGTAAGTGAAATTCATTATTTGTCATTGAAAGGTTGTCAACGTTGGGATATCACGTGGGGGAACGAATAACCGACGTCTTGGTGTTCCGGGAACGAAGCAGTAAAAGGGAAACCAAAATATTTCAAATTCTTCTCTTCGTCAAAATAACACTTTGGAAGGTAGGAAGTTCTTATTTATTTTCTCCAATCTTTGCTAAATAACGGCCAACTCGATCACGCTTCGGCCCTCCAATCCGCCTCAAAACGCGTCTCATACATTTTAAAATCCCAAAAATTAAGAGTCCAGTCTTTGATAAATAACAGCCAACTCGATCACGCTTTGGGCCGTCCAATCGGCCTCAAAAGGTGTCTCGTACATTTAAAATAAAAACCCAAACATTAAAATAGTGGTCTTTGATAAATAACGGCCAACTCGATCACGTTTGGCCTTTCAATCCGCCTCAAAATGCGTCTCAGCACATTTAAAAATCCAAAAATTAAAAGGGTCATCTTTGATCTATAACAGCCAACTCGATCGCGCTTTGGCCTTCCAATCGGCCTCAAAACTTGTATCCTACATTTTAAAAAACCCAAAAATTAAAAGGGTCATCTTTGATCTATAACAGCCAACTCGATCGCGCTTTGGCCGTCCAATCGGCCTCAAAACTTGTATCAGTACATTTAAAAAAAACCCCAAAAGAGTCAGCTTTGATAAATAACAGCCAACTCTATCACGCTTTGGGTGGTCCAATCCGCCTCAAACACCGCGTATCTTACAGTAGTTTAAAAAAAACCCAAAAATTAAAAGAGTCGTCTTTGATAAATAACAGCAAACTCGATCACGCTTTGGCCTTCCAATCTGCTTCAAAACGCGGCGTATCACACATTTTATTTAACCCAAAAATTAAACAAGGCGAGTCTATGGGATGGGAGGAACACAGTTTTTTTGGCCCTTAATTTGAAACTAGTGATTCAAATTTCTTGAAATTTTGAGGAGACATGTAGAATAAGGGTTGTTATTTCTGTGTAAAGTTTCAAAAGTTAATCTTTTGTAGTTTTTTTGTAAAAAAATTAAAACGGAAATCAGTCATAAATAACTTGGGACTTGGTCTTGAAAGCGCTCCCTACGTTAATCAAGGCCTGTGCCCATCGGAGTTAATTTCAATAGGGGGCGATTTTTAAGAAACGCGACTTTTCTCTCTTTTACCGCGAGATGGCGTTGCGAGCCGAAGCGAAATAAGGGAACGTCTATTAATTTGGTAATGATAAGGGGGGTCATCCATAAATATATAAATGCTTAGAAACCAGGCGAATTGAATTTTTAAATGATGAAAGAAAATCATTTTAATGAAAGAAACTAAGCGTAAAAATTGCAATTTGGAAATCTTTTTTAGCCTAGAATTTTTTAAAATCAATTATCATATTTGAATTTAAAATTATAGCTTAGGCATTAATTAGCGAAGCCGATATTTGCCGCCGCCGCCGCTCTACCAAGGCGCGAAAACGAACATTTCAAATTCCTTAAGTTCGCCTAATAGCGCTCTCGGGTGAGAGAATTCGGCAACTCAAATTGCTAAACGAAAAATAAAAATGTGCGCCGCGCACGAGCCTTGATTAACGTAGGCAGCGGTGCAAACGGTTTAAACGTGTTTTCTACGGTTTCATTGGTTCGAATCTCTTGAAATTTTAGGAAGAGACTTATTGTAGGGTTTTAAATGATCGTGCAAAGTTTAAAAAAAAAGAAATAGTTCTTTGGGGCCGAGTAATTATGCAAAACGTTCACAAACATAGCCCTCTCTGTAGGAGTAGCATTACACTAAACTTTGTAGGCTCATAACTCTGGTTCTATTAGAGATACGGGGATGTCCTTTGAGTATGTTATAGCCCAATTTGCCCCCCATCTAACCATACTAAAAACTTGGGGCTACGACAAACAGGGACCGAGTACTTAAGCAAAACGTAAAGAAACATAGCCCCCTCCATAGGAAAAGCATTACACCCAACTGAAGACTTTCCAACAGATCGGCTTCGATACAGCCGTCCATCAAATTAATACCCAAACTCGCAATCTAACCGAGGGTGAATTCTTTGACAAATACCAGTCAATATTCCAAGGAACCGGAAGGAATAGCGCGTGTAGCCAAAGCGTGATCGAGTGGGTTGTGGGTAAATTGAGCTTGGGGGTCGAACGGTGTCTTTACTGTAAAATAGACGAAAAATAGACGTATTTTGGCGCCGCGTTAACTTAAAATCCAACGCGTTTGCCGCCGCTTAAAGGAGTTCTTAGCGTAGAAGCCTTGCTTAGAAAGAAAGAAAGGCGACTATTCAAATCCATACACTACGAAACGTTAATTGTTAATTGTTAATTATTAATCATTAAAATGAAAGTTAATTGAGGAATTATGAGCAAATAACTGAGAGAGACCGAGTGTATTGATTTGTGAGTGAATATTTGCCTTTCTTTCTTTACAGTTTTGATAAAAGAAAAGCAAAGGTTTGCGGCAAAATGGGTTTTTGTTGTTGCGTCCCCGGATGTGTCAGCTACAGATGCAAAAAACCCAAAGAGATGAACGTCAAGTACTTCCCTTTACCCACAAACGAAGTCTTGAGAAAAATCTGGTTAACGAACATGCGCGGAACCAATTTCGAGTTCTTCCCCAACGCCAAATCCCCTCACGTTTGTTCGCTTCATTTCGAGAACGAGGCCTTCGCCGGCAATCGCCAATCATACACCAGCAAACTGAAACGCAAGGCAATTCCCACTAAATTCAAATGGCCCGTCAAGTACACCCAACCCGTGCTCAAGTACGACTCCGACAGTCGCGAGTTGATCAACAGTCTCTTGGAAAAGAGAACCCCGCAACCCAATGAGAATTCTTCCGAACTCCCACCACCAACGTTGCCTGCTGACGTCACTCAGGGACCCGATTCGGTTGTGGTGCTGGCGACTTCCAATGATAATGGTGGTAGTAGCGAGCCCCTCGAGGGTGAGGATGATGAAGACTCTAAGGAGGACCTACTGGACAAACTGATCAACGTTCCCGTACGCAATTACGCCCCCCTCAAGACCTACTCTCGCCTCAAGAATGACAAAGATTCATTGACGCGTCCCGATAAGGATAGTCGTTCCTCCTTGGGGACGGACGTCGTTGACGCGTCATCTGGGTTCTCCGTTACAAAGGTTGATGGTGGTAATGGAACTACTGCCGCGGCGTACATTCCCGTGATTAACGCTAAAGGAAGAGCCACCGCGTCTGGATCAGTTCTTAAGGATGACCAGAAAGGACAAGCCTCATCTGGATCAGTTCTTAAGGATGACCAGAAAGGACAAGCCTCATCTGGATCAGTTGTCAAGGTTGACAAGAAGGGACAAGTCGCATCTGGATCAGTTGCCAAGGTTGACCAGAAGGGACAAGTGGCATCTGGATCAGTTGCCAAGGTTGACCAGAAGGGACAAGTCGCATCTGGATCCGGTCCTAAGGTTGACCGGAAAGGACAACCCGCATCTGGATCAGTTGCCAAGGTTGACCAGAAGGGACAAGTCGCATCTGGATCCGGTCTTAAGGTTGACCACAAAGGACAAGCCGCATCTGGATCAGTTGCTAAGGTTGACCAGAAAGGACAACGCGCTTCTGGATCAGTTGCTAAGGTTGATAGAAAAGGAACAAGTAGAACAGTCGGGAACCAAGCATCGGATGATCATAAGGCAAAGCAGGAAGTCCGTAAAAACCAGCAGGAGTCCATTGATGAAAGTCTGGAGGAAAATTTCGATATCAACGACTACCTTCAATGCACCTTGGACGAGAACCCGAGGGTGGAAGGGGCCATCAACGTGGAAAGAACGGAAGCCGACGAAGAAGACGACATCGAAGACGTCAATCAGTTCTTGCAATGCGAATATCACGAAGAAAACTCGACAACGAATAATCACCACCACCATCCAGATGAGGACAAAGAAGCCCCCGAAGCGTTCTCTTGTTTGCAAGCCAACTTCCAAGACGAATACCAAGCTCAATGCGACGAATTCTCCCTGATGCAAAAAACCCTCAACGAAAACCAAGGACATTTGCCCCAAAACCAAACCGTGCGCAGGCCAAGTCTTAGCGGGATTTTCAAGTCCGGACCCAGTACGCTTGAACCCAGTAGTACTTTGAACGCGGAACCGGAACTGCAGGTACCATCGTCGTCGCAACAAAGAATGCAGCGTCGCCAACGCGCCACGCGGATAACGATAGAACCTCGGCCAAGGCTTAACTCCCCTGGCAAAAGCTTAGCCTTGGCGACGCGAGACGAAGTCCTAACGACGTACGTTCGTCAGGATAAGACTTCGGACACGCCCCTGGTCAAAATAATACGCGAACCCAGGAAACGCGTACCTACAATCAAGGACAGTGTTGAGGTCCAGGAGGGCGACAACGTACCCCCCGAGAAATATCGTTGCTTGCAAACTAAACCAGCACATGCAACCGCAATTGCCAAAATCAATCGGATTTACGTGAAAAGCGAAAATGAGTCAAATTCCGTTGCGCATTTTGAGACGACGGAAAAATCGAAAACGGACCTTAAAGTTTGTCGCAGCAGCAGTGACGAGTCCTCGAGTAGTGTTTCTTCGGACACTGATGACCCCCAGTTGTCCACGGATGGCGATGACGAGGACACGAACGACGAATCCACTTTTAAGATGGAGTACGAGAATGGACCTTCGAACTTGCGGTTCTACCGAGCGACCGACATAAATTACTACACCGGCTTCGAATCCTTCAAGCACTTGATGACCTTTTACGAAATGTTAACGGACGAAACGGACGAGGCCCTGGAAGCCAACCGGGATGGTGACCTCGGAGGGCACGTGCGACTGGCAGTTTAAGAAGCTACTGAGGATCGAGGAGTTGATGATGGTCCTAACGCGACTACGACTGAACCCGAACGAAAAAGTCCTGGGCGATTTATTCGGGGTTTACGACGCCTACGTCACCAAGGTCCTTAAAACGTGGATTCCCTTCTTAGCCCGGAAACTGACGTATCTTCCGATGTGGCCCAGTCGGGCGGAAGTGGACCGCACCACGCCGAAGATTATCTTGGAAACGTACCCTCACCTTCGCGTCCTGGTGGATTGCGTCGAGTTTTTAGTGGAAGACGAAGTAGACCCTGGTGTCCCTGTTAAGCCCAAGGTGCTTTTGAAAGCGGTGGTGGGCGTGTCCCCCGTCGGTCGCGTTGTCCGCTACAGCAGTGTCTTCCGCGGTGACCGGACTACCCTGGAGGGTTTGGTCCTCGAATCGGGAATTTTGGACGCTTTGGACGAAGGCGATTTGATTCTATCGGGACATACTTTTAACAATCTGAAGGCGGAGTTGGACGCTCGTAACGTGTCCCTCTCTGTCCCCGCGTTTCTAAGCGTCCCCGATGAGCTTCTGCCCAAAATTGACCACTTGGGGGTGGACGAAATTATGAAGTTGCATTTGAGAAAGAGTTTAAAGAAACTGCGCGAGTTTAAGATTTTTAGCCGCGAAGTGGCCATCCCCTCGACTTTGACCCCCATGTCCGATTACATCTTCATCGTCTGCTGTTATTTGGCCAATTTTATGACGCAAACTTTGTCCTGATTTAAATTATAAGCCCACATTGAACCATTCTTCATCTTCCCAATAAAACTTTCTTGTTATTTATATTTCAAGTTGTTGAGTTTGAATTTGTAAAAATGTAGATTGCACAATTCGGGTTGCGTTTCGGCAGTGACAACAGTTTTTGCTTTGCGTTTTTTGCAGGCGCTGTTTGGTCGAGAGGCGCCCGGAGAAATCGAAAGAGCCAATGATGACGAGAGAGTTTGTATCCTTTTATATTATCTCGAACTATTTTCCGAAGCAAGGACTTCCCCGCTGTCTCTTATAGAACCAGAGTTAAAAGGTTAGGGTGTAAATAAGTCTATGTTAATCCTATGGGGGACATTTTGCTTAATTACTCGGCCTCTGCTTGTCGTACCCCTAAGTTTTTAGTATGGTTGGATGGGGACAAATTGGACTATAACATACTCAAAGGACATTCCCCGTATCTCTAGTAGAACCAGAGTTGAAACGCGTCGTGTGAAAAGCCCACGTTAATCGTAAAGAGGAATTGTTTATGAACATTTTCCTTAATTACTCGGCCCCTGTTTGCTGTAACCCGAAGTTTTTAGCATCGTCGTAAAGGGGACAAATAGGGCTATAACATATTCAAAGGACATTCCGGTATCTCTAGTAGAACCAGAGTTATAGGCCTCCAAAGTTGGGTGTAATGCTATTCCTATGGAGGGGAACATTTTGCTTAATTACTCGGCCCCTGTTTGTCATAGCCCCAAGTTTTTAGTATGGTTGGATGTGGGACAAATTGGGCTATGACATACTCAAAGGACATCCCCGTATCTCTAGTAGACACAGAGTTATGAGCCTCCAAAGTTGGGTGTAACGCTATTCCTATGGAGAGGGGAATGCTCACGGACATTTTGCTTTAAGTACTCAGCCCCTGTTTACTCGATCCCTAAGTTTTTATTATGGTTGGATGTGGGACAAATAGGACTATAACATACTCAAAGGACATCCCCCTAACTCTAGTAGAACCAAAGTTAATAGGTGTCGCGTCAATAAGCCCACGGGTGCGTGTTAATCCTATGGAGGAGTAATGACATATCCCAAGAAATGGTTTTACAGTCCAACTGTGTTCCTTAATATTAAGTATTTGAATGAAGATTACATCAAAGATGAAGATATTCTGGTGAACAGATTCATATCCATTCCTAAAGACAAAGGTATCACCAAGCACAAATATTCTTTATTTTAAAGGGACTGTAACAGAAATAGGCGGACCGCTGACCGCTTTACAGCCCCTTTAAAGGAATGGTCCAATTTCTTTGTGTGGTCATTTAGGGAACCTGAACTGCGCGGCCTTCGTGGCTGGCATCATTGAAGCTGTTCTGGTCGGCTGTGGATTCGTAAGCCTAACTATATTATCTTTAAGTCTAATTGGGTTGGGTGTTAAATAGAGTGTCTTTTGGGGGGCGGGGCGTAGCCAGCCAAGGTGACTGCTCATTGGCACGAAGGCACGACATTCAGCATTCGATTTGACGATTCCGTCATCTCCAGGATTAAGGCCATGGAAAATAGATAAGGAAACACAGCACTCCAAGTTTATCAACAGAATTTCCTCTCCCTTTTTCTTACCGTTTTTTTTTTGGACAAAAACAAATGTTATTTATGAATTAAATTCGAAGATTTAACTAATTATTAACTCTGCATTTCACAGGAAAACATACGTAGGGATTTTAGGCTTTAAAGGGGAAAATATTCGTGGGGAATTTCGGCCTCAATGGGGAAAATATTGGCTGGGAATTTAGGCTTCAATGGGGAAAATATTGGTGGGAATTCGCCTTGAAACAGGAAAAACTAAGGGAAAGGAGAAAGGTTAAGGGAATTTCGCCTTCAAATGGGAAAAGTTAAGGGAATTTCGCCTTCAAATGGGAAAATCTGAATGAATTTCGCCTTCAAATGGGAAAATCTAACGGAAATTCGCTGCGAAAATGGAAAATCTAAGGGAATTTCGCCTTCAAATGGGAAAACATTGGTGGGGAATTTCGCCTTCAAATGGGAAAACATTGGTGGGGAATTTCGTATTGAAAGGGGAAAATCTAAGGGAATTCCGCCTTGAAAGGGGAAAATCTAAGGGAATTTCTCCTTCAAAGGGAAAAATCTAAGGGAATTTCTCCTTCAAAGGGAAAAATCCAAGGGAATTTCTCCTTCAAAGGGAAAAATCTAAGGGAATTTCTCCTTCAAAGGGAAAAATCCAAGGGAATTTCTCCTTCAAAGGGAAAAATCTAAGGGAATTTCTCCTTAAAAGGGAAAAATCCAAGGGAATTTCTCCTTCAAAGGGAAAAATCTAAGGGAATTTCTCCTTAAAAGGAGAAAATCTGAGGGAATTTCGCCTTCAAAAGGGAAAATCTGAGGGAATTCCGCCTTAAAATGGGAAAATCTAAGGGAATTTCGGCTTGAAATGGGAAAATCTGAGGGAATTTCGCTGCAAATAAGAGACACTCGAGAAGAAAATAAGAAGTCGTTTTTGCTTAATATACTATTTTTTACTATAATTATTTCCAGAAAAATATAATCAGATCAATATGGTTCCATAATAAATGCGATTGCAGTTTTAACTATCCGCTGATTGGCGGAGCGTCACGTGACACACTTTCTCTAGATATATAAAAATGAAGTAGACATAGCCGATAACAGCAACAAGGGGGGGGGGGAAGTTGCAACTACAACGAATAACAAATAGGCAACGCAAGTATTAAAATAGTTTGGGAGGTTTTTGGCAAATATAAGTTTGGCTGTTGGTTTCGCAATTTCTGGCAATCCACACGCCGTCCCGTTTCGCCAAAGCGCAACGATTCTGCAATCGCCGCTTACTCAGTTTCATACCCTCCTTGAAATTGCGATAAGATTGCCGCCACGTCGTGCTGCTATTATTGCCGCCGCCGCCGCCGTAACTCCATTCCAAACTCCCCTTCGGAATGTACAAACCTGCAATTGCCCCTCCCCGTAAATAATAATTCGGCAATTAGTGGCAACAAGGGGCCACGTGGCGCCAAGGCTTAACTCTCACCTATCCAATAGGGCCTTTTGGCCAACTTATTCAACCATTCTTGGTGTTCCGCCGATTGCACCGTCACCAATTGCGCCTGCAACTGGTTTTGGCAAACGAATTGCGCCATTGACCAGGTCAAGAAATGCTTGAACCATTTGAAACACCATTCCCCGAAATTTTGCCATCCTACGCCCCAAAAACCATAACAAAAAAATACGCAATTGCGAACTAAAATTACAAAAAAGGCAATTACCTTTTTCGCAAGCGGGTGGCGCGGCAATTGCAATTTCCATTTGATTTTGTTGCCACGGCAACCAACTCTTGCCATTGCATCGAACGAATTGCGTCGAATTTGAAGCGAATTGCAGTAAACCATAGTTGAGTTCGTTGCAAGCCTGCAACAAAATAAAACTGCAATATTGCAATATTGCAACATTGTTGGCAATAGAGGCCAATTTATTGTTCAATACCTCGTTTAAAAAAGGGTTTCTTAAGTGATCCGCCGCCGTTACCAAGTTCAAAGTTGAACTGGAATCATTTTGAATCGCGCATCGTTCTAATTACAGTTTAATTATTAATTAATTACCGTCTCGTTGAATTGTAATTAAGTACATTGACCTACCACGACTGGAATCGTAAATGTTAACTATTGCCGTTTCGGGATAAACAAGCAACGAATTGACGGCGTTACTTAAGCTCAGGGTTAATTGCTCGACATTACTCTCCAACTGATTATCGTTAATTACTTCCAAAATCCAATCAACCGATTTAATTCCTAAAATTAAACAATTAGTTGCCCCTGCAATTGCACGCCACGAGAATTAAGCGTCATCATTACCTAAATCGAATTGCAATTGCGAAGTGGTTCCTGGTTTGAAGTCCCTTAGAAGCTCGGCTGTTCGCGCATGCGCCTCAACCGTAACGAAGGCAACTTCGTTGTCCACTTTCCCGACTCGTGAAATTTCAATTGGTACGTTTCCTTCGTTTTCGCAAGCCTCGTAATAAAGTTGCGTGAAATGCAATAAACTCCACGAAAATTGCACTCTATTTGACAGAAGCGTGGACAGTTTCATAACCTTTAACCCCTATATTATCATCATCATCAATCCACTTCCGGTCTTACCCGTATCTCGTTCCATCAGTCGCGTCCTCTAAAACCATTAAATCCTCGGTCATCTTGACCTTCTGGTCCATTTCTTGGAAGATGTAGGCCACTCGTTGCGCTATCAGATCTTCCACCTTAATGGTGTCCTCTATCTTTTCGCCATTTTGGTGTAAGGTTACGTGGCCGTATTTTGGATACGTCACGATTTTCAACAACGTCTTATTTTGCGACGCCATTTTTTGGCCTACATTTTTCGCGCGATATTTTAACAGAAATCCTTTCGATTTGAGATTGTCAAAGTCTCGCATTTGTTCCGCGAATATTTCATCCTGGGTGACTGGTGCTCCTTGGAGCAGCTCCAGTCCAGTCTTGACCTCTGAACTATGATTAAATTAGAAGGGGAATTTATTGAAATGTATGCGATGGCTACGGACTGGTCAAAGTGCACTCTGACCTCGAGGAGGGCGTTTTATCCACAATGTTGACCAGTATTCGTATCTTATCGAGATGCGAGTCTTGCAGCGTGGCCACGATTTCAAAGGTGTCCGAGGAATTCTTATTGGGGACATCGTAGCTTTGATTGTATATTATCTGACCATCGACCAGGTCCCAATAATCGAAGCTTTGAATGGGCAGAGCCGCTTCCCTGACGCTTTCCAAGTGGCCGTAAGTGGCCGGTTTGAACAGTTCAAACTTGAGCGTCTCCAGTTCCTTTATTTGTTCCTCAACCTCGAGGATGTCCTCGTTTAAGACGGTGTATCCGCCTTTGTACACGGATATGACGCTCGATTTTAAAAAATTTCGTTTGGGGTCCGGGTAATTGCCGCTCGAATTGGTGCTAGTGGTGTTGCCGTTGCTATTGCTATTGCTGCTATTTGAATCGGCACTTTCGAATATTATTTCCAGGACAGAGATGGACGTGTTTCTGAATTCGTCCGTGACCACGAATTCAATCTCTTCTTTATTAGCGGAAGTACTATTGGTCCTCAAGTACCTAATGAACCCGTGTTTTAAAATAAACCACTACTTGAAAACACTAAAGACAGGGTCCGTGGGGAACCAGGATAAGTCCGGCATTTAAACTTTCTTCACAACTTACCTGACTATGTTTGAATGTATATCTTCTTGGGTAAACTGAGTGACGGGAACTTGCAGCGTCGACTCGTTCTCCAAAAATAAAATGCCGTACTTGAGGGAGGTAGGGGTCACTAAGAAGGTCAAGCGATTGGCCGGCGTGTCGTCGTCAACGGCCAAGAGGTAGGCGGATGATAATGTTACTTGCGCGGCGTCACCCGAGTCCGTTTCGTTAACGTTCTTCACGATGACCGGGTAATTACGAATCAAAACTGGTGCCTGGTCATCTAACGGCGTGATGACGACGGACAACGTCTCGATTCGCTTGAAAACTCCGTCATCGATGGTCAAATCGAAGGAATCTAAGAGAAAACTTTGCGCCTTGAAGACAGCACCCTCAAACCTCCCCCCACATAGAGTCCAGCCTACTCTAACACAAACCACGCCTACTCTAACACAAGCCCACGCCTACTCTAACACAAGCCCACGCCTACTCTAACACAAGCCCACGCCTACTCTAACACAAGCCACGCCTACTCTAAAACAAGCCACCGCCTACTCTAACACTAGCCACCGCCTACACTAACACGAGCCACGCCTACACTAACACGAGCCACGCCTACACTAACACGAGCCACGCCTACACTAACACGAGCCACGCCTACACTAACACGAGCCACGCCTACACTAACACGAACTACGCCTACTCTAACACGAACTACGCCTACTCTAACAAAACTACGCCTACTCTAACAAAACCACGCCTACTCTAACACGAACCACGCCTACTCTAACACAAAACCACGCCTACTCTACCTAACCTTACTTAGAGTAATATAGATAAGTAATAAATTAGCAAAAGGACAATGGTGTTGTCATCGTGTACCTTTAAAATTCTCGGAGTCGTCGTGTTTATAAAAGGCTCTGACGTTAAAAGTCTCAATTGTTAGGACACCATCGAGGGGCGTGAATGACGTCCTTTGTCCAGGAACAGTGGGCTGCGTCAAGAGGACGATGGCCCCGAATCTCGGTTGGGACGCCACCGAAACCAAGATGGTGTCCGCCGGAAAATCGCGATCATTTATTTCCAAAACGCGCGAGTTGAGCATGGCCATGGCCCCCTCCTTCACCAGGATCGTGTTTTTCAAAGTGGTAATCGGAGGTTCATCGGGTACTAGGGTAATTGTCACCATGTACGTGGTCACCGTCGAGTTGTGAACTCCGTCTGACGCCGTTATTTGAAAGTAATCGTATTCCGGTTCGAAACCGCTGCAACAATACATTGTTTAAAATCGCGCGTCAAAAACGGAGTCCTTGACGAGTACCTGTGATTGGCTTGAACGTAAAGGACGTGTCGATTGGCTAAATCGTACGTCGTGAATCGTTCTAATTGACCATGGTGGTTTGACCTTTCGCTTTCTTCGTAAGAATTGTTTCCGCGATGTCCGATATTGACCAAGAAACCCAAAGTCGGTTGCTGAACGACGTAACAAGTGACATTCTCGAGGTAGGTGTCTTCGTCCGTGAAGGAGATGACCTCGTCGGACAGCACCACGTTGCCACCTTCTTCAACGACCAGGCTGCCGTGAACGGATATGCGGGGGACTCTATTGTTAACCGGAAGTACCACGAGGCGCAACTTGAGGACGGATTGCTCCGTCGTCATTGACGGTACAACGCGATCGCTGACTATAAAGGTCGCTTGCTCGCTTATGGCTCGAGGACCGATTTCGTGACCATTGTGGACGTACTCTACCTGATTTCGTTGATATTTCAACAGTTGACCAGTCCAATAAATGATTTCAACGTACCTGACCGAGTCTAACGCTTTTCTGAGTGAACCTATGAACCCGTTTCTGGTTTTCCGTGAACCAACCGTGCGTCGGTTCCAGCGTCAAAATGAATATCAGGTCATCGTCATTAGTGTCCTCGTCTTTGGCCGCCAAGTACTGATGAAGCCGCTTATTAGTTCAGCGTTGAAATAACCACCGAGGCTTGAACTGACCTACCTGATCAGAGACTTGTACCCGACCACTTTCCTGGACTTCGAGACGGTTCTTGAGACCGTTGATCCACTTGGGCTGTTCGTCGTCAATGGGTTGAACGGCGATTTTCAAGACGGAGGACACAAAGTGTTTTCCGTCATTGAGAGCGAAGACTATTTGGTCTTCGAGGGTCTCGGAGCCATCGTGGACGTACTGCAGTTGAAGTTTGCTTATTTCCTCGGCGTAGATCAAGTCACCCACTCTTAGGACGCGACCTTTTCTGATCAGGGAGCCGTGTAAGGGGACCGTCAGTATGCTCAGTTGCAATTCGCTTTGCGGAGTGTCCTGGTCGTACAATGATATGTCGTTTGAAGAGATGATCGTCCTGGAACCTTCGTCCGTCGTTAAGGAGTTCAACAGCAAGATTGGTGGCTGCAAAACGACGTTAAGTTAGTTCATTTACCCCGATCTGGCCTCTCTCTCTCTCCATGCGTCATGTTTCTAACGTGCCTGATTGTTGACTGGTAGTACGACGATGTTGAACTGTTCTTGACCGGTAAACGGTGGTTTTTCTCCATTACGCGTCACTGAGAAGTCGAATCGAACCTTCAAAGGGTAAATGCCAATCTCGGAGTTGGGCGGGACGTAGCCGACTTTTCCGTGGTTGACTTGTTCTTGCGTGAAACTGAACAGTTCTGGCAATGCCCGATTTTCCTCCAAAGATAGCGCGCTATCGGCCATGACTATCCTACCGCCTTCTTTTGAAAATAAACCCAGAGTAATGTCACCTACCAACCTTAGTCTGTATTAGAGTCGTTACCATTTGTCCTCAAGGATTCTATGACGTGCGGGGAGTTCTTGACGGTATAGACGATGTCCCTCGGTCGGCAGGACACGCATTGATAGTGCAGGGAATTTCTGTCGAAGTAGGCCACTTCATTCTCGGGTGTTGAAAGAGTCAAACTGCTACTTAGTTCTTTGGCCGGCGGAATGCGGTTGTCCGTTTTGACCACGCGGATGTTGAAGATATAAGGCGGACTCTGGTTTGGCGGGATGTTAATGTCCTCCAACAGAAATTTAAACGAGTCTTCACCCAACTACAAATTTTTTTGCAATTCCAAGTTTCAATTCGACCAGCAACGCCAAAATAAAATGTTTTGAAATGAATTACTTGAAGGCCTTTATGAACGTACTGTACGTAACCATCGTCAACATCCTGTTGAGTGAAATTGCTCAAAGGTAGATGACCATCATTGCCTTGACCGGTGGGCGGCCTTTTGACCAGTTGACCCAACCTCGGGCTCTCCTGGATGACGAAGAGCAGTTCATCTTCGGGCGTGTCTTTGTCGACCGATTTCAAGTAGTTTCCGTCCAGTTCGAAATGAGTCCCATTTTCGACCTCGATCTCTTTGTTGACCAGTAGAACTGGCGGGTCGTCGTCAACGGGTAGAATTGAAATGGGCAGTTTGCACAAAATTGAGCTTTTATCGTCGAAGACTCTGAAATGGACGACGTCACGCTCCGTTTCCGAACCATCGTGTTGGTAAAGTACCATTTCGCCATTCAGATCGTCCACGGTGAAACTCAGGGCGTTACTGTCGCGCACTGTTCAAAAGAACGGTATCAGAGCTTTAAAATGATCCCCCCCAAGTACCGAAAGCGACTAACCCTTCAGTTGTCCGTGTTTGAGTCCACCGTGAACACCTATCTTAACGAGGGCCCCGCTTGGATTTATGACTTCCAAATGATTTTGGTCAATGACCGCCGACTGACCCTCGAGAAGGATCAATGTTTTGACGACGGAGGCGCGCAGAATGCTAGCGGAGGACGGCTTGACCACCACGTGAAGCGTCACGGGGTCACTAGCCAGAAATTGAGCATCCAGAATGACCAATCGAATCTCGTAGTTCGTGGCGTTCGGAAAGTCCGTCGTCGGTTGGTAAGCTATGTCAAACTTTTCAATGTCAATCTGCCTGAAGGAAAAGACCGCTTGACTTCGATCGGACAAATGGACAAAATGACCGAAATTGACGTCCAGATTGGTGACGTTGAAGATCAAATGTTCCGAAGACGTCTCTTCGTCGCGCGCTGATAGGATGTCGCTGGTCAAGGGGGTCAAGACGCGATCGGAGACCTCTAATAGCAAGCGACTGACGAAGGATGGTTTGGGTTGTAAGTTGGGGAAGGCCGGTTCGATTTTAACCATGACGTAGACCCATTCGCGGACGTGTTCTTTCCCGCTTCGATCCTCGAAGAGTATGACGACAAAGTCCTTGTTCGGGGACGGCGGTTTCAAGTGCTCGTAGCGCAAACCGTTTTGCAGGAAGGGTTCGCATCGCGATTTTAAAATATCCAGGCGTTTGCGATCGCGACCCGATATTAACTGCCCGTAGGATGGCCAGTCGCTTTGGAAGTGCGATACCTTCGCTCTGCAGCTGTTCTTACGAGCTGCTAACCAATTTTTCAAGCAATTACAATAAAGACGCGACGCGCGAGTATTATAGAGTGCTGTCAGTTGTGACGTCAGATCCAAGGTTAAACGTCACGAGTCTGACTTTAGCAATGGGCGGCCATGACAGTTACCGTTTTTTCTTTATGGGAAAACAGCATGGGTGACGTCACACCGGCGCTTCTGACAGCACTCTATTGGAAATATTTGACGTACCTTTAAGTTCTATGACGGAACCATCAATCGGATCCGAAACCCCGTAGAACTTCTTCACCCTGATATTCTTCTTGACCGATACCAAAGTGTAGGGAACGTTTTGTACCACGAATGTCATGGTAAACGATTCCTCGATGGTACCCTTGGGAGTGAAAATGTACACTCTGAACTTGACCTTGTCGCGCGTCAATAGAGGAGAGCCCAAGTGCTCGTAGGTCAAGGAACCTGGACGAAACGCGCAATCGAAGATGGTGGGCTCGAAAATGCCCACTCTTTGGTAAATGGGTTCGGTTGTTATCATTTTGACCTTGCATGGGTTGGAAGCGTTTTGATTTTCAATTTGTAAGTCATCTGGCGAAATTTGAACGCTTCGGCCAATGTTGACCGGAATTTCTTTGGAAGTAATAAGCACCGAGGTCCCCAAGACCATCGTATTTAAGGTGAGTATCATTGTAATTAATATTTTAATTGGCATCGTGTTGTTTACTAAAAGAAAAAATCGAAAAATTCGAATCCATGTAGGCCTAGTTGAATCGGAAAAACTTAACTTTTCCAATAAATATCATTTCTTGGCGGTTAATTATATGAAAATTAATTAGGTACATTTAAGTCGCGGAAACTATTTTAAATCCAATATTTTCATGACCATAAAAACCACCCGACCAGTTCCTTCTTCCTAACCTAACCTAACCTACCCTAACCCTGACCTGACCTGTCCTACCCTAACCTAACCTACCCTACCCTAACCTAACCTGACCTGTCCTACCCTAACCTGACCTGACCTGTCCTACCCTAACCTGACCTGACCTGTCCTACCCTAACCTGACCTAACCTGACCTAACCTGACCTAACCTAACCTAACCTAACCTACCCTACCTTACCCTGACCTAACCTACCCTAACCTTACCTTACCTGACCTAACCTAACCTGTAATATGAAGGGTAAAATATAGAAAAACATGGAAAATATATATTTTAATTAATTTATTAATAATAATTAACCTTGAATAATGATATTTATTGAAAAAACTGTAATTTGAATGTGCGAGCTAAAGTTTAGCCGTTGAGTCTGTAAAATTCATTACGTATTTATAACATCACCACTCACGCGGTATTTCTCAGCGCGAGTTTAAACTCAGTTACGCGTCGTCTGCTAGTTCATTAGACGCGTTTGCGAAGTCGATAACTTCGGACGTTTATTTAATTACTAGTCAAAATTAAGGATATTAACGCGACCGAGGTAATTTAAACTAGATTCAGTCGTGAATACGAACTTGGAGATAACGTTCAAGATCATTGGAAAGATGAAGAACGGCGTAGCTAAAATTAGTTTCAACCCTTTCGGTGTGATGTGGTGAAGTCAAGATTGTCAGACTGGGATACGGAGAGAAAACTTACTTGGATTTAATCCAGTTTAATCGGCAATTTAAACGAGTAAGTATTGAGATTGAATGTCCTAAAGCGTTAAGTTAGTTTTATTTATAGTTATCGATCCATATTTTTGAATTTGCACCGAAAAATACGCGACCCAAGGCCTAATAATTTCACGCTTTTGGTGCTGTATCAGTCCGCCGCTACCATCCGCGGAAATTTTAAATTTGTATAGGCTATCGCAGACATACTGAAACCATAAGTTTATACTGAAACCAATTATGACCCATAATATTCTAATGTCTATGATTGAACCCTTTAGTAACGAGGGCATTTCGCTTTCGATTAAGCGAAATATAAGTACAAATTCAGAGCAATATGATAGTAATAGTAGGCAGGGATTAGTGGCTTGCGTCGTGAAGTGCGTGATCGAGTGGGCTATGATCCCAAGCAACCCGCGAACTGGGCAATGGATAAGTTTTTTTATAGCGTTTGAGCGGCTTGGATTGCAACAAAATACTATTATGCGCAAAGCAAGGCGCTCGAGACATTTTATATAGTATATATGCTAGCAGGAATACATAGATTTAGTACTAAATCTATGTATTCCTGATGCTAGAGATACCAATATTTTTCGTGGCACTAAAAGAGTTTTATGACTGTTTTACAGCCTTAATATTTATGTATTATGATAATTCTTGGCCACCCGCGCTGATTTGTTATTGAGTTTTATTTAATACATTGAACCGGATTTTGAATTTTTATTAATTATCATGCGTATCTTTGAATTATGTAAATATTTGAACACCCGCCCGATGTGACGTCGCGTAGGCCTTGTACGTAGGAAAATCTCTTGTTATTTTGGCCTAGTCATAATCTTATTGCGACACATGATTTTCCTAGAGACTAAATAATTACGTTTAATTTGAGTTGCCTTTGTTTGGTTAAATTGACTTTCTGTTTTGCAAAGCGAAACATTTATGTTAATTAGGTGTTTTTTGTGTTATTTTCCCAGAAATAATTGAAATCCTTAAACTTCCTAGTGAATTATGGCTTCCCGAATTCACAATTTCAGAGGCGTCGAACACTTGCCAAAATAATTAACCCCGTAATTAAGCGCACCTTTTTTATTATTGAATTTTAATGTTGCGAAAAACCATTATTTATTACGGCCATATTTATTTCTTTCGGGATGGGGAGGGGTTTCCACTTCGGGGGCGGGGTTAGCAACGCTGGATAACTTAGCTAGTAGCGTCTAAGACAAACCCCGCCTCAATGGTGAATTAAATGGGATAATAGGGATTTGGTAGTACTACGTCATGCAACGTCAGGCTACCTTCCACTAGTGCTAAAAAACATACCAGGAGGTGGGGTTTATGTAGCTTTCATTCTGTTAAAACATACCATAATGGCGCTGGGGGCGGAGTTAAGCCCGAATTGCCAAGTCCCTATATTTCGGCGGTGCGAAGTGTCCGACCCGAATACTTAAACAATGAAGACATATCGAGTGCTAAGGTAATTTTTGTCGGCGTCAACGACCGCTCCGAGCTGATGTTGACGTGCACCTGTGCACGCGCGCCCCGTGTTTTCTGCCACGCCCACTCAAATACAATTACAGTTAAATCGCATTGCTTTTACCGCGCTTTTGAAAATATAACGCGACCGAGGCTTAGAATTTCAATTTGCAAATAGGCTTAACATTTTCAAGTTTTCAAGAGACGTGTTTTTACGCGTTCCGCTTTGCTATTGGTTGAAAAAATTTCCCCCGAACCGCCCATGATATGAGAACTATTAGCCAATTAGAATTTGGTGTGATTAAATCATGTTAGAGCATGCGCAGTCAACTCGGTAGCTGAGAATTTTGGAACCAAAGAACATGCATGGATTCCACGGAATTTGAACGGGTTTTAACCTCTGGTGACGTCACCGTGCTTAGTGGGATGGCGTCTAAACAAACAATGCATATTTAGTTTGAGCTTTTTGTTTCGCAATATGACGTCGCGGTGACGTCATTTTTCGGGTTAAAAGCTTTCCTTTACCGAGAACAATACGATATTTTCCTTTTCCGTATGTTTTAAGTACGACTCATCACGCGATTGGTAATCATATTCACCGAACAATGCGAGCGGTTTCTTAATCGGAACGCGTCGTTGTATATAAACATTGAGAGTGTTTGAAGTCGCGGTAACCCTCGTAGAAAACACGCGCTTCAATGCTACTTTTGGTGTTTTCTAAACCGCTAAAACACTATATTATTTCCTCAAACCCCCAATCCTGGCTTACCTTCGAATCCAAGAATCTGATTGGCTAAAACTCTCTTGTATCTTGTTGTCAGGGTCGCTACCAGTTTTGTGTGTTTGGAAAACCGAGGGGACCGACACCCGGAATCTCAAATCTCCGATAAATTGTTGGGAAAAGAAAATTTCAAGTGTCCATATAGGGAGCTAACAGTTCTGACCCTGAACCTCACACCCTTCTATCTCTTACTGGAGTTTCATCCCCTCCCCTAACGGCGGGTTGGAAACAGTATAAGTTAAGGTTCAGAAACGTTCATGAATTAGAAATTGTAGGGGCTTGAAAATTTCACACCCCCCTTTTTGAGCTTTAACTTGCGCGTGATCGAGTGGGCTATGCCGCAATCAAGAAGTTCATTGGCTTAACTGGGAAATATCAAAGTTTAAAAAAGAAAACTTGAAGTGAGAAATATAGTCTGCTACCACGAATTTTCTCGTGACGTCACACCCTCCAATCTCTTACCTCTGTTTGGCGACCATATTGGAAGTCGTCAGCTCAGGCCATACAATTTAGACTGCCAATGTTGACGTCACGTTCCCGTAGCTACTCCTCCCTTCTCAGTAGTACTGTACTCTGTATTTTTGAAAACTCTTTCCGTGTGTGTAGTAGTGTCGGTTCCCTCGGTGAAGCTCCGCCCCATCTCTCTCCAGCTGTGTTCAGTGTTGCCAGACGCTGCAATGCAATGCATGGCGTTACGACTCGAGTGGTGTGTGGCGAGTGCTTGTGTTTCTACGCGTGACTTGTAGAGGATGTTCGCGAATAGGCGAACCCTTTCATCGCCTTTTTAACTGTCTGTGAATAACAATAACATTGTGTGGATAAAAACCCAAGATTTATCAATAAATTTGGTGAGTTTTTAATTAAAAAAAGGGGCAATATAGTCTGGCCTAATTCGGGCCTAATTTTTGAATGCTTTCCCAGTGTTTTAAACCGGTTCAAGCTGGTTGGTTATAAGCTAGTGCTTTCCGATGTAGGGGTCAGACTATTATTTTTACATTTCCGCGTACGCTTTATGCTAATCAAGTTAATTTAATGTCGTCTCGATTTTAAGGGTTTTTCCTTAAGCCTTGGTCTTAACTCTTAACGCGTATCGGCCTAATTAAGGGGTTTTTTGTTGGGAACCTTGGACCTCCGTGGTGGGGGTTTTAAAGCCATACTAAAGTGAATTTTTGACATCTGTCAAGACGTTTTTTTTTGCTATAGTTATTAATAGAGTTTAAGGCGTAAACAATTTGCAAAAAGGGCAATCAACCCTTTTGCTTTTTGAAAGAAACTCTCTCTTATTGTTCATTAATAATTCATTTCCTAGAATTTTTCTAAAACTAACGTTTTGCACTTTTTGCAATTTTGGTCGGCAATTTCCTTTGTTTGCGATTGAAAATACAAAGGGATCTTGTTTAAATTTGGGCAAAATCAGGGTTCCTACACAACCTGGATAAGTTATGGGTTCGGAAAATGGGGGGGGGGGGTAAACGTCAAGGATAGGTCTGGAATTTAAATATTCTTCCTTGAAACTTAAGCATGATTTAGGGATTTCGTTTGTTATATGAAACCATGATTGCTTGGAGCAATGCTGAATATGGACCCAGGCGTGATTAAGTGGGCTTTGGGAATAAACACGTACTTATATAATGGTCCCAGGGTTATTGGTATTGGCAAAATTTGGTCAGGGGTAAGCTGCAAATGTTGGGGAGAGATTTTCAATATGAAAATTTCGTCAGAACCCTGAAAATGTTACGGAAATCTCTCGTTTTTTTTGCAAAATATAGGATATGTTTTAATTTGTTTCGCAAAATATTGCCTAAATTCAACTTCTATTGATTGCTTTGCAAAATATCCTGTAAGATAATTTTGCCAATTATTATCTAACATAATTAAAAGTTGCAAAACTTTGATTGAAGTCTAAAAAATGAAAATTAAAACCCGCGCCATTTTGCAAACATTCTAAGACAAATAGCAAAAATTGACGGATATATTTTGCAAGAAAATTTTGCAAGAATCTCAGAGAAATGGCAAAAATTGACGGGTGTATTTTTGCAAGAAAATTTTGCAAGAATCTCAGAGAAATGGCAAAAATTGACGGGTTTATTTTTGCTAGGAAATTATTGGAGTAGTTTAATTTTCTTTTCCCGATTTGATTACTAAAGTTAGCAATAAACAAGACTGTTAAGGATACGTAATAATTTCTAGGCGTCCCTTTTTCTTGGCGTTTACTGATAATTTCGGATTTTGCGATAAAATTAAAAATGCAGACCTTCTAGGCTATACCGCCAGTTCATCCAGATAAGCCCCTGTTTTTTATAGAGATCCGACCTTAAAAGGGGTCAAACTCCTAATTGAACCTTAGCACCTGGTGCGCGTGATCTAGTGGGCTATGCCTGCAGTTACCAGGGGTTAGGGAGGGAATTTAAAAATGGGCCGGAAGTAGATCCATGCAGTAAATATGGTATGATTATAGTTTGTGGGTAATCAGCCATAACTGACGTAAATCGCCGAGTATTAAGTGGAAACTATTTTTACAGTATATATCAGACCTCGGGGACTTCCGGAAAATATGTCTCAAAAAAAAAAAGAAATTTTTTTTTTTTTTGGTTATAACATTTGGGGGTGACGAGCTAGGGCTTGAGAAGCATTAGAACTCCATAGGGAGGCGATAAACAACAAAATTTTGGAAAAGGTGTAATATTATTTGGGAAGTAAATGAAGATAAACAACAAAATTTTGGAAAAGGTGTAATATTATTTGGGAAGTAAATGAAGATAAACAACAACATTTTGGAAAAGGCGTAATATTATTTGGGAAGTAAAAGAAAGATAAAGAACAACATTTTGGAAAAGGCATAATTTTAATTATAATTTTTTTTTTTTTTTTTTTTGAGACATATTTTCCGGATGTCCCCGAGGTCTAATATATACTGTAAAAATAGTTTCCATTTGATACTCGGCGTTTTACGTCAGTTATGGCTGATTACCCACAAACTATAATCTTACCGTAAATATGTTCCTGAAGAGGGGGACCCCTGTTTATAACGCGACAATACGCCTATATTTATTTTAATCAGTTCAAATAATTAAACAAATATTATTTATTGATTTCAAAATGGAGGAAAAAAGAAGATGTGGGAATTTCATTTTAAATTTGTCGGGTTTAGGATACATCGTCGCGAGATGACGTGTCCCAATGAAGAGTTGATATTCTGATATTTAAACATCCCTGTTTAACATTGAGAACATTATTGGAGCTTTTGTTTGACCCTAGAAATATAATTAGGGAAAAAGAAATACGGGGAAAACATTTTTTTCAAGGAAGCAGCTTTATTGCTTGGGACAGGGTTCGTACGCAACCTGGATAAGTCGGGGATTTGGAAAATGGGGGAACCAAGTCGTGGATTCAAAGTTTCTTCCTTAAAGGTCAGGGATTTGGTTTGACATATGAAACCATGATTGCTTTGGGCAATGCTAAATATGGGCCCAGGTGTCATCGTGTAGTGGACTCTGCGGGTACACACGTACCTAAAATGGTCCCAGGGATATGGGCTGAATTTAGTCGGGGATAATTTGGAAAAGTCAGGGAGGGATTTTCAATATAAAAATTTCGTCCGAACCCTGTCAAACCATGATTTCTTCGGGCAATGCTAAATATGGGCCCAGGTGTCATCGTGTAGTGGACTCTGCGGGTACACACGTACCTAAAATGGTCCCAGGGATATGGGCTGAATTTAGTCGGGGATAATTTGGAAAAGTCAGGGAGGGATTTTCAATATAAAAATTTCGTCCGAACCCTGTCAAACCATGATTTCTTCGGGCAATGCTAAATATGGGCCCAGGTGTCATCGTGTAGTGGACTCTGCGGGTACACACGTACCTAAAATGGTCCCAGGGATATGGGCTGAATTTAGTCGGGGATAATTTGGAAAAGTCAGGGAGGGATTTTCAATATAAAAATTTCGTCCGAACCCTGTCAAACCATGATTTCTTCGGGCAATGCTAAATATGGGCCCAGGTGTCATCGTGTAGTGGACTCTGCGGGTACACACGTACCTAAAATGGTCCCAGGGATATGGGCTGAATTTAGTCGGGGATAATTTGGAAAAGTCAGGGAGGGATTTTCAATATAAAAATTTCGTCCGAACCCTGTCAAACCATGATTTCTTCGGGCAATGCTAAATATGGGCCCAGGTGTCATCGTGTAGTGGACTCTGCGGGTACACACGTACCTAAAATGGTCCCAGGGATATGGGCTGAATTTAGTCGGGGATAATTTGGAAAAGTCAGGGAGGGATTTTCAATATAAAAATTTCGTCCGAACCCTGTCAAACCATGATTTCTTCGGGCAATGCTAAATATGGGCCCAGGTGTCATCGTGTAGTGGACTCTGCGGGTACACACGTACCTAAAATGGTCCCAGGGATATGGGCTGAATTTAGTCGGGGATAATTTGGAAAAGTCAGGGAGGGATTTTCAATATAAAAATTTCGTCCGAACCCTGTCAAACCATGATTTCTTCGGGCAATGCTAAATATGGGCCCAGGTGTCATCGTGTAGTGGACTCTGCGGGTACACACGTACCTAAAATGGTCCCAGGGATATGGGCTGAATTTAGTCGGGGATAATTTGGAAAAGTCAGGGAGGGATTTTCAATATAAAAATTTCGTCCGAACCCTGTCAAACCATGATTTCTTCGGGCAATGCTAAATATGGGCCCAGGTGTCATCGTGTAGTGGACTCTGCGGGTACACACGTACCTAAAATGGTCCCAGGGATATGGGCTGAATTTAGTCGGGGATAATTTGGAAAAGTCAGGGAGGGATTTTCAATATAAAAATTTCGTCCGAACCCTGTCAAACCATGATTTCTTCGGGCAATGCTAAATATGGGCCCAGGTGTCATCGTGTAGTGGACTCTGCGGGTACACACGTACCTAAAATGGTCCCAGGGATATGGGCTGAATTTAGTCGGGGATAATTTGGAAAAGTCAGGGAGGGATTTTCAATATAAAAATTTCGTCCGAACCCTGTCAAACCATGATTTCTTCGGGCAATGCTAAATATGGGCCCAGGTGTCATCGTGTAGTGGACTCTGCGGGTACACACGTACCTAAAATGGTCCCAGGGATATGGGCTGAATTTAGTCGGGGATAATTTGGAAAAGTCAGGGAGGGATTTTCAATATAAAAATTTCGTCCGAACCCTGTCAAACCATGATTTCTTCGGGCAATGCTAAATATGGGCCCAGGTGTCATCGTGTAGTGGACTCTGCGGGTACACACGTACCTAAAATGGTCCCAGGGATATGGGCTGAATTTAGTCGGGGATAATTTGGAAAAGTCAGGGAGGGATTTTCAATATAAAAATTTCGTCCGAACCCTGTCAAACCATGATTTCTTCGGGCAATGCTAAATATGGGCCCAGGTGTCATCGTGTAGTGGACTCTGCGGGTACACACGTACCTAAAATGGTCCCAGGGATATGGGCTGAATTTAGTCGGGGATAATTTGGAAAAGTCAGGGAGGGATTTTCAATATAAAAATTTCGTCCGAACCCTGTCAAACCATGATTTCTTCGGGCAATGCTAAATATGGGCCCAGGTGTCATCGTGTAGTGGACTCTGCGGGTACACACGTACCTAAAATGGTCCCAGGGATATGGGCTGAATTTAGTCGGGGATAATTTGGAAAAGTCAGGGAGGGATTTTCAATATAAAAATTTCGTCCGAACCCTGTCAAACCATGATTTCTTCGGGCAATGCTAAATATGGGCCCAGGTGTCATCGTGTAGTGGACTCTGCGGGTACACACGTACCTAAAATGGTCCCAGGGATATGGGCTGAATTTAGTCGGGGATAATTTGGAAAAGTCAGGGAGGGATTTTCAATATAAAAATTTCGTCCGAACCCTGTCAAACCATGATTTCTTCGGGCAATGCTAAATATGGGCCCAGGTGTCATCGTGTAGTGGACTCTGCGGGTACACACGTACCTAAAATGGTCCCAGGGATATGGGCTGAATTTAGTCGGGGATAATTTGGAAAAGTCAGGGAGGGATTTTCAATATAAAAATTTCGTCCGAACCCTGTCAAACCATGATTTCTTCGGGCAATGCTAAATATGGGCCCAGGTGTCATCGTGTAGTGGACTCTGCGGGTACACACGTACCTAAAATGGTCCCAGGGATATGGGCTGAATTTAGTCGGGGATAATTTGGAAAAGTCAGGGAGGGATTTTCAATATAAAAATTTCGTCCGAACCCTGTCAAACCATGATTTCTTCGGGCAATGCTAAATATGGGCCCAGGTGTCATCGTGTAGTGGACTCTGCGGGTACACACGTACCTAAAATGGTCCCAGGGATATGGGCTGAATTTAGTCGGGGATAATTTGGAAAAGTCAGGGAGGGATTTTCAATATAAAAATTTCGTCCGAACCCTGTCAAACCATGATTTCTTCGGGCAATGCTAAATATGGGCCCAGGTGTCATCGTGTAGTGGACTCTGCGGGTACACACGTACCTAAAATGGTCCCAGGGATATGGGCTGAATTTAGTCGGGGATAATTTGGAAAAGTCAGGGAGGGATTTTCAATATAAAAATTTCGTCCGAACCCTGTCAAACCATGATTTCTTCGGGCAATGCTAAATATGGGCCCAGGTGTCATCGTGTAGTGGACTCTGCGGGTACACACGTACCTAAAATGGTCCCAGGGATATGGGCTGAATTTAGTCGGGGATAATTTGGAAAAGTCAGGGAGGGATTTTCAATATAAAAATTTCGTCCGAACCCTGTCAAACCATGATTTCTTCGGGCAATGCTAAATATGGGCCCAGGTGTCATCGTGTAGTGGACTCTGCGGGTACACACGTACCTAAAATGGTCCCAGGGATATGGGCTGAATTTAGTCGGGGATAATTTGGAAAAGTCAGGGAGGGATTTTCAATATAAAAATTTCGTCCGAACCCTGTCAAACCATGATTTCTTCGGGCAATGCTAAATATGGGCCCAGGTGTCATCGTGTAGTGGACTCTGCGGGTACACACGTACCTAAAATGGTCCCAGGGATATGGGCTGAATTTAGTCGGGGATAATTTGGAAAAGTCAGGGAGGGATTTTCAATATAAAAATTTCGTCCGAACCCTGTCAAACCATGATTTCTTCGGGCAATGCTAAATATGGGCCCAGGTGTCATCGTGTAGTGGACTCTGCGGGTACACACGTACCTAAAATGGTCCCAGGGATATGGGCTGAATTTAGTCGGGGATAATTTGGAAAAGTCAGGGAGGGATTTTCAATATAAAAATTTCGTCCGAACCCTGTCAAACCATGATTTCTTCGGGCAATGCTAAATATGGGCCCAGGTGTCATCGTGTAGTGGACTCTGCGGGTACACACGTACCTAAAATGGTCCCAGGGATATGGGCTGAATTTAGTCGGGGATAATTTGGAAAAGTCAGGGAGGGATTTTCAATATAAAAATTTCGTCCGAACCCTGTCAAACCATGATTTCTTCGGGCAATGCTAAATATGGGCCCAGGTGTCATCGTGTAGTGGACTCTGCGGGTACACACGTACCTAAAATGGTCCCAGGGATATGGGCTGAATTTAGTCGGGGATAATTTGGAAAAGTCAGGGAGGGATTTTCAATATAAAAATTTCGTCCGAACCCTGTCAAACCATGATTTCTTCGGGCAATGCTAAATATGGGCCCAGGTGTCATCGTGTAGTGGACTCTGCGGGTACACACGTACCTAAAATGGTCCCAGGGATATGGGCTGAATTTAGTCGGGGATAATTTGGAAAAGTCAGGGAGGGATTTTCAATATAAAAATTTCGTCCGAACCCTGTCAAACCATGATTTCTTCGGGCAATGCTAAATATGGGCCCAGGTGTCATCGTGTAGTGGACTCTGCGGGTACACACGTACCTAAAATGGTCCCAGGGATATGGGCTGAATTTAGTCGGGGATAATTTGGAAAAGTCAGGGAGGGATTTTCAATATAAAAATTTCGTCCGAACCCTGTCAAACCATGATTTCTTCGGGCAATGCTAAATATGGGCCCAGGTGTCATCGTGTAGTGGACTCTGCGGGTACACACGTACCTAAAATGGTCCCAGGGATATGGGCTGAATTTAGTCGGGGATAATTTGGAAAAGTCAGGGAGGGATTTTCAATATAAAAATTTCGTCCGAACCCTGTCAAACCATGATTTCTTCGGGCAATGCTAAATATGGGCCCAGGTGTCATCGTGTAGTGGACTCTGCGGGTACACACGTACCTAAAATGGTCCCAGGGATATGGGCTGAATTTAGTCGGGGATAATTTGGAAAAGTCAGGGAGGGATTTTCAATATAAAAATTTCGTCCGAACCCTGTCAAACCATGATTTCTTCGGGCAATGCTAAATATGGGCCCAGGTGTCATCGTGTAGTGGACTCTGCGGGTACACACGTACCTAAAATGGTCCCAGGGATATGGGCTGAATTTAGTCGGGGATAATTTGGAAAAGTCAGGGAGGGATTTTCAATATAAAAATTTCGTCCGAACCCTGTCAAACCATGATTTCTTCGGGCAATGCTAAATATGGGCCCAGGTGTCATCGTGTAGTGGACTCTGCGGGTACACACGTACCTAAAATGGTCCCAGGGATATGGGCTGAATTTAGTCGGGGATAATTTGGAAAAGTCAGGGAGGGATTTTCAATATAAAAATTTCGTCCGAACCCTGTCAAACCATGATTTCTTCGGGCAATGCTAAATATGGGCCCAGGTGTCATCGTGTAGTGGACTCTGCGGGTACACACGTACCTAAAATGGTCCCAGGGATATGGGCTGAATTTAGTCGGGGATAATTTGGAAAAGTCAGGGAGGGATTTTCAATATAAAAATTTCGTCCGAACCCTGTCAAACCATGATTTCTTCGGGCAATGCTAAATATGGGCCCAGGTGTCATCGTGTAGTGGACTCTGCGGGTACACACGTACCTAAAATGGTCCCAGGGATATGGGCTGAATTTAGTCGGGGATAATTTGGAAAAGTCAGGGAGGGATTTTCAATATAAAAATTTCGTCCGAACCCTGTCAAACCATGATTTCTTCGGGCAATGCTAAATATGGGCCCAGGTGTCATCGTGTAGTGGACTCTGCGGGTACACACGTACCTAAAATGGTCCCAGGGATATGGGCTGAATTTAGTCGGGGATAATTTGGAAAAGTCAGGGAGGGATTTTCAATATAAAAATTTCGTCCGAACCCTGTCAAACCATGATTTCTTCGGGCAATGCTAAATATGGGCCCAGGTGTCATCGTGTAGTGGACTCTGCGGGTACACACGTACCTAAAATGGTCCCAGGGATATGGGCTGAATTTAGTCGGGGATAATTTGGAAAAGTCAGGGAGGGATTTTCAATATAAAAATTTCGTCCGAACCCTGTCAAACCATGATTTCTTCGGGCAATGCTAAATATGGGCCCAGGTGTCATCGTGTAGTGGACTCTGCGGGTACACACGTACCTAAAATGGTCCCAGGGATATGGGCTGAATTTAGTCGGGGATAATTTGGAAAAGTCAGGGAGGGATTTTCAATATAAAAATTTCGTCCGAACCCTGTCAAACCATGATTTCTTCGGGCAATGCTAAATATGGGCCCAGGTGTCATCGTGTAGTGGACTCTGCGGGTACACACGTACCTAAAATGGTCCCAGGGATATGGGCTGAATTTAGTCGGGGATAATTTGGAAAAGTCAGGGAGGGATTTTCAATATAAAAATTTCGTCCGAACCCTGTCAAACCATGATTTCTTCGGGCAATGCTAAATATGGGCCCAGGTGTCATCGTGTAGTGGACTCTGCGGGTACACACGTACCTAAAATGGTCCCAGGGATATGGGCTGAATTTAGTCGGGGATAATTTGGAAAAGTCAGGGAGGGATTTTCAATATAAAAATTTCGTCCGAACCCTGTCAAACCATGATTTCTTCGGGCAATGCTAAATATGGGCCCAGGTGTCATCGTGTAGTGGACTCTGCGGGTACACACGTACCTAAAATGGTCCCAGGGATATGGGCTGAATTTAGTCGGGGATAATTTGGAAAAGTCAGGGAGGGATTTTCAATATAAAAATTTCGTCCGAACCCTGTCAAACCATGATTTCTTCGGGCAATGCTAAATATGGGCCCAGGTGTCATCGTGTAGTGGACTCTGCGGGTACACACGTACCTAAAATGGTCCCAGGGATATGGGCTGAATTTAGTCGGGGATAATTTGGAAAAGTCAGGGAGGGATTTTCAATATAAAAATTTCGTCCGAACCCTGTCAAACCATGATTTCTTCGGGCAATGCTAAATATGGGCCCAGGTGTCATCGTGTAGTGGACTCTGCGGGTACACACGTACCTAAAATGGTCCCAGGGATATGGGCTGAATTTAGTCGGGGATAATTTGGAAAAGTCAGGGAGGGATTTTCAATATAAAAATTTCGTCCGAACCCTGTCAAACCATGATTTCTTCGGGCAATGCTAAATATGGGCCCAGGTGTCATCGTGTAGTGGACTCTGCGGGTACACACGTACCTAAAATGGTCCCAGGGATATGGGCTGAATTTAGTCGGGGATAATTTGGAAAAGTCAGGGAGGGATTTTCAATATAAAAATTTCGTCCGAACCCTGTCAAACCATGATTTCTTCGGGCAATGCTAAATATGGGCCCAGGTGTCATCGTGTAGTGGACTCTGCGGGTACACACGTACCTAAAATGGTCCCAGGGATATGGGCTGAATTTAGTCGGGGATAATTTGGAAAAGTCAGGGAGGGATTTTCAATATAAAAATTTCGTCCGAACCCTGTCAAACCATGATTTCTTCGGGCAATGCTAAATATGGGCCCAGGTGTCATCGTGTAGTGGACTCTGCGGGTACACACGTACCTAAAATGGTCCCAGGGATATGGGCTGAATTTAGTCGGGGATAATTTGGAAAAGTCAGGGAGGGATTTTCAATATAAAAATTTCGTCCGAACCCTGTCAAACCATGATTTCTTCGGGCAATGCTAAATATGGGCCCAGGTGTCATCGTGTAGTGGACTCTGCGGGTACACACGTACCTAAAATGGTCCCAGGGATATGGGCTGAATTTAGTCGGGGATAATTTGGAAAAGTCAGGGAGGGATTTTCAATATAAAAATTTCGTCCGAACCCTGTCAAACCATGATTTCTTCGGGCAATGCTAAATATGGGCCCAGGTGTCATCGTGTAGTGGACTCTGCGGGTACACACGTACCTAAAATGGTCCCAGGGATATGGGCTGAATTTAGTCGGGGATAATTTGGAAAAGTCAGGGAGGGATTTTCAATATAAAAATTTCGTCCGAACCCTGTCAAACCATGATTTCTTCGGGCAATGCTAAATATGGGCCCAGGTGTCATCGTGTAGTGGACTCTGCGGGTACACACGTACCTAAAATGGTCCCAGGGATATGGGCTGAATTTAGTCGGGGATAATTTGGAAAAGTCAGGGAGGGATTTTCAATATAAAAATTTCGTCCGAACCCTGTCAAACCATGATTTCTTCGGGCAATGCTAAATATGGGCCCAGGTGTCATCGTGTAGTGGACTCTGCGGGTACACACGTACCTAAAATGGTCCCAGGGATATGGGCTGAATTTAGTCGGGGATAATTTGGAAAAGTCAGGGAGGGATTTTCAATATAAAAATTTCGTCCGAACCCTGTCAAACCATGATTTCTTCGGGCAATGCTAAATATGGGCCCAGGTGTCATCGTGTAGTGGACTCTGCGGGTACACACGTACCTAAAATGGTCCCAGGGATATGGGCTGAATTTAGTCGGGGATAATTTGGAAAAGTCAGGGAGGGATTTTCAATATAAAAATTTCGTCCGAACCCTGTCAAACCATGATTTCTTCGGGCAATGCTAAATATGGGCCCAGGTGTCATCGTGTAGTGGACTCTGCGGGTAAACACGTACTTAAAATGGTCCCAGGGATAAGCTACTGGAAAAGTCAGTGAGGGATTTTCAATAAATGAGTTTCGTCGGAACCCTGTCCAGTGGGGGGAGGGGGCGTACGATATCTAGAATAGGGTTGAGAGGGGGGGTCGCCGCCATTATGGTGGTGGTGGAGCGTGCGAGTGCGACGTTGACCTTTTGTCGTCTCAATTATTTTTATCTATATTTTGTGAATGTCGCAATTCTCTGCTGCTCAGTTTATAAAACAATTGATAAAACGAGAGACGGGTCGGGGAGGGGGGGGGACTTCCATTGTTGAACGCAAGCGCGTCACGTCTTGATTCTTCCCAAGATACGGGATATAGCGACCTTCAAGGAAACCAACCCCCTCCTCACCACTACCGAGGCCTTTTTGTTTCAAAGTGATAGTCGCTAAGAAACGATAACGCCAGCTTGAACGGGAAATCTTACTCCATGGGGGAATAAGGATTATTTTTAAAACTGGACATTGGGCCAGCAACCCTCCTTGGCCTGGAATAAATAAACTGGTCCATGACCCATGACCAGGGCGCGTCATCTGCTAAACTTTAGAAGTGGATAATTAAAATATTTAAGATAATGCCCGGACTCTGGTCACCCTTGAATTTTCTTAGTGGTCCCCTTGACCACTGACCCCCCCCCTCCGATTTAATTTGTAAACTGGTCCGGGCAATATTTAAACTGGTCATTTGTCCCGTGTTACCGCCTTATTTCCCACGCTGCTGGACTCCAGTTGTTACTCGTAATATCAGAAGTATGTGATAGTTCTTTTCTTGGAGGGAAGTGTACCACCACAGATTTAAAGGAAATCTCACAGTCATTCACGCTTTAAATTTGACGGTGTTTTATTGTGTGAAATACTTACTGTTGATACTGAACTTACGATAAAACTGAAGGAACTGATTTGCTTTTGGGAATAAATAAAAAATAATAAAACAGACAATCAATCTCTCGAGAAACTGATTACGAATTTTTAAAGAGATGTCTTTCTTCTTTGTACAACAAGGACGGGTGACGAGGAAACCTTGGAGTGCCTTTTATTTTCAATATACTCAAAATGGGTTTACTTATGACTCTGCCCCGAGGGGTCGGTCATTCATGAAATCCGTACGCTACCCGTGAAATCCAATTTAAGAAATCCGAAATCAATGCTGATTTCGAAATCAAATAAAAAATCCGAAATCAGCAACGAAATCACAAAATCAGTAAAGAAATCATAAAATCAGTAAAAAAAATCCGATGAAATCCGAAGAAATCAAATTAGATTTCGAAATCCCGTACACTTTTTCCTAAACGTCCGACCCCTCGCTCTGCCCCGTATCTCTCGCCTTGAAATTCCAAATTGTTGCGCTTAGACTGTTCCCTTTGTCTTCGTCTCTCTCTACCTTTCCCACATTTTTAACGTCACGCTTTCATTTTGACTTTAAATCCATTGACAATTTTTCATCAGACTGCATATCGCCTATTTTACTTATAATTACTCGGCCCCAGTTTGTCGTAGCCCAAAGTTTTTAGTATGGTTAGATGGGGGACAAATTGGGCTATAACATACTCAAAGGACATCGCCGTATCTCTACTAGAAACAGAGTTACGAGCCTCCAAAATTTATTGTTAAAAATCAAAAGTAACCTCCTAACAATAAGTGAGACAAAAAATAAGTTGACGACGATATTGAGGTAGCCTCAAGTTTAAAGTATCCTTGTATGGGGAGCAAAGAGGACTATAACATATCCAAAGGAGATCCCCGTATCTCTAATAGAACGAGAGTTATGAGCCTACAAAGTTCAGTGCTAAAATCATAAGTAACATAGCAAATAAAGGTGAGAAGATACCATACGTTGACGAACATTTTGCTTAATATCTCGGCCCCTGTTTGTCGTAGCCCTATGTTCTTGGTATGGTTGGATGGGGGACAAATTGGACTATAACATACTCAGAGGACATCCCCCTATGTCTATTAGAACCAGAGTTACGAGACTCTAAAGTTGGGTGTGACGCTATTTTTATGGCATGTTTTTGAATATTTCGCTTAATTTCTCGGCCCCTATATGACGCAACCCCAAACCTTTGGTATAGTAGGATGGGGGACAAATAGGGCTATAACATACTCAAAGGACATCCCCGTATCTCTAGTAGAAACAGAGTTACGAGCCTGCAAAGTTGGGTCTAAAATGCAATTCCTATGGAGGGGTTGTTTGTTTACGTTTTGCTTAATTACTTGGCCCCAGTTTGTCGCAGCCCAAAGTTTTTAGTATGGTTGGATGGGGGACAAATTGGGCTATAACATACTCAAAGGACATCCCCGTATCTCTACTAGACCCACAGTTACGAGCCTGCAAAATTGGGTCTAATGCATTTCCTATGGAGGGGTTGTTTGTTTACGTTTTGCTTAAATATTTGGCCTGTATTTTCGATCAAACATCAGAACATATCTGTAGTGCAGTGATTATCATATCCGCCTCACTCCCGGAAGTCTACAGGTTCGAAACCGCGAAGTTTTTTTTTTTTTACTTGGGATATGTAAAGACCTTTATAATTATCCGAACATTTGTGTCAAGGTCACATTATTTACATCCCCGTAACTCTACTAGACCCAGAGTAACGAGGCCGCAAAGTTGGGTCTAATGCAATTCCTATGGAGGGTTTGTTTGTTTACGTTTTGCTTAATTAATTGGCCCCTGTTTGTCGTAGCCCTAAGTTTTTAGTATGGTTGGATGGGGGACAAATTGGACTATAACATACTGGAAGGACATCCCCGTATCTCTTGTAGAAACAGAGTTAAAAGGTGTCGTGTAAATAAGCAAACGTTGATCCGACGGGGATGATGTTTATGATCATTTCGCTTGATTACTCGGGCCCTGATTGTCGTAACCCCAACTATTTAGCATGGTTGGATGGCGAGGGGGCGGGCCAAATGTAAATGGCCACGGTATTAGGATCGGTATCTTTTTATGACTCATTTGCAGCCTTATTCAAATTATTATCCCGACGTTACGTTTTAGGGCGTTTAAGCTGTTCTGCGTTTTATCAGGAAACAAGATACGTAACTTCTGATAAGGTTAGTTTGAAACTAAAAGCTTTAGTCGCCAAGTGAAAATTATATTTCCAACTCCGAACGTTTTAAAGTGCCAGCGTCGCCTGAGAATTCGGTGCCCGAAGCACCAATGTTCAACGCGAGGGACAAACTGGAAATTAGCACCGTCGGGTTATTAGTTAATGAATCTATTAAAGTCGCCGGTCAAAGTCGTGTCATTTTCAAAAATGAAATAAGTCAAATTTTGAATAATAAATACGTGGAATATCCCGACACTACGAACGAAGATTTGAAATGTATTTTGGACAAATATTCATCCATTTTCCAACCGATTATCTCGTTATCAAACACGAAGAAACCCAAGTGTATCGGCTATTACATCTCCCCTCAACCAAATATTTACCACATTTTGAACTCGTCAGCTGACCAAGTCTTCGAAGCGGTCAAAGTTCCTCCTGAAGAAATCCGAATACTCGAAAGGCGATTAAAAGCGATTAAACGCGAAGTAGCCTGTCTGAAAGCCGTTCACGAAGTGCTCGGGGAAAGCGGCGTCGAGTGTGGTCTGGAGGCATTCCGGCATCTCGTTGATGATCTCTTTAACAACGCCAATAAGAAATTTATCACGGATTTCGGAATTGAAGAGTTTTTGCAAAAGTACGCGGAATTTTTTGATCTCAACAATAAGGGTCTTTACAAACTCAGGTTTGGCTCCGAAGAGTTACTGCTCGCTCATAGCGAGGCTCTGCTCAACGCCGGAAGAAATTTGTTCCGAGACGCCTTCATAAATTACCAGGGAGAAATTACGTCATACACGACACGCCAAACTCAAAATGAACAGTGGCAAATGGCCACTGCCAAATTACGTAACTCGGGACCCCAAAAGCCAACATCATCGGCCGGTGAAACTCGAGTGGCCAATCGTATTCCGGAAGAAACTACGACCGTTAGAGTTTTAGTCGAAGAATCGATTCAAATCGCCGCTCAAAGTCGCGTCATATTTTTTGACGAAATGAATCAAATTCTAAATAATAAATGCGACACTTCAAACTCAAATTTGAAACGCATTTTGGACAAATATTCGGCCATTTTCCAACCGATTATCTCGAAAACGAAGGCGAAGAAGCCCGAGTGTATCATCGGCTATTACATCGCGTCACAAACAAAAATGAACCTCGTTTTGAACTCGTCACCCGATCGAGTCTTCGAAGCCGTCAAAGTCCCACCCAAAGAAATTAAAATAATCGAACGTCAATTCGAGCGAATTAAAAGAGAAATTTCCTCCCTGAATAGCGTCCGCGTCCAATTGTTACGGCAATTCAATGGCCAATTTACTCGATCCCGATTCATCAATTTGGTTCATAATAATATTCGCAAAGCGGACTCCGAGTTTATCAAGAAATGCGGCTTTGACAATTTTTTGCTAAAACACAAGACCGTTTTTATCTTCCCTCCTCGCGACCATCAAGATCAGGAACCTTACGATTACGAAGATCAGGAGGATCCTTACTATTACGAAGATCAGGAGGAACCTTACGATTACGAAGACCAGGAGGATCCTTACTATTACGAAGATCAGGAGGAACCTTACGATTACGAAGACCAGGAGGAGGATCCTTACGATTACGGATATCAGGAGGAGGATCCTTACGATTACGAAGACCAGGAGGATCCTTACGATTACGAAGACCAGGAGGAGGATCCTTACGATTACGAAGACCAGGAGGAGGATCCTTACGATTACGGAGATCAGGAGGAGGATCCTTACGATTACGGAGATCAGGAGGAGGATCCTTACGATTACGGAGATCAGGAGGAGGATCCTTACGATTACGGAGATCAGGAGGAGGATCCTTACGATTACGGAGATCAGGAGGAGGATCCTTACGATTACGGAGATCAGGAGGAGGATCCTTACGATTACGGAGATCAGGAGGAGGATCCTTACGATTACGAAGATCAGGAGGAGGAACCTTACGATTACGAAGATCAGGAGGAGGAACCTTACGATTACGAAGATCAGGAGGAGGAGCCTTACGATTACGAAGTGCGACTTGGTTCCGAAGAGTCTTTCAATCTTTATATCGCGGGTCTGCTGATGGTCGGACGCAATTTATTCCGAGACGCCTTCGAAAAACACGCGGGAGAAGACGCGTCATGGCACCCGGAGGACGCGGTGGACGCCTTTAGTTCTTTGTCGTTCAGTCAGTGTTTGTATCTGGACGAAGATGAAAGTTACCTCGATCTCTTGTCCAGTTTAGTCCGTTACCAACCCGATGAAGAGTCTCTCTCGCTGATGGCGGCCGCCGCAGTTTGCGATAAAAGCACGCAAACGGATTCATCCGGTCTCGTGTCCTCCGTTTTCTTGTATCCCGTCTAAAGCGCCCTCAATATTAAGTCTGTCCTATAGAGAGCTTTCAGTTGGCTGAGTAGTACGCCACACCCTCCTAAGACTTGCCAAGGTTCTGGCAGCCATATTAGTGGGTATCAGCTTTCCTTCCTTATTCAACCCACCAGTATGGCCGCCGTGAAAATCATCTGACGAATCTTAGCTCCTCCCCCAAGCGAAAGCTCCCTATTCATTTTTATATAGAATTACTACGTCTTTTCTTAGATTTCTTTGTAACTAGGAAAAAATGTTTGAATATTAAAGAGAAGTTGATTATTAGAATTTCTGGATGTTACTTATGACACTGTCCCCTATCTCTTGCCTTGGAAGTTCCAAATTGTTGCTTGGTCTTTTTCCTTTGTCTTCGTCTCTCTCTCTCTCTACCTTTCCTCCATTTTTAACGTCACGCTTTCATTTTGACTTTAAATCCATTGACAATTTTTCATCAGACTGCATCTCGCCTATTTTACTTAATTACTCTCTCTCCTGATTGTCGTAATACACCAAGTAATTAGGTATCGTTGAAAAGGGGACAAATTGGACTATAACAAACTCAGTACCTGAGTTAAAAGGGGTCGTGTAAATAAGCCCTTCTTAATGGAAAGGTTCAGGTAGCATAACAGATTATACCTTAATTAAAAGAACGGTCTTTATTCTAATTATAAAAGGAATTAAATATTAAAAATAAGTAAATGATCTTCTATTACAATATGATAATTAGTACATTTAATTAGTCTTAAAAATAATCAAGGACTACCGCGCCAAGCGCCATTGGTTTAGTGGCGTCTGCTAAATCGAACCTCTAAGTTACCCATACCTCTCTCAGCCTGTGAGAATTCAACCAATCCCTTTAGGGGTAAAATGATTCGGTTTAGCAGACGCCACTAAATTAATAAAAAAAAATTAATTAAAATCCCCTATGGAGAAGATTTTTACGTACATTTCGCTCCAAAGAGAAGAGAGAGGAGGGGAGATAGAAAGTCGCTTTATAGAATCCGCTGAAAAATGGGGAAAATAGGGGGTTGTAAAAACAATTTTCGGTACGTTTAGTTTTAGGACGCGCATCCTTTGCGCATGGGGGATTGACCTCCTCGCCTTATCTCTGTCATCCCCTACGTCAACTGTGCGCGAAAAAGCAGCGCTCAGGCGCCGCCGTGTACCGTAGATTTACCTCCGTTTTCACCACGCATGGATCACGGCTGCCTATACTGATTCTCTCTCCATCTTTCTCTCCTCTTTGATTGCTCGGGACCTGATTCAGATTGTCTTAACCCCACGGTTGGGGGGGGGAATGTTAATGGCCACGTTATTAGAATCGGTATCTTTTTATGAGTCATTTGAAGCGTATTCAAATTATGATTCCGACGTTTTAGGGCGTTTAAGGTCGAGCTAAAGCCAACTTGGGAAGGGGGGAGGGGTTGTTCATATGCCTTTAGTTTCTGCTCATTTCCGAGCAAGTGTTTCAAATAAAAAATTTCAAGACTTTACAAACCGAAAGACAACATTTCAAAGATTACAACAAAATTGTGAAAAACTTTTATTTTTGAAATTACATTAAGTTAAATGAAATTAAATTTGAAGTTACTAATTCCAATATATCTTGTCTTTCCGTCGTTTAAATTGCATAACATTTTGCATACACGCGCATTTACACCTACGCTAGTGCTTAATCGAGATGGTTTTGGAAAATGTCAATTATTTAACTAATTAAGTCACTAATTAAATTCATTTATTCGCTTAATTAGTTACATAATTGACATTTTGCAAAAGTGTCTCGATTAACCACTAGCGTAGGTGTAAATGCGCGTGTATGCAAAATTTTATGCAATTTAAACGACGGAAAGACAAGATATATTGGAATTAGTAACTTTAAATTTAATGTCATTTAACTTTATGTAATTTCAAAAATAAAAGTTTTTCACAATTTTGTTGTAATCTTTGAAATGTTGTCTTTCGGTTTGTAAAGTCTTGAAATTTTTTATTTGAAACACTTGCTTGGAAATGAGCAGAAACTAAAGGCATATGAACAACCCCTCCCCCCCTTCCCAAGTTGGCTTTAGCTCGACCTTAAGCTGTACTTCATTTAATCAGGAAACGAGATACGCAACTTCTGATAAGGTTAGTTTGAAACTAAAAGTTTTAAGGTTCAATTCATAAACGTCGGACGCAACGTAATGTAGTACAGGCGAAGGCAGGGCGTCGTGCGCCAAAAGCAGACGTTTGCGCATCGCCCTGCCTTCGCCTGTACTAAATTGCTTTGCGTCCGACGTTTATGAATTCCACCATTAGTCGCCAAGTGTCACGCAACTGCGAGTGACGGTAAATTATAATAGTAAAAGCACTGCGTATTGTTATTGCAGACACCGCCATGTCGTCGTCGCAAACTTCCTCCCGAGATTTTGAGCAAGCCGATGGTGACCAATTATTTCTTCGAGATTTTTTGAAAGCCACTTGTTGGTTTAGACCAACGAAAACGTTTCGGTTTATTCGAACTGACGTGGCCATAAACTTAACGCGAACTCAGGGCAGCGACGAGTTGAAACTATACATGGCCCAAAACCACGGTGGGCAAGATATGGACAAATACTTGCGGGTTCTAGCCAAATACCCGTCTCTGTACCCGCAATTACGCTTTCAAGAAGGTCCCTATTACACGCCCATTCGCTCCAAAGCCGAAATCGAGGCTTACCTGAAAAACGGCGCCGTTAACGCCCTTAACGAGAACGATTTGCGACTGGCTTTTGTCGAAAGCGAGATAATAATTCTCAGAAGAGTGTACCATTACTTGCGGAGTTTCGGTAAAAAAGAGCCACCGTTACGAGTGAACAGAGACATTTTTAAAGGAATTAAAGGCGATATCTGCTCCTTGATGACGCTCGTCTTCGGATTCGGTGCCCATAAAACGTTCCTCAAACTCCATCCCGATATTTTTAATTTCTCGACGATTGACAATTCAACTTTCGTCTCGTTGAATTGGGAAGTTGATCTGGAAAATTATATTTCCAACGCGGAACGGTTTAAAGTGCCTGAGGATTCAGCAACGTTTATCGCCAGAGGCAAACAGGAAGTTAAAACCGTCGGTTTATTAGTTATTGAATCGATTAAAATCGCCGGTGAAACTCGGGTCGTATTCAATAATGAAATGAGTCAAATTTTGAATAATAAATACGTGGGATATCCGGACACTACGAGCGAAGATTTGAAATGGGTTTTGAACAAATATTCGGCCATTTTCCAACCGATTATCTCGCTATCTAACTCGAAAAAACCCAAGTGTATCGGCTATTACATCGCGCCCCAACCAGATGTTTACCACATTTTGAACTCGTCAGCTGACCAAGTCTTCAAAGCCGTCAAAGTTCCTCCCAAAGAAATCAGAGTACTCGAGCACCAATTAAAAGCTGTTAAACGTGAAATCGCCTGTCTGAAAGCCGTTCACGAAGTGCTCGGGGGACTCAGTGTCGAGTGTGGTCTGGAGGCATTCCAACATCTCGTTAATAGTCTCTTTAATAACGCCAATAAGAAATTTATCACTGATTACGGGATTGAAGAGTTTTTGGAAAAATACGCGGAATTTTTTGATTATAACGATAAGGGTCTTTACAAACTCAGGTTTGGCTCCGAAGAGTTACTGCTCGCTCATAGCGAGGCTCTGCTCAACGCCGGACGCAATTTGTTTAGAGACGCCTTCGAAAAACACCACGGACAGATTACGTCATTCACGATACGCGACAATAAAAATGAACAGCGGCAAATGGCCACTGCCAAATTACGTAACTCGGGACCCCAAAAGCCAACAACATCCGCCGGTGAAACTCGAGTGGCCAATCGTATTCCAGAAGAAACTACGACGGTCAGAGTTTTAGTCCAAGAATCGATTAAAATCGCCGCTCAAAGTCGGGTCATTTTTGTTGACGAAATGAATCAAATTTTGAACGATAAACGCGATACTTCAAACGCAAATTTGAAACGCATTTTGGACAAATATTCGGCCATCTTTCAACCGATTATCTCGTTAACGAACGCGAAGAAACCCGAGTGTATCATCGGCTATTGCATCGCGTCACAATCAAAAATGAACCTCGTTTTGAACTCGTCACCTGATCGAGTCTTCGAAGCCGTCAAAGTCCCACCCAAAGAAATTAAAGTACTGGAACTTCAATTGGAACGAATTAAAAGCGAAATTTCCTCCCTGAAAAGCGTCCGCGGCCAATTGTTACGGCAATTCAATGACCAATTTACTCGATCCCAATTCATCAATATGGTTCATCATAATATTCGCAAAGCCGACGCCCAGTTTATCAAGAAATACGGCTTTGAAAATTTTCTGGTAAAACACAAGGCCGTTTTTATCTTCCCTCCTCCTCCCGACCAGCAAGGTGATGAGGAGGAGAGCTCTTGCGAAGAGGAGGAGGAGGACTACTGCGAGGATGAGGAGGAGAGCTCTTGCGAAGCTCACGATGGCTTTTACACAGATGAAGAGGGCTCTTGCGAAGATGAGGGCTCTTACACAGATGAAGAGGGCTCTTGCGAAGATGAGGGCTCTTACACAGATGAAGAGGGCTCTGGCGAAGATGAGGAGGAGGAGCCTTACGATTACGAATTGCGACTCGCTTCCGAAGAATCTTTTAATCTCTATATCGCGAGTCTGCTAATGGTCGGACGCAATTTGTTCCGAGAAGCCTTCGAAAAACACTCGGGAGAAGACGCCTTTGGTTCTTTGTCCTTCAATGAATGTTTGTATCAGGACGGAGATGACAGTTACCTCGATCTCTTGTCCAGTTTAGTCCGTTACCAACCCGATCAGGAATCTCTTTCGCTATTGGCGGCCGCAGCAGTTTGCGATAAAAGCACGCAAACAGATTCATCCGGCCTAGTGTCCTCCATTTTCTTGTATCCCATCTAAAGCGCCCGCAATATTAAGTCCGTCCGTCTTATTCAATTTTATATAAAATTCAAAATGTACCTTGATTGATTTGAAACGTTTCTTGTGTTTCTTTTTGTAACTTGTAAAAAATATTCGAATATTAAAGAGAAATTGATTATCAGAATTTCACGATTGTATTTATTATAAAACATACATTTGCGGTGCAAATAAACACGTACCTTATACGTCATAGATATATCAACGAATCATATCGGCTTGAAACGGGTACATTCAACGTGCACTCCCGAAGGAAGGCGTGCATGGGTTACATTTTCTGTTCCTCCAATTGACTCTCATTTGTCCAAGACAGTGACAACGGATTCAGAGTTAAATCTTTCCCGATTAGGGTCTGTCTATTCGTACTAGGCCTACCACAAGTTCATATAAGACATGTTCATGTTCCATAAGTTTGTTAATCTCTGGTAACTTAGAAACTGAAAGGCTTGTAATTTTGAAGTGAGTGAGTGAGGTAGGTCATAGATTCGGGGTGAAGCGAGGGATGCCTGGTGAGTGAGGCGCTGCTGTCAAATTGGGGCTTAGTAAGAACAGACTAAATAGGACCTAGATGGATGTCCTAGCTGCAAAATTAACCAGCACCGAGTGTAGTCAATTCAATTGACTCGCTTCCGTCGTGCTCCCTCGAACTAGTTATCTCGAGAACTGTAAGTCTCTCAGAAGCATTACGAAGTATTACAAGTGTCATACTTATGGAAGGAACGTATCGATTATAAACTTATGGTGCTACTTAATCTAGGCTCCGGTCTCTACAATTAGTTAAAGTTGTCTTGGGTTTGAACTTATTAGCGTTCGTTGTCGTTCAGTCAGAACTTTCATAGGGGTATTTAAGACGCGAGTCGGTAATTTACCGCCTCTGAATGACGCAATATGTCTAGGAATGTAAAAATGATACTAAAAGTGTCTCCCATTTCCAGACGTTAGTTTAAACTAGGGCCAACAAAATGAGATATTTTGTCGCAATTGGTTACATTTTGACGGAAATATAAATTGAGTGAATAGTTTTAGTTGTGGATTGTTTCTGATGGTTTTTCTCTTCGCCGTTGCCACGTTGTTGTTCTTCTTCTTAGGAGTGGAATGAGTGTCGTCTTTGACGAGGCGGAATTGACCGCTGCACCTCATTGGGTCATCAGGGACTGGTCTTGGGAACTTGCGCCGCGGGGACGACATTCTAGTTTGTTCAAATTGACAATATGACAGCCGGTGCTCGTCGTGCTCAGAATGACGAAATAGATCAAGGAGGACATGGCCGCCCCCCACAAGAACACACTCGCCAAGTAGCTGACCAAAGGACCAATGCCCAAGGTACGAACCACATTTTGTTTTGTTACAGGGTGGTCATGGGTCAGGGGGGGGGGGCAAAGTTTACTCAAAAATGCTTGCTTGAAGATTTGACGTTGTTTATAATAAACAATTATATTTAATATTGAAAACTCTAGCTTTAGTTAAACCAGGGATAGATTTAAATTTAGATGTAGGAATGGAGTTCTAACGGTTAGTATTTACTTCAGTTCCTCCGACTCATAGACCACCCAGTATAGAGACCCTCCCTCCAACCCAACACGTGACGTAACGAAAAGTTTAAATTATATCTTATTGGCTCAGTTTTAAACTACGACGTTTTGATGACGTTGCTGACGGGGGCGGTGGGGGAAAATAGTGACGTAATTCCTGTTTTTACCTCTGTCGCTATGACCCGCCGCCTCTTCTTTCATACCCCCCCCCTATGTCCCGTCGAAGGGAGTCCGGGACTTCGACGCGCCCCCACATAATTACTCTGTTTGTAACTCCATTCCTACTTCTAAAATTAAATCTATCCCTGATTTGACCCTATAAATAATTTGGGGATAAATGAAGTAGGATGGATTGGAAATGGTGATGGGTGACCAGTGACATGTTCCGTATCTCCCCCAGTGTACCACCTAGCGCACGCCCATACCCTTCGGTAGGCGATTGTTAAGTGCTGCCAACTATAGCGCCGTTGTATTTGTATTAGAAAGCTCAAGCTTCTATTTTTATGATAGAGGGGGTCGTTCCTTAAAATTCCGCTGAGGATGCTGGGAGCTAGGAGCTAGGACTTCGGGGCCGTTCCGTAGGTGGGTGGGGGTACAGAGCAATCTGGGAAATAAGGATATTTCTTAGACAAGTCCTTGGGACCAGTGACCCCCTTGTGTCCTAAATAATAAACTGGTCTCCTGAATGGTCCCAGCCTTTGTTCTCCTATAGATTTGGTCCCGAGGACCAGTAACCCCATGCACTTCTTGAACTTAGAAACTAGTCCAAAGCAATTAACAAACTAGTTTTGGACCAGAGGAAGTGCACTGCTATTTATTTCCCATACTGGTACAGCGGCAACTGTCCTTCACAGAGAGAGGAATTTGAGTCCATTTGGGTCACGTTTTGACCATTTGAGGTGTATCTCCCCCAGGGTGGGAAATAAGGATTTTTTTAAACTGGACATTGGGCCAGCGACCCCTCTGGCCTGGAATAAATAAACTGGTCCAAGACCACTGACCAGGGCGCGTCGTCTGCTAAATTGAAGAAGTGGATAATTACAATATATTAGCTAATGTCTGGACTCTGGAAACCCTTGAATTTTATTAGTGGTCAAGTGGTCCACTGACCCCCCTCCGATTTAATTTTTAAACTGGTCATTTGCCCTGTGCCACCGCCTTATTTCCCACGCTGATCTCTCCATTAGATCATTTAAATGAAAAGCCTTGCTGTGATATGAAGTCGTGGTCGGATCAAGGCGAGCAATTGCGAATGAACTCCGGTGGCGCCTGCGCCGTCGCAGCCCCCATGAGTGGTGGCGAAACTTACCCGATGTTAGCGCCGCCCTCTAAGGCCCTGATCGGTGTCCCCGAGGTTCCGGTTCACGGCGGAAGTTACCGTCGTGGGACGGGGGCGTCGGAAGCAGCAACCGGTAATGGCGACGATCAGTCCTTGCTGAGTTCGTCTTCCAACTCCCTGAAGCACTCCTCCTGCTATCCTTACTCCGGTGGCGCCTCCTCCAAGAACGTCAATACCAGGTGGATGTCGTTTCGGGGCAGCTCCGTACCGCCCACCAGTGACGTCTACCAAGCTACCACCCAGCCTCTCTCTAAAGGTTTGACAACCCAATTTACTTACTCGAAGACAGTTACTTTAAAAGGTGGGCTCGCGATGTGGTTTGAGCAATCTGAAGTTGAGGTTACTTCGGGGGAAAATGCGGGAGGTGTCAGGGAAATTTATTTAGAACCAAAAAACTCGAGCGAAATCATAAGTTGCTGGAAAATCGGGAAAATAGATTTAAGCATAAGCAGGGTTGCCACGGGTCAGGGAAAAGTCAGGGAATTTAAAAATAGGCCGAAAAGGTCGGGAAAAGTCAGGGAATTTTAGAAGTTTCAGCGAAGTCAGGGAATTTGATTTTAGTAGATCGAGTTTATTTAATTAGAAGCACTTAAAACGTGCTGTAAACATTTACACTTTCGCCCTAAAAAGGTCAGGGAAAATCTCGGAAAAAAGGTCAGGGAAAATCTCAGAGAAAGGTCAGGAAAAATCTCAGAGAAAGGTCAGGGAAAACCTGGAGGAAAAGGTCAGGGAAAACCTGGAGGAAAAGGTCAGGGAAAACCTGGAGGAAAAGGTCAGGGAAAATCTGAGAAAAAGGTCAAGGGAAAATTTCAGAAAAAGGTTAAGGAAAACCTGTGGAAAAGTCAGCTGGGAATTTGGTTCTGAAAATTCCGTGGCAACCCTGTAGATGTAGGCGTGTCACTTCCGGTAGTACCATTTTAGATTATGAAGACTTGGTCAATTTAAAATTTACTTACCGAAAAATGATGTTCTTTAAAAATCCTTGGGGATAAATTCTGTAGGGCTCAGTGGTGTTTATTATATATTCTTAGTTCAATATTTTTGACACCCGGGTTTGAAAATGATGAACTGTGTTTTGTGTCTCGGGTGGTGTTAGGCGGGGGATGTTCAGTTTTATTGGACAAATCGATCGATCTCATCGAACTGACCACGGACGAAGAGGCCACACCCTCACCCGGTACTTGTTGTTCCGGCGACTGTCCGACGACGAACAACAGCAGCGGTGTCAAGGCACGCGAGAAATGGCGTTTCTCGCAGAACAAGTGCAAAAGTCTGGATTGCGCCACCAATTTCAGCCACCAGTATCTTCCAAACCCTGACAATATCACCGACGTGTCTGGCGAATGCAGCGGCGACAATGAGACGCCCCTTTTGCTGTCGCGTTCCAAAAACTGGCGTGTTTGTTGCAGTTCGGAGGACGCCTTCGAATTGCCACCACCACTGCAACAATGTACTTCGAACGATTGCGTCATCGCGCCGAAATTACAAAAGACGCAATCGCGAAACGACTGTGATATTATTAAAAGTGGCCACGCCTCCTCGGTACCACCTCCGGATTACGTCACGGCTTCATCGTACCGCGGTGCGAACGTGACTTCCGGTTACCCGCTTCGCGATAATAAATTGTTACCCGATTATCGCGATAACACGAAATCGATCGGTAATAGTAACAGTGGTACGCGATATCGCGAGTTGCGCAATGAAAAGACAACACCGGAAGTTGCCGGTGCAATTGCAATTGCAACGGGGTTACAGCGTAATTTCGATGAGGAGTTTCGGTTGCGTAGTTTGAGTTTGACGCCGACGGTCAATTTGGCCATCTTCGAGACGGAGTCGTGTTCGAGTGACGATGACCACGAGGACCACGATCGCGTCACCAGCGATTCCACCAACGATTTGGACGCCGCCTTTTCTAGTTCCAACAATTGTTTGAATCATTTGGAGACTGCGCAGTTGGGTGGGTTGGTCTCGGCTCCTTTGCTCAATCGAACTATCCCGTGTTCGCCGTCCGCCGCCCAGTTGAGTCTGGCCAGTAGCGTCACGGACGGCGGTGCCCCCATTTGCAAGATCTGTCACATGACCTCCAAGGACGGTGACCCCCTCATTTCGCCTTGTCGCTGTTCCGGCACCATGCAATACATTCATTGCGGATGCTTAATGGTAAAGACCCTTCCCTTAGACCCTTCACTAAATTGGCTTGAGAGTCACTGTTCCATTGTATATATGGGGTTCAAAGGTTATTTTGAGTCGAAAATGTTCAATGACACGAGGGACTCAAATCTTGAACATATTAGGAACACGCAATGCACTACTTTAATAGGGAGCTAACAGTTCTGACGTCTATGAAACGTCACACCCTGTTCTATCTCTTACTGGAGTTTCATCCCCCCCCCCCTAACAGTATTCTACGCGCAAAAATGCCAACCAGAGAGGGGCTACGTGACGTCAGTCAGACTATCTCTTCCCCCTAACCAGTTGTTAGCTCCCTATTAAGGGGTTGTCTGTAAAACACTACAATTAGGGGGGGGGTGTACTTCACTTGTGGGACATTCAAAATGGGCTCGTCATAGAAGTTACTTAGAACATTTTCGACTCAAAATTGATAGAACCATGTCCCATCCCATGCCATGTCCAACTCGTGTACTTCTCTCCTACAATTACCCTGAAACCTTTTTGAAACGCCCCCTGCACCCGTGGGCATCTGGTCTGTGAAAATCACGTCTTAACCGTGCCGACATGGTTTTATTTTTTGTGGTGGTCAGCATTGGTTGGAAATTTCGAGTAAGAAGTCGAGGAAACCGCCCAGTTGCGAATTATGTCAGTATCAGTATCATTGGCACAAGAAATTCAAGGTATGTCCGTCTCTCATCCAATTGTTCTAAGTATGCTGGCCCTGCTGGGCTTCGTATCAATTCAATTTAGTCCTGGGTGGGGAAAGTGTTGGCGCCAGTGTGTGGGGAAAGTGTTCAGGCGCCAATCTCTGTGGGGAAAGTGTTCAGGCGCCAATCTCTGTGGGGAAAGTGTTCAGGCGCCAGTGTGTGACGTATTTTGGTGTTCAAATTGTCCTTCTCTGATCCAATTGTTCTAATCTATGCTGGGCCTGGGTATCAGTTCAATTTAGGCCTTTGTGGGGAAAGTGTTCAGGCTCCAATGTGTGTGACGTATGTTGGTGTTCAAATTGTCCGTCACTGATCCAATTGTTCTAAACTATGCTGGGCCTGGGTATCACGTGTTTAGGCTCCTATGTGTGTGACGTAATTTGGTGTTGAAATTGCAGGTTCGTCACTGGCAATTCCCGCACTGTTCACGTCGAGACAAGGTCCTGCACGCGTTGTTTTTCATTTCGGTCATGATCATGATCGGTTGCGCCACGATCACGATCATGTGTTTCAAGCAGGACAAGGGGACGAAGGTGGACCCCGATCGGACCGAGTTGACCGACTCGGAAATAGTCACGCTGGTCTGCGGCGTCCTTTTCTTCTTGGCCTTCTTCGTCGCCATGTACGTCGAGGTCAAAGCGCGCAACACCATTTACAAGTTGCTCGTGCGCTTCGTCTACTTGAACCAGCAATGGTACATTGACGAGTACGAGAAAAAGGACAGCGCCCCCGTCTCCGTCTAATAACCCCCGCCCCCTAAACACGCCCCGCCCCCTTTGTCCTAATTTAAAGGTACTTACGCCACAATTTAATATGATAATATTTTAAAAGTTTCGAAGGCTTATAATTATAACAGTTTTTCGGTACATATCTTCGTTCTCCTTTACTAAACAAGCAAACAGCCCACGAAGTTGCCACACACACACACTAACCCTTTAACCATAAGTTTATAAGTGATATGTTCCTTCCATAAGTTAAATTACCGTAATATTTAAAAACGGTAATTTACCGGGTAAATTACCGATTAAAATTTTGAAATTACAAAAATTACCGTAATTTATGGTATTTTATGTTTTAACAGGCTTATTACCGCGGTAATTTTGTAAATTACCATTGTAAAATTACGGTAAGATATAAATCGGTAATTTACGTGGTATTTGGTAAATTACCGGTAATTTACGGACGGTAAATTACCGACTCGCATCTCTAAGTATGACGACAATTGTAGTGGTTAGTTTTGCAGTCCATCTTCTTACGTAGTCTGTATTCTAAGCCTTTGTCAGCAGCGCCTATCTATGGCCTACGTCACTCACTTCAAAATTACAAGCCTTTCAGTTTCTAAGTTACCAGAAATTAACAAACTTATGGAACATGAACATATCTTATCAACTTATGCTCTAACGTAATTTGAAACATGAAGGCATCTGGTTCTTTACAGTTCATTTTTAATCATAAAACTTAAATTAGATTAAATTAAATTTAATCTTCAAGAATTAATTTAATCCGCTACGAAAAGCAATTAAATTATCTTTCAAATCTAGATTAATTTAATTACGAAATATTTTAACTAAAGTACATCTTTGCGTATTTGAATGGTTACGAACGATCTTGTCATTGAAGCAACATTGAAATAAGCGTAAGTATGACGATGATGATGACGCGGTACGGTTTCCCCCTTTTGTAAATTTAAGCCCCTCCCCCCTGTGGTCACGCCTTCTTTGATAAGACACGCGTGCGTCGTGAAAACTGAATGAAGGGATCTTGAACATTCTAAGTCATTTTTTAAATTAAAAGTCAGACTTTGATCGCGAAAAACACAAGTTTTATGATCGCGAAAAAAAATGTTTATTTGGTACTTACGACAATTTATTATAATTATTATTATTATTAATGTTTCTCGATCACGTGATGAACAAAACAGAACAATTACCCGTGAATTTGTTCACCTCCCCCCCCCCCCAAGTGGTGAATTGCGTCACAGTTCACGGGTGAAATTATGGTTGAAAATCGCCAGCACAAATTAGTATGTCAGGCAAATATTAAAACTTACGTGGTGTTCTTTTAAATTTAATTTTTATTAATTGATCATATGACCAATGGATACATCCGCAATTCTTAACATCAAAAGTATATAGATATAAAAGCAAAAAGTGCATACTATACTTCGTTGACATTTGCTGGCGCTGTGTGATGTTCTCGAGAAGCCACGCCCCCTCCTTTACCAACAGAATAGTGTCGACTCCTCCCCCTCTGCGCATGATTACCTTTTCAACCGGGAACAGGCTGTCCCTTTCAATAGAGTGCTGTCAGCTGTGACGTCAGATCCATGGTTAAACGTCACAAGTCTGCCTTTAGCAATGGGCGGCCATGACAGTTACCGTTTTTTCTTTATGGGAAAAACAGCATGGGTGACGTCACACCGGCGCTTCTGACAGCACTCTTTAGGCTCATAAAGGATGATCAAGAAGTGATATCTAGTTTATTAGGGAGAAGGTATAAATTCGCCTGCACATTTATAATCTAGCTCTTTATCTCCAGTGCAAACGTTACGTAGCCTGCCCGGGCGGAGTTAATTCCCCCCCCCCCGCGGCCTGCATCTGATTGGTTCTTGAAAACTCGTGCACGTCAGCGCGACGCGAATGAGTACCAAAATTACTTGTACTTGCCTATTGAGGAGAGGCTGCGAAATAGCCCGGCCTCCTTTTACATCCCCCCTTGTATTTTGAAAGGGGGATTGCAGGACTATGGCGCGCACCAATACTTAGGCTGCATCTTATACCTTCTCCCTAATAAACTAGATATCACTTCTTGGTAAAAATGAACGTATCACGTATTTACTACTATGACAAAGGCAGCTAGGGAATCGTTAATAAAGTGTACTTTTTCGTTTTATATCTATACACTTTTGTAAACACCAACCGTAAGAGGCGCTAATGAGTTTCCCTGACTATGAAATGGGGGCGGGAAATGAGCTGGTTGGTCGGTGGGGACGACGCCCATTGGTCGTATCTTCGAGTTCAAACTATAATTGTACTTGTAATTAATTAATTAATTAATTGACGACTTAATGGCGATTATTGATAATTAAGTGAAATTACAAAAACATGGCGGTGAATCGCGATTGAGACGCCACAAGAAGAAGAAATTAAGAAACAAACAATTTGATGACGATGACGATTTTTTATACCGGTTGACGGAACTGAACTGATTCGGTTCTCGTCCAATTATCAATTATATAAAAAAATAAAATTGAAGGGAATTTGTTTTAATTCATTCGTCCATTCATTAATGTTTCTTAAAAATGCAGGAACTGCAAAACCGCAAGTCACGAAAATGGTTTTGGTCATATTTGCGTGCGCTTGATGAAGACTATGTGGGAAAGTAGCGCTTTAAGTGTTTTGGAAGCCCTTACTAAGGGTAAGTATCTAATGTACTTTCAGTGCGCTATGTAAGTACAACATATCGTCTGTGCTTATCCACTTCGAAGTCTATCAAAAGTATATAGAGGTGAAAACAAAAAGTAGGCCTACACTTCGTTAAAACAAGCCCGCACCGTGTAATATCAGAATCCCCCCTTTACCCCGGAATAGTGTCGACCCCCTCTGCTTGGCACAGGGAACAAACCACCCCTTGAATATGCTCATAAGGTAGTGGATGCAAGCTCTAGTACCAAAAATGAACGTTTGCATCGCCAGCATGCACCGTGTTTTTACTACTTTCTATAACCCTATGACGTCAATACGCTGCTCTTCCCTGATTTGTTAGTTCCTGTAGGCGGTTAATTTGTAGGAGGGTAGTTTGCTTATTTCAGTTTACAGCCAAAGGCAGCTAGGGAATTGTTAATGAAGTGTACTTTTTCGTTTTTTATCTATAGACTTTTGAGTGTATTAACGATTTTCCAACACTTTATGAGGTATATTAAAAGGTTTAATGTATCTTTAATGAACGGTTGAAAATTACATATTTATTTATGTTACATTTTATATACATTACATGTTGTTGTTCCCAAACGGGAGGGTAATTTTCGGAACACCCTGTATTTTATAAATAGGTTCTTAACTTAAATGGTAAAATATTTCCTTTCAACATTAAGGAATAATTGTAGATAGTTAAATATGTTTTTAAAAGAAAGGGTTAGCTCTTAGTTAAATGTAATTTGGTTTGAAGTTTTTGTGCAAAGGCTTAACTCTCTGAGTACGCGACAGTCCCAATCTCAAAGTTGGAGTACGTGCTCTATTTAATGCCGGTTCCTGCTCCAACAGCGTCGAAGCCACGTCCTTTCTACTCCAAAGGAATCGGGCATCGACCGGTGGCATTGGACCCACTTTGCGTGACGCATCCGCATTCACGTCACTCGGCAGAATACTTATTAGGCTTAGTGACTTTGCTGCATTTTTATCAATATTTTCAGCGTGGTTCTCTCTCGGAATCTGATTGGCCAAAGGTTTGCTCACGGGTACCGAAACTTCACTGTTCATTGGCTGTTCATTCGGTATCTTGGTTAGGCTTAGTGACTCAGCGTTTTCATCAATATTTTCAGCGCAACTCTCTGGTGGAATCTGATTGGCCAAAGGTTTGGTCACGGGTAGACAATATTCCATGTTGATTGGCTCTTCACTCGGCGGACTACTTATTAGGCTTAGTGACTCGGCGTTTTTATCAATATTTTCAGCGTCGCTCTCTCTCGAAATCTGATTGGCCAAAGGTTCGGTCACGGGTTCCGAAAATTCGCTGTTGACCGGCTGTTCATTCGGTATCTTGGTTAGGCTTAGTGACTCGGCGTTTTTATCAATTTTTTCAGCGTGGTTCTCTCTCGGAATCTGATTTGCCAATAGTTTGGTCACGGGTACAGAAAATTCCATGTTCATTGGCTGTTCATTCGGCAGACTAGTTAGGCTTAGTGACTCGGCATTTTTATCAATTTTTTCTGCGTTGCTCTCTCTCGAAATCTGATTGGCCAAAGGTTTGGTCACGGGTACAGAAACTTCACTGTTCATTGGCTGTTCATTCGGCAGACTAGTTTGGCTTAGTGACTTTTCAGCGTGGTTCTCTCTCGGAATCTGATTTGCCAATAGTTTGGTCACGGGTACAGAAAATTCCATGTTCATTGGCTGTCCATTCGGCAGACTAGTTAGGCTTAGTGACTCGGCATTTTTATCAATTTTTTCTGCGTTGCTCTCTCTCGAAATCTGATTGGCCAAAGGTTTGGTCACGGGTACAGAAACTTCACTGTTCATTGGCTGTTCATTCGGCAGACTAGTTTGGCTTAGTGACTTTTCAGCGTGGTTCTCTCTCGGAATCTGATTTGCCAATAGTTTGGTCACGGGTACAGAAAATTCCATGTTCATTGGCTGTCCATTCGGCAGACTAGTTAGGCTTAGTGACTCGGCATTTTTATCAATTTTTTCTGCGTTGCTCTCTCTCGAAATCTGATTGGCCAAAGGTTTGGTCACGGGTACAGAAACTTCACTGTTCATTGGCTGTTCATTCGGCAGACTAGTTTGGCTTAGTGACTTTTCAGCGTGGCTCTCTCTCGGAATCTGTTTGGCCAAAAGTTCGGTCACGTGTTCAGAAAATTCCATGTTGATTGGCTGTTCACTCGGTATGTTGGTTAGGCTTAGTGACTCGGCGCTTTTATCGAAATTGCTAGCGTCGCTCTCTGTTGGAATCCGAATTGTCACGTGATCAGTTAAAGGTATGGAGAGTTTGACGTTCATTGGCTGTTCGTCCGGGATGTCGGTTAGGCTTAGTGACTCGGCATCGATTTCCTCGAATCTACTTCCGCGTTGTAGTACGTCATTTTCAAAATGGCCGCGATCTTTCTCTTTCGCCAATTGATCGGTTAAGGGTACGAAAACCTCTATGTTCATTGGCTGGTCAAGGACCGCCTTAATGCTGAGACTATCGATGTTCGGCGCTGGTTTGAAGGTCAAGTCAAAGTCACTTAGTAGAGCGTGTAACTTTGTGTTCAGTTTGACCGTCTTGACCCTTGAAGATGATTCCTGGCGGAGTTTTAGGCGTTTCACGGGCATAGGGGGTTCCAGTGAAAGACCAAGGCTTAAAGAAGCTGGGCGTTTGCGATTGGTCGCCATTTCGTAGCGCAATTTGACTGTATGGTCAAGAAAGTACTTGGTTACTTCTTCGTCCACCTTAAAGTTTAGTCTTTCCCTATGATTTGTGTCCGGGTCAAAGACACTAACGATGACATCGGACATAGGTGACGTAGTACGCCGAGTAAGCGAGCCAGTTGGCTTCCAATTGGTCAGTGACCTTTGAACTCGTATCCAATCCTCCTTTGACATGTTCAAAACGAAGGTATTTGTAGCTACGCTGACCAGGTCAGATTCAGCGGTCAGATCCGTGACGTCACGATGATTTTCGGCCAATTCCAATGCTGATTGGCTGTAAGTTGAAAATACCTCTTGGTCCTTGAACGCTCGCGATTGGGTGTAAGGTACAACGTTGTTGTCCAAATCGATTTTATTTGAAAATACTTTTTCTGCAATGAAATCATTTTTGTATTCTCTCGAATCTACTCGAAGCCCTTGAAAAATATTAGGCTTACCAGTTGGTACAACTTGTTCCAGTTCAATTTCAAAATCGTTGTCTCTTTGAGGGCTCGTGGATGGAACTACTTGACCATCGACGATCCAAGTTGTATCGTCGTAAATAGGCGAGGAAGACAGAAGTTCTACATTTTTCGCGTAGTGATACTGAATGGGGCAATCGCACCATTCTTTCTGGCTGTTAGGCTTAGCATCGTCATTGAGGATTTTCGAGAAAAACTCGTCCATCTCTTCCAAAACTTGATCGTTCATTTTGTTACACTTAATTAGAATGTTTAGGCCTAATTGCAGTATTTATAATATTATTTATAAACTAAAATTCGTCCTCGGTATAGTAGGTACCTTTAGCCGCCCGTATTTTGAATTTGAAATTCGTCTGCTACTCAAAACTAAGAAAAACGGGCTGAACAACAGCATTTTAAATACTCAAAATTGCAAAACGGTATTAGTTTTATTGCTAGAAGTTTAATTGATAAAATTTTAGAAAGACATTAATTATAAATGTTTTAAAGTTTAAATTCTCTCAAATATGTGAATATTTAACGCTCAAATTCGAATCAGACGGTTTATGAATCTGTTGAGCGCGTGATCGAGTGGGCTATGATGAAGACGAAGATGTCTGGGAAATAGCACACTTCATCTGGTCCAAAACCAGTTTATTAATCGCTTGGACTAATTTCTAAGTTCAAGAATTGGGGTTACTGGTCCTCAGGAGCAGTTTTTTAATTGCATATCTATAGGATAACAAAGGCTGGGACCATTCCGGAGACCAGTTTATTATTTCAAACGCTAGGGGGAGCCACTGGTCCCAAGAACTACTTTAAAAAAATATGCTTATTTCCCAGACTGTTGCAAGTTTTTGCAACATGAAAAACCGTAGCAGACGATCGATCGATTGGATTTGGAGGACAGCTTTCTGCTTCATCGTCCGAAGTCGGCAGTTGAATATTTGGCGGCAATTTCGGCTTTCGCGATCCTTGTAAACGCGGTTAACGGGATTAAATAAATGAATGAATTAATGAGTTAATTAATATTAGTAAATACATTAAGTATGAGAGCCAACTGCGTTATTTGCTCGGACCTTTTAGACGGTGACAATCCAAACGTGACCACTCCGTGCGGTCACGTCTTCCACCAAACTTGCGTGTTGCAATGGTTTGAATATAACAAGACGTGTCCCGCTTGCCGTAAAAGCGCAACGGCAAACAAATTAATCACGATTTACCTGACTGTTAATGAACCCGAAAAGGGTGAAGAGAAATGCAGCAACGTTCTCGAAAATGAAATTTGCAACTTGAAATCAACAATCAGGACCAAAGATCAACGCATTCGCAGTTTGGAAGAGAGGGCCAGCGAGATTCAGTGTTTTGTGGTCAAAGCCGAAGGGGAACGCGATGACTTTCAACGACAATTATTGGACAGTATGGGTCAAGTTGCCGCCTTGAAAATGCAATTGCGGCAAGCCTTGAAGGAAAATACCCTGAATAAAAAATACGTGGCTGAAAATCACAGATTGGAGAGTCAACTCGTTTTGCTTAAGAAGTAAGTGGTAACCTTCCTTATTATTTATCAATGAAATTAACATTAATTATTGTCCAAAGTAACATTTGTTAATGTCCAAAATTAACATTTATTTTTGTCCAAAATTAACATTATTGATTTAAATTATACTTAATTATTGATTTAAATTATACTTAATTATTGATTTAAATTATACTTAATTATTGATTAAAATTAAAGGAAAGGCTCAGCTAACATAACATTATACCTTAATTAAAAGAATAGCCTTTTTTCTTTTACCTCTAAAATGATGGGTTGATCTTTCAGAGGCTGAGAGAGGTAAGGGTTAGGTAGGGCATAGCCCACTCGATCACGCGCGTAAGGGGTTCGATTTAGCAGACCCCACTAAAGCAATGGCGGATTGCGTAGTAGTCCTTGATTATTTTTAAGACTAATTAAATGCTAATTATTTTGTTATAAGGGATCATCAGGGATAGATTTAGTTTTAAAAGTAGGAATGTAGAACCAGAAGGCGATAATAGAAGAAGGATGACACTCTGTATCCTCTTAATACTTTAGTTATGTAACGTCATTCTTCCCAGGCTCACCCTTTTTAGTTTGCTTTCCCGCTCATCAAACTCCAGATGGGCATCGCACCGTAAGGTGAATTCTATAATTGTTTGGCCCTAAATCCCCAGAAATCAACCCACGAACCTCGTCTTGACGAGGGACAAAAATCCACAAGCGCATGCGTCTTGCCAAATAGTTAAACGCTAATAGAGTAATAATGAGGGAACTATTTATCGCGTATGTGATTCGGTTTAGTAACCTTGCTCTAAATGTTTCGATGTTGGGAAGAGTGACGCTACACTTACCCCGCTTTGTGGTACACTTCTCTCGAAGAGAAGTATTATATACTTCTGGCTATAATCAGTTATGTTACGTTCCCTGACCTATTGTAATTGTTGCAATTGGGAATTGCAGCGTGGAAGCGATCATCAACAATTCTGAATCGGACATCAACGACATTTTAAGCAATTACGGGGAGGACCCCACGAACCTGAGTCACATGGCCACCTATCTTTCAATGCTGAAAAGGCAACTTCAAATGTCAACGGAGGAAAAGTGCTCGTTGCAACGAAGCAATCGCGAATTCCGTAAAAAGATTGGTCTTTTGAATTCCGAGATGAACGACGCCCGACGCCAAATCGAGGGACAAAAGTTGGAGATCAAACAGTTGACGGAGAACTTGGACCGATTGGAGGAAACGGGCAAACGCAAATACATTCCCCCCAACGCCCCCAACGTCCCCAAGAGACCCCTCAACGACTCCTTCGGAACGCCAATGACTTTAGATACCACACTACAAGAGAATGTAAGTTTTATACAAGTTTTACATTCTTACTTAAGTACGCTTTGACTCGCGCGGAGGGTTATTATATACTCCTGGACGGTGCCACGTGACGTGGGGGCGCGCCTTCTTTAAGTCTATTATTATCCTACTAGGCCTAAGAATACATACAGCGTAATAGGAATGTTTGTGAGACATGCAGTTTTGCCTACTATGCATGTGTCTAGATACACGTTTTGTGGTTAGAGTATGATTGGGGGTAATATATCTCGTCTCTCTCACGGTGAAATCTTTTCAAATTTACATTAATTAATCTAATTAAATTCGTCTTTAAAACGAACCTGATTTCGTCAAAGAGACACAAATACTTATATTAGCGTCTCACTTATTGTTATTATGAAACTTGCTTTAGAGTTTCACTTACTGGTATTATGTTACTTATATTAGCTGCTCACTTACTGGGATTATGTTTCTTATGGTAGCGTCTCACTTACTGGTATTATGTTTCTTATGGTATCGTCTCACTTCTTGCTATTATGTTACTTATATTAGTGTCTCACTTCTTGTTATTATGTTACTTATATTAGTGTCTTACTTATTGTTATTATGTTACTTATGGGAGCGGCTCTCTTATGGTTATTATGTCACTTCTGGGAGTATCTCATTTATGGTTATTAGGTTATTTCTGGTAGTGTCTCACTTATGGTTAATAGGTTATTTCTGGTAGTGTCTCACTTATGGTTATTAGGTTATTCATGGCACTAACACTAAAACCGCTGTATCTTTAATCTGTAATTGTTCCACATACTAAAAACTTGGAACTAAGACAAACAGGGGCCGAGTACTTGAGCAAAACGTAAAGAAACTACCCCACTCCATAGGAATTGCATTTTAGACCCAATTTTGGAGGCGCGTAACTGTGGGTCTAGTAGAGATAGGGGGATGTCCTTTGAGTATGTTATAGTCCAATTTGTCCCCCACCTAACCATACTAAAGACTTGGGACTAAGACGAACAGGGGCCGAGTAATTAAGCAAAATGTTCAAAATCGTGCCATAGGAATAGCATCACACCCATTCAGTTGGGTACTGGGTTTTATTCAGTTCCTCTTTGCTCCCCATACAACAGTTAGGTTAAAGCCAAGCTAAACCCGCGGAGTTTGAAAGGAGAGTCAACTTTTCTGGGGAACCACGCTTTAACAGGGTTCATACAAACCTGGGAAAATCAGGGAAATAAATAGTTGACAAAACCTCAGGGAAAATTCAGGGAAACTTAGAATTTTTACCAAAAATCAGGGAAATTTGCGACAAACAGGGGCCGAGTAATTAAGCAAAATGTTCACAAGCATACCCCCCTCCACTACACTAAACTATCTCTGTTTCTACTAGAGATACGGGGATGTGTTTAGGATATGTTATAGTCCAATTTGTCCCCCCCCCCTCCTTCGTTAACATATGCTCCATAGGATACTCTATATATGGGAAAAACCTGGAACACTCGGGGAAATTTGTTTTCCAAAAGTTGTATGAAGTATGAACCCTGTTTGATATAAAGGAGTTGTTTTGTTTGATTTCAGACTCCGACGCCCCTGAAACGTCCCAAGATCAATATGGTCAACGCTTTGGTGACGAAGTTGAACGCCAAGCAGCGTGATGGTCAAGATAGCGCCTTGCTCGACGTGGGAAAGCGAATCCTGAATAATAATAAGAGGGGCGAGGAGGAGGAGGGCACTTCTTGCATTCGACAGGGTTACGACGGGATGGGGGGACACTCGAAACACATCACCCGATCCACTCCCGTCCTCAAACACAAATTGGGCAGAAAAATATCCTTTAAAAAATGATCACATCTCCGTTTTTCAATCTTTTCTTGTTCATTAAATTAAACGCCTCGTCATCTTTGCGGCGAAAATGTAAGCCACTGAGTTCTATTGATTTCGAGTGATGACGCAGTCGTCCTCCAGCTGGTGTGTCTTTTGAATGTAAATCGCGTGGTCAAGTCTCTCTCTGGCCCCCGCGCGCAATTATATTATGGTCAACATCGTAAATATTTTAGTAAGATCATACTAAGCCCCCTAAGTTACACTTCCGGAAACAATTCCGGAAGGCACGCCATGAACACGCGGCCAATCCTACCTTGTCCAAACCAGGAATATAGACAGCCCCCAATTATCCCGAGGTGTTCATTTCTACGCGGGTTTTGTGGGCGGGGCTTGAGCATTAACCGCGTAACGCCAATTAATAATTCTGATGGCGTCTTCCTAAGTTCCTTCATTCCATTGGTTGGTAAGAACGACAGTCGAAAGGTAAGTAAAATTCGTCATCCACAAAATCCGCCAATAGGGAGCTAACAATTCTGACGTCCCTGAAACGTCACACCCTGTTCTATCTCTTACTGGCTGGAGTTTCATCCCCTCCCCTAACGGCGGGTTAGAAACAGGAGAATTCTACGCGGAAAAATGCCGCGTGACGTCAGACTATCTCTTCCCCCTAGCATGCAGTTGTTAGCTCCCTATGGATACGTTGCGTGAAAATGGGTAGGCCATGATTCCAAGCAGTGTCTATGATCTGACACCCCTCGTGACTCCGGCAGTAGTCACAAAGGTTCTTATTGTGTCACCAAGGCCTAGCTCGTATTGATACGGGCCAAGTGTATTTGGTGGGAACCAGTTTCTACTGACAACCTTACTCGCTGTATCACTGAAAGGGCAATTTAGCCATAACAGTTTAGCGCCAAGGTAGGTAGAGAGAGCTAGGCCTAGTTCTAAAAGTTGAATTTCTCGCACGCGAAATTGTTTACACCAAATGTTTTTCGTACGGACCTTTAACTCTTTGATACCGAAATAGAAAGCCGTATCACTTTAATGGTTTGCGGTTTTAAAGTTTGTCCGCGCCTTTTAAGACGGTAAACAAGAGTTCTTTAAGAAAACACGATTAACGTTAGCCTTAAGTACTTTCCATTTATAGCTCTCGGTTACCAGACTGGGTTTTTGCGACAACCATTCGCGACGCGCTAAATAAAATTGCCATTTAAAAATTGCCATTCGAAAGCTTCCATTACGGACGGTTAACTCGCGTTAAGGCAAAAAATGAGCTGCCAGATATTTGGGAGTACCTTTGAACGTGTCGAGAATTCGACCACGCGATTCTACAAGTACAAGTAAGTACTCTACTAGGCTTACTGTTATAAGTTCGTAAGATATGTTCACCGTAAGTTTGTCACGCGCTGCTTACTGAGGGCTTGTAACGAAGTGAGTCAGGTAGGCCATAGATTCGAGGTAAAGCGACATACGCCTGGTCAGGCGCCGAATTGAAATTTTTAACGCGGCGAGAGCCACTTATCCGCTGCTAGTCGGAGCCAAAGCCTTTCGGTTATAAATAAACCCACTATGATACCAGGGGTAGATTTAATTTTAGAAGTAGGAATGGAGAACAGATCTAGTAATGTGAGGGCGCGTGCGTCAAAGTCCCAGACCCCCTTCCACGGGACGAGGAAGAAGAGGCGGGAGGGTCATAGCGACAGAGGTAAAAACAGGAATTACGTATTTTTCGCCGTCCCCGTCAGTAACGTCATCAAACGTAGTTTAAAACTGAGCCAATAAGATATAGTTTAAACTTTTCGTTACGTGTTGGTTGGTTGGAGGGAGGGGCATATCTATACTGGGTGGGCTATGAGTCGGAGGGACTGAAGTAAATACTAACCGTTAGACTCCATTCCTTCTTCTAACATTAAATCTATCCCTGATGGTACGTATTTTAAAATTTTGTACGCTTGTTTTTAGAATGGCCGAAACTGTTCAACTTCCCGTTGGAATGTGCGAGGTATACTAATGGGATATCGTGCGAGGAACACATAGAGCTAAAAGGAATTATTGCGCTACAGCAATTGCAGGCCTATCTAGGCGGGCTTTGTGTTAGGGAGAGCTAGACTATGACTCGTACCATCTTGAGGGCACCTTGAAACTCCTTTTATCTCTATGTATTCCCCTGTGAAATCCATCAGTAATATTGTTTAAATCTGGGCTTCATTTCAGGAACTTTTGCTTCAGGATTCGCTAGTTAAATTATTCGACAACATTAAAGCCGTATTTTTAGCTACTTTTAACATTGAGTAAGCATCGAACAACACTAAAGCTTACTACGAATTAGCCATTCTTCAAACGCTACGCTCCAAAACGAGCTAACGCGTAGTGAGCTTTAAAATAGAAGGAAGGAATAATTGGCCCAATTTCTAGCGCGAGGGAGAGAAACCACGTGACTGGGTGTCAATATTGGGGCTCTAAATTTCGGTGCCAATGCTGACAAATTCGTCACCTCGCACCAATATCCCTAGTAGCTCTAGTGAATACTGATGGTCCCGAAGTAGATGGCTATTAAGTAATTTCTTTCCCATGTAGGGCAACGTCATAACCCTCTAGTGCATGTATCCCCCTTTTGGGGGCGAACAGTTTTATCTCTATTACGAAGTTGCCTCCAACACAGTTCACTCCCCCTCTCTACCGAAATTACTCTATATACGTAAAAAGTTCGTATTCTTCTATCTCTTAGCTCAGTGTCATCCCCCCTACTAGGCGCCCACAGTCTCCCCTCTTACAAGAGCGCGCCAAGAGACCGGGGGATACACGGTCTACACCCCCCTCTCTATAGCAGGAGTCTCGTAGAGACTGTATTCCTTCCTTCTATCTTTAAGCGTATGATTCCCTGGAAACAATTTTATTTATTTATTATCCCGACAATATTACAATTTCGTTTGATTCGTGGCCCATGCACCAACGCGCTTTGTTTGTTTGTTCATTCAAGGATGGTGTACGTTCCCATCTCGTTTCAAGATATGAGTGGAAATGGAACATTCATAAGAGAAATGAAGGCGCGTCAATAATTAAATTTGAATTAAATCGAATGAATGAATGATTGCGTTGTTGTTGTCGTAGGACGTCGAAGGGGTCTTGTTCCCGGCGGAAATCTCGGACATTGCTCTGACGAAATCGTGGTATTACACATCCTATTTCGGGATGACTGAAATTGTCTTAATGACGTCACCACCCAAGATGGTCGACAAATACTCCACCAATTTCTTCAACATGGACGATAGCGTAAAGTTACAATACAATTATATCTCGTCAATTTTAGGCCTACCCGCGCGACGACACTAATAGGGAGCTAACAGTTCTGATGTCCCTGAAACGTTACACCCTGTTCTATCTCCTGCTGGAGTTTCAGCCCCCCTAACGGCGGGTTGGAAACAGTATTCTACGCGCAAAAATGCCAACCAGAGAGGTTGGGACTGCGTGACGTCAGACTATCTCTTCCCCCCTAGCCGCAGTTGTTAGCTCCCTATAGGTTGGCAACGCGGTTTCAGGTCGTTGCGATGATCGTTCTGGGGATTGCGACGCTTCCTTGGCTCTCTTTGGTGTCACTCGAAATCGAGAGATTCCTTGGCCCGGGTCTAAAACGCCTTCGAAGTAGTAGCATCAAGAGCCTCCTTAAGAAGTACCTCAAACTTTGCTGGAGTTTCTTGTGCATCTTCTTTTGCGAACGTCAGTGTTTTGTTAATTACTTCGAAACGGCAAAACCTTTCGTGCAATGAGACGTTTCTCAATGCAGCCTTTGACCGTGTCCCGAAGTCGATTCCCTGGCGTATGATCTTCGGTTCCTGGTTGGTGGCCATCTCCATCTTGTCGACGTACATGAGCAGCGTCTTTAAGACGGAATTGTACTCGAGCGACTACTTGTACATCGACAGCTTGGACAGTTTCAGCGCCAACACCGAGTTAGCCCTAAAATTTGTCGAGAACAGTAATTCGCACAATTACGTCAAGCAGTGGGTAAGAATTAGAACTACATGGCGACTATCATTTGAAGAGCGATGAGTGAGACCACGTGATACCGAATTTACAGGAGAAAGACGTGGCCCGGAGAAACGCCAAGCTCTCTTTGAAATCGCGGAGTAGTTTCGCGGACATTGAGGACATTTTGGGAGAGGATTTTTACCGAGCAATTAGTCGAGGAGATTTCGGCTACATTATCCCGCGGTTCTACTTGGAGGCCATCATGGGGTTCATCTTGGAGGGCGCTAAGACCAACAATCTCTTCATCTACCACAGCAAGGAACACATTAAGGGCGTCACCTTCGTTTTCCCAGTTAACCCCAATTGGAAACAGTGTCCCCAGTTCATGGAACAAGTCAATTTGGCGTAAGCTAATACTTACTTTGTCTTTCAGGTATTTCTTATCTCCGTTTGTTTGTTTGTTTGTTTGTTTGTTAGAATGTTGGTGGCTGTGGAAACGAAATTCCCGGATTACTTTTATTTCAAACACCGATTTTACGTTTCTAAAACGGAATGGAAGAAACCGCCCAAGTCCTTGTCGGCCATTAGCCTGAAGTCATCGGTCGGAGCCTTTCAAATTCTCTTCAATTTCTTGGGACTCTCGACCCTGATATTCTTTCTCGAGATTGGCGTCCTCTGTCTTCGCCTATTTAAGAACAAATATCCCTAATTCGTTTCACCGTCCCTTTGAAAGTTTTATCGTCGTTTCACTTTCCCTTTAATGCATTTTCCGCAGCCGCAATTAACCTTTGCTGGATAGAATTTTATTTCTAATTCTCTACTTTTGTCAATCGTGGATTAAAAATAACCGATATTTCTAAACATAATAATAATCTAGATTGCTTTTTTGCGTCGTCTTAGCTTCCAGCCCAGTGTCAAGTTACGCTGTCATTCCTCCAAGGTAAACTGCGCCTTTTGTACTGTACGGCGTTGCTTCGTAAAAAAAAATGACGTTGTTTGTTGAGTCGCGTTGAATGGGCGCGTGTAGGGGGACGCGAGAAAGAACGGCGTAAGAATATCGATTAAGAAACGCCCACTTGGCCTTCCACAGCGTTAATTGTGTCAGAGCGAACACCGCCAGCAGGCCCAGGTAAAGACTGCCTGTGACTCGGACACTTGCCAAAATTAGTTTTTTTTAAACCTAATCGAATTTAAGACTAACTTAAACCTAATCAAACCGAACCCAAGCCCAACTTAAACCTAATCAAACCGAACCCAAGCCCAACTTAAACCTAATCAAATCTAGCCTAAGCCTAACTTAAACCTAATCAAACCGAACCCAAGCCCAACTTAAACCTAATCAAATCTAGCCTAAGCCTAACTTAAACCTAATCAAACCGAACCCAAGCCCAACTTAAACCTAATCAAATCTAGCCTAAGCCTAACTTAAACCTAATCAAACCGAACCCAAGCCCAACTTAAACCTAATAAAACCGAACCCAAGCCTAACTTAAACCTAATCAAACTGAACCCAAGCCTAACTTAAACCTAATCAAACCAAACCTAAACCTAACTGAAACCTAATCAAACCAAACGTAAGCCTGACTTAAACCTAATCAAACCAAACGTAAGCCTGACTTAAACCTAATCAAATCTAACCTAAAGCGCAACTTAAACCTAACCAAACCTAAACCTAATCAAACCAAACCTAAGCCCAACTTAAACCTAACCTTAACCAAATTTGAACTAAGCCTAACTAAACATAACCTAACACAAACCTAACGCGCTATAAGTTCAATTTGTGAAGGGAGTCGGGTTACCGTCTTAGCCTCCAGAAGACCAGTGACATTTTTTCTAGAGTTAAAATTGGTAGATGAAAACTGGGTAATGTCCAGCCTCTCGTAAGCGGGGCGGGGGGGGGGTCGGAATGAAATTCGCCTCTCTCGGTTCGGTTGTATCGAGGCCAATGTGCCAAAAAGTCTCGTTGTAAAACTTTCTCCGGAGTCGTCGCTGGCTCGAGCAAGGTAAGCAGCACCAGCGAACAGTCGAACATACTCTCTCTCTCAAATAGTGTTGGCGTGTGTGAAATTTTGGCCAGTTCGGGACGTTACTTACTGTGTTGGTTGGTGGTGGCGCGACGGGACGATACAATAACGAAGAATACAATGCATTGCGCGAGCGATCGGACGGAGTTAAAACGCCTTGTAATCTTTTAAGTTGTCGGTATCACGCCATCGTTAATGTTTAATGTGCCAGTCATATTCAAATATCACTACTATATTTAATTTAGAAAGAGCTAGTCTGTGTACATGTACGTGTGAAGGCGTTAAGGCTTAGCTACGCTTTTCACTTTCCTTCTATAAAATGTCGTACGTGGCGTTTTGGCCTTTTCAGTTTCGTTTTTGCTGCTGCTAATCGTAACAACGGAAATGAATTAATCCGAGGTAAGTACGACTTTCATTTTGTTTGAGGGCTTTTGGGACGGGTTCAGATGGTTGTCTGGCACACGTGACCATAGTATCGCGTGTTCTGTCAGATAGGTTTGCTTTGGGTTGGGCGCCTTTTGGGTTGGGTTCGTATTGGGTTAGGGTAGGTTCGACTGGGTTCGATAGGTTTGCTTTGGGTTGGGTTCGTATTGGGTTAAAGTGGGTTCGATAGGTTTGCTTTGGGTTTGGTTCGTATTGGGTTAAGGTAGGTTCGACTGGGTTCTGAAGGGGGTCAGAGGTTGCCCTTATTCGGGTTTTGGTGGTAAGAATACATAGTTTACAGGCAAGGAGGATTAATACCATTAGCAAGAGGAGACCAGGCAACCTAGAGCGTAAAATAGCAGGGGATTTAACTAAGCATGGGCGAATACCAGTTTTTGACTGTCGAGACGAATATCGAATAGTGAAAAATTTTCTTATCGAATACCGAGACGAATAGTTGTTTGGGAACCGAATATCGAATAATTAGGCTTAACTTAAAATTGCCCTTATCGAATAGTTATCGAATAGTCAGAAATAGAAGGATTAATTAAAATCAATTAAAATCAATTTAAATTATATTTAGAATTTAGATGCGCTATAGAGTAGTAGCACTTCAGGCCTATTTTCCCATAGAAACTTATACATTAAAAAGTGTAACAGCCATTACTTTTTTAAAACATTTTTAGGGTTAATATTTTTGTTTTCTCGAATAGTTAATCGAATATTTAACGAATAGTTAGTCGAATATTGAACGAATAGTAGGCCCGAATAGTAAAATTCACTATTCGATATTCGTTCGAATACCCGAAATGGGGCTTATCGAATATCGAGACGGTTATTCGTCTCGATATTCGATCGAGTTATTCGTGTTACTCGAGTATTCGCCCATGCTTAGATTTAACGCTCTAAGTCGCCACTCCATGCCTGTAAACTATGTATTGTGAAGGTTGTTAGAAACTTCTGAAATAAGTCAAAAAGCATTGTTTTTGGGTGACCTCGGTGAAGATTCTAAAAGCTCATTAACGTTTCTGCCTTAATTACCCAAATATTTTAACCCGCGGTTGATATTAGTTAATTAGTTTGACACCTCGTTAAGTTCGAGACATTTAGTGCGCATTCCGCGCGGGTGTCAATGATAACTTTGTATTAATGTACTTTTGTTATTTCTTAGGAATGTCTTGAGGGAAGTTTTTTCGAGCGCTGTTTGTTTTTTATCGAGTAGTGCGAACAAATACGGGGTTGGCTGAAGTTATCGCGGCGCCATACTCTTTTGAACTTCGACCCGCCCCCTCCCACCAGAGGCCGTGCACCCTCCAATACCACCCCCTCATCGCCGTTTCTCACCACCAATATGTGAAAGAAGAACTTTGGCGTTAAGAATCAAGTCGTCGTTTTTGTAGTGTCTCGATCGTCTCTCAAGAAGATTTATTTTTGGACCAGGAAAGATATAGTCGAGTAAGTACACTACTGTACCATATTGTGTGTTTTTGCTTGTCTCGTTATGTCCGTTTATAGCCTAGTTGATACGTTTATAAATACCGTACGCTCTTAACGGGATGCAATAAGAATCAAATTAGCGTTACATTTCTTTTTTAAAACTGTAGCCAATTTTTTAGTTAGGCCTAGCATTAAGTGTTCAGTTTTTTTTTTACTCAAATTTAAGGGGGGTCATCCGTGAAACACTCTCCAATGATCGTAACTTGTGTTTGGTCGCGTTACTTGCGGGGTCAAAATAGGTCATAGAACACTTTCGACTCAAAATCCCAAATAGAACCATATCATTGTACGTACTTCGGTCCTAGCACCCTCCCCCCTTGTTGGAAAACTTTGTGTTACCATAAGTTTATAAGATATGTTCCTTCCATAAGTATGTCACTACTTATACTTAGTAATGCTACTGAGAGACTTACAGCTCGAGATAACTAGTTCGAGAAGGAGAACGACGGAAGCGAGTCAATTGAAGTCCTATCTACACTCGGTGCATAGTGGTTAATTAATTTTGCATGCAGGACCAAGTTCCATCTAGGCACTCCTATTTAGTCCGCATTACTAAGCCCCAATTTGACAGCAGCGCCTCACTCACTGCAGGCCTCCCTGGCTTTACCACCCTGAATCTATGACCTAACTCACTCGCTTCGTGACAAGCTCCAGTTTTTAAGTTACCAGTGACTAACTTATGGAACATGAACAAATCTGATCAACTTATGTTAGTACTATAAGACAATTGCTCAACCAATATGAAATTCCGTGACTTTTCCATGTACTGTGACTTGCTCCGCTTGATTTAGTCGGGGGGGGGGGGGTCTAAATCCGGTTTCCCGAAGGAACATTATAACAGTTTATTAAACCGCTTGTATTTGAGATTGGGGAGTAGAAGCTGTCATCTTGGATTTATTTTATGGCTCGATTGATTCTCAGAGCTTTTGGACAAACACGTGGCACGCTGCGCGACTCCGATAAGAAACACGCCCCCCTCCCTCACTCCCTTCCTAGTCGGACCTCTGCTCTGTTTAAATACTCAAATGGTTAATGGGTCTCAACCCTCAACTGACCCGACCCCCCGACTTGTCTTATATACCCTGTTGACACGCTCTCTAAGATTGTAAACACTGCATGCAGTGGACTGGGTTAGCTATGGCGGTACATACCCCCCCCTCTGTCATAAGTTCATTAGGTATGTTCCGTTCCATAAGTTTGTCACTGGTAATTTAGAAACTGGAGCTTGTCATGAAGTGATTGAGGTAGGTCATAGATTCAGGGTAAAGCGAGGGAGGCCTTGTCAGGCGCTGCTGTCAAAGGGGGCTTAGTAATGCGGACTAAATAGGACCTAGATGAGGGAAGTCCTGCATGCAAAATTAACCACCACCGAGTGTAGTCAATCAATTGACTCGCTTCCGTCGTTCTCCTTCTCGAACTAGCTCGAGCTGCAAGTCTCTCAGTAGCATTACTAAGTATAAGTAGTGACATACTTATGGAAGGAACATATCTTATAAACTTATGCCTCTATTGATATTATAATATTTTCAATTATTGTTGGGAAAGGTGTCTCTCGAATAGCTAAACCATCCTTTATAGGCCGTAGTCTATTAAATTGTTATTGACTATGGGAAGACAGTAAAGGCATTAGTCTCGCGTTTTAATGAGTTTCGCAGCTTTATCGAATTTGATAGCTATTAAAAGCGTGGCCCTGCATGACAGCGTGAATTGCCGCGAGGCTCGCGAATACTCTGAACAATTATCGGACCGACTTCGGTCGTAGTTGCTTAACTCGAGACGGCGATCAAGTCCAATAAAATCCAACGGTACTCGATTTGATTCGACTCAATTATGTACATTTGTTGTTATCATTGAATAGACGTCGATTGGCAACCTGAACTCCTCCCCATTGAGCCTCGTGTAATCTTAATCTAAGCGTACCCTAAACCTATCCTAAGCCTAACACACTATGGTCGGGTTGCCGAGTCCTAACCCCCCACTTTCCCCCTTAAGAAAGGCAGTCGATCCATTATGGTTAATGTCCCTGGTTGTCCCAATATTGATGTCTTAATTAAGCGTCTGTCCTATTTATAGCTATAGCTTCTTAAAATGTCACGACATTTACTCGCCCCCCCCCCCGGAAAGCAGCAAGATAACTTTAGTTGCGCGGTTAATTTATCCAAGCAGGTGTAAAGGCAACTCGGGAGAGATTTTTTTTTTGTGTGTCATATCAGGGATAGATTTAATTTTCGAAGTAGGAATGGAGTCTAACGGTTAGTATTTACTTCAGTTATTCCGACTCATAGACCACCCAGTATAGAGCCCCTCCCTCCAATACGTAACGAAAAGTTTAAATTATATCTTATTGGCTCGCTTAAACTATACGTTTTCATGATGACGTTGCTGACGGGGACGGTGGGGGAAAATACATAATTCCTTTTTACCTCTGTCGCTATGACCCTCCCGCCTCTTCTTTCATACCCCCCTCCGTCCCGTCCCGTGGAAGGGGGTCCGGGACTTTGACGCGCGCCCAGATATTCCTCCGTTCTCCATTCCTACTTCTAAAATTAAATCTATCCCTAGTCAAAGTAAAAGCTAGTTGTCAATCAATGTTATAAGGGAACTTTGAATAGCCACACTCGCTTGGACCCTCCTTCCCCACTCTCTCTCCCTTCGTCGCTCCATAACAGGGTTCAGAGGAAATTTTTATATTGAATTCTTCATTCCTACTTCTGAAATTAAATCTGTCCCTGGTGTGTCCTTACGATTGCAATCTTCAGCGGTGCAGGCGAGTGCAGTCCCGCTTTCTTTAAGGCAAAATTCATCAAAATTATTTCCCTTTATAAGAAAATCAATTAAGAGCTGGCTCTCTTGTTCGGGACCCGGGACTATTACAAATCGTTTCTCTTTTAACCTCTCGCCAGGTAAATCGATAGATAGTATAGGGGGGGGGTCTGTAACGGTCCATACATAATTCATCCCAAAATGACGTCGTTTATCGTGCTTTTTAATTTTCCAAATTGGCACGTACAATAAGAGCCGACGTGATTTTTAAATAATATTCGAAACGCCAAAAGATTAACAATTCAATTTCAAAATGAATAGCCAAGAAATTCTATATCAAATGGGCCCACGCGGGAATTTCCAGGCCCAAGTAATTAATAACCGCTTGCCCCCAACCACTATATTCCCGTGCATGGACTCTTCTGGATAAGCATTTTAGCGAGCCTTAATTTCCTGCAAGTTTGCAATTTGTGAGTGTTTGGGATATTGTCAAAGGCAAAGGCAAATACGAGCGTTCCAAAGGAACACCCCCTTACGCGAGTTACGATTAACCTTGGGACTGTTTTACTGATGATCCCCTTCAATTTAATTAAGAGACTAGACAGTGCTAAATGATTTCCCATAGAACCATATACTTCGGTCCTACAGTGTAATCAAAAGTTCATATATAAAGCCAAAAGTTCATATATAAAGCCAAAAGTTCATATATAAAGCCAAAAGTTCATATATAAAGCCAAAAGTTCATATATAAAGCCAAAAGTTCATATATAAAGCCAAAAGTTCATATATAAAGCCAAAAGTTCATATATAAAGCCAAAAGTTCATATATAAAGCCAAAAGTTCATATATAAAGCCAAAAGTTCATATATAAAGCCAAAAGTTCATATATAAAGCCAAAAGTTCATATATAAAGCCAAAAGTTCATATATAAAGCCAAAAGTTCATATATAAAGCCAAAAGTTCATATATAAAGCCAAAAGTTCATATATAAAGCCAAAAGTTCATATATAAAGCCAAAAGTTCATATATAAAGCCAAAAGTTCATATATAAAGCCAAAAGTTCATATATAAAGCCAAAAGTTCATATATAAAGCCAAAAGTTCATATATAAAGCCAAAAGTTCATATATAAAGCCAAAAGTTCATATATAAAGCCAAAAGTGTACTTCATTCATAGTTCCTAGCATTTGGCTGTAGAATAACGACATGTAAAATGAGAAGGAGACGCGACCCTCCTCTCAATTTCTACACGACCTATCCAGTCAGAGGAGTACACTATGCTGGCGATCCAAACGTTTATTCTTGCTACTAAGCCTATTCACGCCTGTTCCCTGTGCTACGGCTGTGAAGGTAATCATACGCAGTTGGGGGTCGACACTATTCTAAAGGTAAAGGTGGGGGGGGGGGTTTCTCATACTACACGGAGCGAGCGAGCTCCAATGAGGTATACTTTTTATTTTTATATCTATATACTTTTGGTATAATTACCCGTTTTTGGAACACTGTGTAAACATGATACTGGGCTTTCACGCACCCCAACACGAGTACTTGGCTTGTTATGGTTCGTATCGTTGAATGGTGAACCATTTCAACTTCCGCCCGAAGTGTATGCAGGCTTACCAGTTGTAAAAAGGCCGAGATTTTATTTTTCTGAATCTCGAGATAAGATGTTCGTTCCCGCTTTGTAGGTTTATTATTATTGTGGTTGTCCCATTTTTCAATAATTTAGGAAAAAGACGGGCGATTTGTCACTATACTGAAAAAGCAAAGCACCTAGGTACGATGCCGACGGCTTACAGCTGTAAAAGTGGCACTTTCGACCCCAAAAATATTTGGGTGTGTCCCTTGCAAACCCATTCATTGTCTCTTGTCAGTAGGGCCACAGTCACCCGAAGCCTTCTTAGGTCCGTGGTCTCGAAATCTAGAGCGATGTGAGGCTAAACTTTATTAATTCGTTAGAAAGTTATAGGGACAAGAGAGATACTTGAAATTGGCTTGCCGGATATTAATCATTACTAAAAGTTGACCACCAGCCTCCGCCCCCCCGCTCTGACCAGCACCACCGGGCCTCGATACATTTTGTTATAAATTGCCAATGTCTTGCAACGGCCTAAGACATTGGCTGTCCACCCTGTCAATGCGCCATACGCCATTTCTAAGCATTATTTTTAGACCAATTTTATCGTCTTGGTAGGTCAGTTCGACATCGTCTTATCAATGGTATGACGTAGTTTCGCCGTTTCCCTAGCCAGTGTTGCCAGACTGTTGGTAAGGCTGCGGAGACTGTGAAAGGCCATTGCAGTTCAGTTTGACTCGGTACTTGACCAACTTGACTCGAATAGGGCCTGACAACACTGCGTAATTGAAGAGGGAGAGGAATTTTGTAAACTATCATTTAAAAATATGCGAAAAAAGCAGCCTCGAGTACATTTCAGTGCCCCTTTATATTGGAAAAAGCAATTGGCGTTTGTTATTGATAAAACAGATTACAATGGGCTTAATTTCCAGCCCAGAAAGGTCAGCTTATCGGGGTCAACTATACAGAGGATACCCATCAATTTCAAATTCGCGATATACTATCGAGGCCCGGCCTTGTAAATATCATAACCTCCAGCTAACCACGTGACGTAACGGTATACGTGGTCATTTTGAACAGTTGACCGGGTGCTTTTCGCAGGGGTCATCTATAATTCCAGCTTTGTAAGTTTAATTATATCGCTCTTGAATACTAAATTAGTTTTCAGCGGCACGCCATGCAAAAAGGACCTTTTTATTGATGGTAGCCTTTTTTCGAAACCCAAATTTAAATTTTAATTAACTTTAATGGAACTTTTCTTTATCATTAAAAGTTTAATTAATTAGTTACAAAGTGGGTACGATTTAATTTTGGTTTGGGGGAGAGAAATTAAAACAAAATATAACTGATAGCGTTATTAAAGAAGAGCTCTGATTGGTCAATAGTGGGAGAGAGATGGAGACTCGGAGAGGAGAGGGTTGCAGTGATAAATGGTCGTAATCGGGTCGTACTTCTAGAAGTACTCTCCCTTTTTTAACCTCGACCCTCTATTTGCTTTGGATAACACAATCATTTGAAACCTTCAAAGTGTAAGAAGGCTTTTCTTTTTCTCAAGCCGGTACAAGGTTTTTCTTTAGGCTAATCCAGTTAATGAAATTTCCCCACCGCAGTTTCGATACAAGTCCCCCGAGTCGATTCACTTAGCGAAGGCGAAATTAGGGTAAGCGTCCGACCCCTCAATTTCCTACGTAAATACTATAAGATGATGGCTAAGGTTTCCGGGCTTTCAAATGAATAAATTCCGCGCTTCCACGAATATCAAAAGAATCTTAAGTAAAGATGAGACCCGTTTCCTAAATTTGTTCTTAGAATAATCTTATAGGTAGTTAAACGTATTCATGTACGAAATGAATAGAAAGAGTTTCGCGCGCGCGAGTCACAATTCGTGAAATGAATCAGTTTCATTCGACCATGAATAAGGAACAGTCTGTAATTGTTCTGATCTTTGGGTCTGCCAGGGAAAGATTTAATTTTAGAAGTAGGAATGGAGAACAGAGTAATATCTGGGCGCGCGTCAAAGTCCCGGACCCCCTTCCACGGGACGGGGGGGGGGTATGAAAGAAGAGGCGTGCCAGATCGACAGAGGTAAAAAGGAATTACGTATTTTTCTGGCCGTCCCCGTCAGCAACGTCATCAAAACGTAGTTTAAGTGAGCAGCCAATAAGATAATTGAACTTTTCGTTACGTGTTGGAGGGAGGGGCTTTATACTGGGTGGGTTATGAGTCGGAGGGACTGTTGTAAATACTAACCGTTAGACTCCATTCCTACTTCTAAAATTAAATCTATCCCTGTTCTGCCTTCTTTTTAGATTGAACATATTCATGTACGAAATGAGTAAAAAGAATTTATGGCGGTTCACGCGCGCGCGAGACCTCGTGAATTGATCAAGCTATACAATGAAACTACGTCACTCGTCTCCATCGCGATTGCGAGTTTAATAGCGTGTAACTTACGCTTGTTTAATGTCAAGTGATATTGGTATCGACACGTGTTCCCGTGACGTTTTTACTGACCCATATAGAATGTCCGTTGTAGTAGCGGAGTAGTAACTGTTTCATTAGTCAAGCGAGCTATTCCGTAATCGGCTTCGGATTGTTTTTTCACCGGTGCATTGCACGGCGGGGATCAATAGGGCAATCTTCCGATGGCAAATTGGAACTTTCCAATCTATCGGCTCGTTACTTTCCGATAATAAAAAGCCAATGACTCAAAGTATACTTTTTCTCTACGCTGATTTAGTATTTGTGTATCCCTCCGCCATAGTAACGTGCCAACTGACAATTGAAGCAGGATTACACTGATTGATGAGATCGTTAAAGCGAAGGATAAAAATGATCCCTTTTTAACGAGAATCGCGTCTTTCTTAAATACGTTTTGCCTTGCTTTCTTTATTGTATGTTCAAAGTTAATCTCGATTGGGATTGAAATGAACGCGGGAATACGCGGCTCTACAAAACAATTCAACTGAAAACATAATGAAATAAAGTTTATAACATAAGTTAATAAGATATGTTCATTCCATAAGTTTGTAAATTCTGGTTACAAACTGGAGCTTGTAATTTTGAAGTGAGTGAGGTAGGTCATAGATTCAGGGAGGTAAAGCGAGGGAGGCCTGGTGAGTGAGGCGCTGCTGTCAAAGGTGGCTTAGTGGTGCAGACTAAATAGGACCTAGATGGAACTTGGTCCTAGCTGCAAAATTAACCACCACCGAGTGTAGGACTTCAATTGACTCGCTTCCGTCGTTCTCCCTCGTAACATCTCGAGCTGCAAGTTTCTGGCATTACAAATTATAGGAAGTGTCATACTTATGGATGGAATCATTGAACATATCTTACGAACTTATGCTGATAACGATATTGTATTGGTGTTGGACAGCAACGTGAATTTCGTTACTTTACTTTCAAATCGGCTCGGGTCTCTTGGGGTATATAGTGTATTCTTGTTTCCAAAAAGTATGGTCGGACGGCGAGGTTGTTTGGGCAAGGGTTTGGGGTTCTACCTGTACACTTCCCCCCCCCCCGCTATAATGGAATGGAACACCCGACAATCATTTTAGGCATTCATACCGACCCGATAGTGATTACCAGTCTAAAGAAACTTTCCAAACGGTGTTATTGGGAATTTTATTTTGATGAACAAAAATGAACTTGTACGTCCGTGTTTGTAGCCGTCGGTGCAGCCACAAAATTTCCTCTCTTTCGAAAATCGAAAGACCAAATTGAATTTTTATTTTTCTCTCAAAAAAAATATTCCAAGAATATAAAGATATTTTTTATTAGAAATGTTTCGAAGGAAAAAGCTTTGGTTGAATAGAATGGGGAATTCCACCACGCTTTTGCAACACGTACCACAGACGTTTTGTCGAGTGTTTTGGGGAAAATTGAAAGCCGATTACGCTGTTTACCCAACCGATACACTCACACAGAATTCAACCATTCTTTTGTCAAATATATATTTAAAAGACTTTTATAAAAAATGTCAAAGATTACATCTCATTGGCAGCAGACTCTGGTTTCAAATGTTGGGGGTTGAAATAGAGTACTTGGTGTTTAGGCACGGAGGGAACTCGCGGTATGTGTATTATCATAAGTTTTATAGGTAGTGTCATAAGCATGACACTACCTATAGAAGTTCGTAATGCTACAGAGAGACTTCCAGCTCGAACTAGTCAATTGAAGTCCTACACTCGTTGGTGGTTAATTTTGCATCAGGACTTCCATCTAGCTTCTATTTAGTCTAAAATACTAAGCCCCCTTTGACAGCAGCGCCTCATCACCAGGCCTCCCTCGCTTTACCTCGAATCTATGACCTACCTCACTCACTTCATGACAAGCTCCAGTTTGTAACCAGTGACAAACTTATGGCCAACATATCTTATCAACTTATGGTATTATCCAATGCCTGAAGATATAGCTTCGAAAAAAAGGGGACTTTGCATGTGCAGGACTGACAATGTTGAAGCCCTGTCTTAGGTTTTTGCGTCCACATACCACTGATGTTCCGTCTTAAGAGCAGACGAAGTTTCGCTCCTCCCTTATGAAATGGGTCTATTCTTTTAGGATATTAATTTTAAGTCCTCTCAGACTTCGATTACGATATTTGTATCAAGTTGTACGTTTTGTTTCGTTTACAGTCGAGAATGGCCTTAGACGTGACGATATCGATTGCCTTGGCATTCTTGAGTTTAGTGGGTCATTACGAGTGTGTGGAGAACGCGTTGGATTGCAGCGACACGTGGATTCTGGGGACCACCCTGGACGTCCATTCCTCTAAAGAGAACAACGCTAGCGTCTCTTTCACTCGCATCTACTTGGCCAAAAATAGCACCCAATGTTCCAACGACTGTTGCCAGCAGCTTAATGGTACGCTGCCGTTTGTTGATTTACATAAGTATACCCGGAGCTAAATTACCAAACCAAATTTATTTCTAGGTCTTTGCGACGTAGCGGTCTTCACGGAGACTTCGACAAAGCGAACCTGTTATCATTACGAGTGCTCGCCTATCGAACAATGTCGTTTCAAACGCGACAACCAATCGGAGGTCTACTTGGTCTCCGTTTCGGCCACCGAGAACCAATCGTTGAGTTATTTGGACGAGGTGACTACTCCCCCGAACGAGAACGCGTCGCTACGCGAAAGGCCTCAAGGCGATGGTACAAAGTCGAAAGCGCGCAAAGGCGCCCTTCCCGATGACTTACCAGTTGAGATTGTCCCTCTTAAACGGGACAATACCACCGTAGTGCCTCGAAAAGGTCAGTCAATTGCCGTCTTCTGTCCAGTTCATTCGTCAATTAGCTATGGCCAATCGTAGTTCTAACTCAATCCCTTGCTCAAACTCGACAGGTGTTTCGGCAGTCACGAATCCAGATCACGTGGACGCTGACGTACGAAACATCACGAAGGTCACCGAGGTGACTCAGGTCAGGCCACCGCGACCCCAAAGCGCGGTTATGGAAGGTCAAAATACGGCGGTCAACGACGCTAAAAAAGATCAAAGTGAAAATCAACGCAACGCCAGTTCATCAACGAGTGAAATTCCAGTTCAACCCTTACAAGTAGTTTTTGAAGGTGATAACGTCACTTCGTACCTTGATGGCACGGACAACGTCACTTCGAAACCCGCAGTTGCGTCAACTGAAAAGTACTTTTTCGTCTCGAATCAAACCGCTGATAAGTCAAAAAGTCTTCACGATAATAATCTTCCAACAATTACCACGGAAACGTCTTCCATCGAGTTTCATACGGGACACGCTATCATGACGTCATATCCCGAAGAACCAATCGGCGCCAACCACGAACGATTAACGGGTAAGGGTGTCGTGGCGTTGTTTCAATTCAAATCGATCCACCAAGATGATGTTGGACAGAGTGAATTAGTTGATGGTTCGGATATTGCCTTCCGTAATTCGGGTAGCATGCATTTGGTCGTCGGACTGGTCTTGGGTTTGTTAGTGCTCTTGAGCGTCTTTGGAATTGTGGGCAAACGAATCCACGACTCGTGGTTGAGGAGGCATTACAGTAGGATGGATTTCTTAGTCGATGGCATGTACCACGGTGACCCCTGACGAGAGACAGTGGTCGACGTATGACTTTGGACGTGATAAGACTGACGCTTTCTAGAGTTCGAAACAAATCTTCGCGCATGCGCTTTCCCCGAACAATTCTTTTCATTAAGTTAAATTTTTAATAAAATTTGAAGCTCTCTACCGTTGGCGCAATCGTCTTACGCGTCATTTTTGAGCTTTTCAAATATTACGCGTAACTCTCTACTTGTACCTTTAGAACAAAGCCACGTAACTCGAGTTACGTCTCCAAAACATTTCATACAAATTTATTGAAAAATTAACGCGCGAATTAAGATAAGTCGTTTCGCCTTTCGAGCGACCATCCATATCAGGTAAACTATAACTTAGCTATACTCCTTGAGCGGCTTTCTTTGCCCCCCCCCCAACATTCCCATCCTACTTAATGGTCACTCTAAGCCGCTCAACGACTGGAAAAAAAATAATCACGAGGCCTTAACCTTAAATTATAGTTCGTTTTAGTATTCGATTAACGTATAGTGTCTTAATTGTTTCGCACCCAAAATTAAAAATCGAAGACGCTGAAAGACTATAGTTTGATAATAATGTTCTACAATGAAACTGACTGACTGACACTATATATTCCTTGAGTGGCTTAGTCCGCTCCGGAATGGTCAATAATCCATGGAAGCGAGATCCTTTGTTTGTATTTGTGTAACATAATAAGAGATTTTATATTTTCTAAAAGAAAAAGCACGTCCCAACAAAACCTGTAAATAATTAAAAAAGTTCTTTGTTCGTTCTTTAAGCGCTATCGTCTGATTGGGTAAGGAAGCTCTTGTTAAGGCTGTCGTGACGTCATTTCGGTAATAGCTAAAGGGAAGAACGGGAGCTGTCGTGACGTCATTACGGTAATAGTTAAAGGGGAAAAACGGGAGCTGTCGCGAAGTCATTACGGTAATAGTTAAAGGGGAAAAACGGGAGCTGTCGTGACGTCATTACGGTAATAGTTAAAGGGGAAAAACGGGAGCTGTCGTGACGTCATTACGGTAATAGTTAAAGGGGAAAAACGGGAGCTGTCGTGACGTCATTACGGTAATAGTTAAAGGGGAAAAACGGGAGCTGTCGTGACGTCATTACGGTAATAGTTAAAGGGGAAAAACGGGAGCTGTCGTGACGTCATTACGGTAATAGTTAAAGGGGAAAAACGGGAGCTGTCGTGACGTCATTACGGTAATAGTTAAAGGGGAGAAACGGGAGCTGTCGTGACGTCATTACGGTAATAGTTAAAGGCAAAAACGGGGGCTTTCGTGACGTCATTACGAGGTAATAGTGGACGGGGGAAAACGGGAAGTAATTGCGCGGTTCGAGATTGCGAGTTTGTTTTTGCAGCACTTGAATTCTTATCTAACCTGAATGAATTAAAAGGCTATTAGAGTAATCTTTGGCTAAATTCGTCACTGATTAATTCAAGGGTTTTACAAGTTGCTAGCCAGAGCGCGAAATTGTCTGCCCAACTGTTATCCCGTCATTGCTTGAACGCTGCCGGATTTCTATGGAAGTGAAATCTAGATTGGACAACTTACGAACGAAAATGATGGACTAATATCTAATTACCGGAGTTAATATTGTTCAGCGTGATTAATTACTTAATTTGATAGTTAATTAGGGGGTGGGGGGTCGCCATGAGCCTAATACTTTTGCGTTTATGGCGCAATCGGCGGTTGGGTCATCCTCCGGGTTATTTCATCCAACAATTGTACGAGGATGTTTTCAGTCGCGTCTTTTTGTTCACCGTCGGATTGTTGGTGTCCGCTTTCAGTACGCTTTTCCAGCCCGTTTATTTCCTGGTCATCTCGTACCATTTGTACAGCATCGGACGAATCGACTGGAGATTCGTCATCAAGTTCTTCTCGTCTTTGTCCTTGACCGTCGTCTATTGCTATTGGACCAAAATCGGAGATGTCTTCCTTCAATTTAACAAGGTATTTGATCATTCTTGACTTGACTCTACCGCTTAATTGCCAATACGCGAGTATTCACCGCGGTACTCGAATATTTGGCGTTAAGATAAAGTTATAACCTACAGGATATAACGACGTTTATCGATAAATTCTGTTTGGACGCTGGTCACCGGTCCAACTTGCCTAGAGCTCGCCATTACGTCATGGCGGCCTACGGGTGTCTGCTTTGTTGTATGGCCTCCATTCTGTTTAGTTGGCGATTCGAAAAGTACAACGCTAGTTATTCGGATACCTGGGTGGACACCTTGTGTTTGCACCGATGTAAGGGGGCTAGTGACCTCTTGAAACTGGCCATTTTGGCCATGGACACTCTGGCTTATTCGACGGCCACTTTGGCTTGCGGCTGCCTTATCCCCGTCGTCTATATGTTCCATTGCAACACGCTCATCTTCATCCTGGAATTGACCAAGAAGAAACTGGAGGAAATGGTCTTATTGGCCGAAACGGCTTACTCGCGGGGTCAGGCACTTCGATACTTGACCAGGAAAGACTTGTTCCATTATCGAATCTTCTTCAGGTACCAAATACATTTATCGGCATCTCCTTATTTTGAGCAACGCTCTCCAATTCAAAAATGTGTGTCTATTTGTTAGATCGTCGAAACGCCTGTTGGTGCTAACCAACAAGATGTATTCCGTGGTCTTTCTCCTGTGGTACGGCGTGACTTTGATTGGCTCTTGCCATATGACGGTGCAATTGCTAAACAACTTCCAAGAATTGAGTCCCATGACGCTGGCCAGTTACATTTGCATCTACACTCAAACCTTCTTGTGGATCGTGGCCATTTCCTTCGTGTCTTCGCGCGTCCCCGAGAAGATGCAAGAGTGCCAGCAATCCCTCGAGGAGTTGACCATCTTCTACAAGAAGATCCCGTTCGAGGCCTTTGGCGAACTGAACATCTTGTTGCAACAATTCAACTCGGAACCAAGGGGCGTGGTCGTCGGAGGATGTTTCGTCATTACCAAGAGCTTCTTCGTCTCCTATTTGGGCGTGGTCCTGACCTACACCGTCCTTGTAATTCAGTTTAACCCAAAAGTCAATGTGTAATCCCAGCTACAAACAACCGAATTAAATGCCTTCAATAAGCCCGTATTACGAGTAAACTGCAACACCTCAATTTACTTAAAATAATACAAGTCATTAAGATTAGTTTTAACTCCAACAACAACGTTTTATGACGGACACATTAAATGAAATAGGCTTAACAATTCTTCATCTTTGTGTAAGTTAATAATACAAGTGGTAATGATTACAACTGGTAATTAGCGTAATCAATCGGTTAAAGTGTCTAGAAATAAAATGAAGACCAGTGTAGTTTAAAAATAATTTAAATTAGTGACCCGCGTTGGGGTTTACAAATGACAATTAAGGTTCATCAATAAAAACTGACATTAAATATAATTAATATTAATGTTAAATATAATTGTAAGGCACGAAGTAAGGTGGGATTAGGCGGGGCGAGGTCAAGGTTGAGGGTTAGGCGCACTCGCAGGCCTGGACGATCATGTTACTGAGTTCGGACATTTGTAGAGTGTTCTCTTGACCCATGTAGATGATGGACATGGAGGACATGCGCGAAGGCGAACAACACAGACTCATGGAGGGCTCCAGTTTGCGCGAACGCAGACTCGTCAAGTAGCGTTGCATGACGGACGTGTGATGGTAGCGGCTGATGTCCAACTCGGACTCGCAAGTCCCTCGACAATAGTTGGCCGTGAAGTTCAACGGGTGGATGATCCAGTCGCCCCAACCGATCTCGTCGAAGGTGATCGTCAAAGACTCTTTGCAACATCTAGAAAAATTGGTAAAAGACGATCTTTTATAGTCTTTGAGCAACTTGTAAGCTTTTTTTCATTACAAGTTTAAGAAGTTCTCAATAGCCTTTGAGTGGCTTGTCAGTCGTTTTTAGATTTTTGTCAAAGTCTTTCTCATTGTTATTAGAGCGACTCGTAAGATATTTATTTATTTTTTTAAAGAAATTTCCCATAGCCTTTCAGCGAGTTGAAACTGGTTTTGAGACACGTCAACCAACGTTCAATGATTGGTTTTAAATTCCAGGCGTTTAAAGTCTGGTATCGTGTCTCCAATTAATTAGAGCGTAGGCCTACATGTCATGCACTTTTATTTCATAATGAAACGAATCCTATTCAAAGGCGTTTATGGCTAATTAATTTACAGAAAGCCAACCGAAAAAAGAGTTGATCGTGGGAGCTGGAAATTCAATCCTTATTCTTAATAAAAAAAAAAAGAACTGATTGACGTCATTGGAAAGAGGCCCCGCCCCCTCTAGTTTAGTATGGCCCTAGCAACGATAAAACGGGTCAAAGTATTCGCTAATTTATTCGGGTTAAGAGGTTGTTCACTTTGAAATAGTTTCTAATCAAAATTTATTCGAATTTAAAATGAACCGTGAAAAATTGCGAATGTTTAAACTAAATTCAGGGTCTTGACCTTATTCTGTTAAAGAAAATGCGGCTAGAAATAAGAGAGTGTCCTGTCCGTGGACAAGCTTCACGTGTTCACCTTACGTAAGTGGTCAATTCTAGTGGAGCAGGTGTTTTGTTATTGCTCCCAAGGTTCGAGAGGTTTGGGAACTCCTTACATGGACACAGAATGAACTGAACAGTCTTAATTACCTGGTGGATGATTCTGTGCAGACCGTCTCCCTCCTTTTCCTGGAAACGGTTTGCAGTGGTCCGGTGGAAATGACCAGAAACGGTTTGTACTTCTCCTGGACGGAAACGGGAAGGCGGGAGTTGGGCGAACAACCTTTACCCTTGCACGTGATCTGAATGGAGTGGCCGAGATGGGGTTTGGGGGCCCAGCGTTGCAGCGTCTGATTCATGTCGTAGCGGATCCATCCTTGTCTGGCCCGCTCAGAGTCCGATTCGATCTCAAGAATGCGCTCCTTCTTGGTGCCCTGGTGGGTGCCGTTGGGCCCGTTCCAGATGATCTCCGTCATGACCAGCGATTGGTTGTTGGACGGAGCCAGCTTGAAGATGAACAGCTCGGCCGAAGTGACCCCACCCGCCAAACTTCGACCGGGGATTTGAAAGTTGAAACACAGCGACGTGTTGGAGTTCTCCGATGAACACGAGTAGTTCGCTGCGAGAGATAAAAGAACCAAAGGTCAAAGGTTACGGTCAATTTAGTAAACCAGATCCTATACGATCATTTTGACGATTGCACGCGTCAAACTGGTGCTATGGTGGCGAGCTGCTCTTATCAGGTTATTCTTAAAATTTAAGCCTCTATCAGGGCAACAAACATTCATTAAGAAATTTGACATTAGGGTTAGGGATTACTACAAATTTTGATACGATTAGCCATAGCATAAGTTTATAAGATATGTTCCATAAGTGTGTCACTCGTTAATGAGAGCTTGTCATGAAGTGACGTAGGTGAAACGTCATAGATTCTTGTAAAGCGACGCGTAGTGAGGCCTTGTCAAAGGCTTAGTACAGACTAAAGAGGAGGATGGACTGCAAAACCGAGTGTAGTCAATTCTCACATCGTTCTTGAACTAGCGCTCATTAAGCCTCTAGTATTACGAAGTATAGGTAGTGACATACTAATGGAACATATCTTATAAACTTATGGCCATAGTGATATGTAAATGACGAACCCAAGTTCCGTTCCCACGAAAGAGGAAATAATTTAATCCATTAGCTTTTCTTAATTATTTAATTTCTTTATTCTTAAAAGTGCTGTTTAAAATTGAAAGCGTTATCAGGATGAAATATTTCATTTGAGGCGATAGGGAACTTTTAGTTCGTGTATTAATTCTCGAATGGCTAATCACTAGTGGGTCGAGAATCACTCTGACTTTGCCTAACGCGTCAAGCTGGGATTGAAGGCGGGCGATTGAGTCTTTGAGGGCTAATTGCGAGGGAGGGCGAGCGACGTCGAGGTGTCGGCCTACCCGACTCGAATAACAGTCTCCGATAACACCGAAATCTTGTAAACAAGATAATCATTTATTTTCGTGAAATTTTATCGCCCACTGCAAAGCGTACGTCATATTCAAGATCATTTTTGACAGTCGCACTCTTCGAAGGGATCGGTCCTTAAGAGTCAAGGGGCTAGAGGTCAGTTTGGTCTGAGAGGAAGCCGGACAGGTTGATCAAAGAACAGAACAGTGTTTTACGGATCGCTAGTTCAGTTTCTTATTTGAATTTAAGGGGTCAGTTCGTAAGACACTCCACCAATGATCGTAACTCCAGGGTTCGTACAAAAGTTTTACATGGAAAATCCCTGACTTTTCCAGGTTATCCCTGACCAAATTTTCGCTATATCCCTGACCATTTTAAGGTCTTTAGCCCACTTTTCACACCTGGCTCATATTTAACATCCCTGACATATCCCTGACTTTTTCCCCTAATTTCCGTATCCCTGACTTATCCAGGTTCCGTACTAACCCTGAACTCGTACTTAGGGGGGGGGGCATCCCATGTGGGGGCAAAATCGGATGGCCATAGAAGTATAGAACATTTTGCACTCAAAATTAAAGATTTCCCATAGAACCATCTCATCCCACTCATGTACTTAGCCCCCCTTTTTGGAAGCCCCTTTCTAGACCATGCAGGATATTTTTAAAAGTGACTTCTTTCTCTTTATGTAATTCCGATTTATATTATCTGAGGGTTGTTAGTTGTTGCTATGGATCTTTGTTTAAAAATGTAGCGCTTGTAATCAGCTCTAATTAATTAATAAGATTTAATGAGCAGCGTGGGAGTCTAAGACACTAGCTGTTATCGCGAGGCTGAGACAATTTCGACATCTGGCCAGTTTAAATTTAGAACAAAATTCATCGATTAGATACGTCACTTTTGCAGCGCGACATGTCATTTCGAATTAGGCATGAATTTGTGAAATTGATCAACTAACCGAGTCCTGCACGCGTTTTAAGTTAGCCTAATTAAAGTTACGGTCCAAGATGGCGACTTATCCCTAGTAACCCTTAATGGGCTCCACCAGAGGCTTGCGGGGTCTCTATCCTTACACGTGCAAACGGCAGACTACCGCGCCCGCAAGCCGCCGGTGGAACCCTTTAACCAAGGTGCTGCTACGACGCTGTTAACGAAAGGAGGGTCACTAGCTCTGCTTGAGAGTCGAGTAACTTGGGAGGTGGTTTCGAAAAGCGTACTTACTGTTGGCGTTGTCCGGGAAGAGCATGACCTTCTTGGTGGCATCGACTTCCTCCGTTATTCTGGACGTGGTACGGACGACCCTCTGTCCGAGGACTTCCGCTTTTAGGAGGATATCTGGGAGTTCCGAACGCGAGACGTGCACTTTGGGTCGAGCCCTCAAGTTCAATTTGGACAGAATCTGACCCTTGATCATTTTGATCTTCAACTTTTTCAGTTCGGCCGCCGACATCGCCTCCTCTTGTTTCTTCTTTTTCTCGGCGCAATTAAGACACGGACCCCCCTTACTTAACGAAGCCGGTGTCGACACCGAAACGTTCTTTCCGGAGTCAACGGGATCGAGCGGATTAACCACCGGTGGATTAGCGTCAAGGTTAGCGGATCTCGATTCAACAGGCGAATGTTCTCGTGAATTAACTTCGAGATTAACTGGTGGATTAACCTCTGGATTAACCACTCGTGAATGTACCCGAGAATCAACCGGCGAATCTACTTGGTAATTGTCCCGAGAATGTACGGGTGGGTTATCTTCGAGATGACGCCCGGTTAACGTCGGATTAACCGGTAAAATTACTTGAGAGTCATCCGGTGTATTAGCCACTTGTAAACGTACCGGCGAGGACACATTTTGATGAGCATTTTTCGTTTCCGGCAATTGTTGAATAACGGTAGCACCGGCGTAATAGAGATTGAGAAGGGTGGCGATTAAGTACAACAGGTGCGCGTTGACGTAGCAAGGCATTCTTGAGTGAGTGAGTGAGTTAGTGAGTGTAGTTTGGTAAACCGGAAGAATACGAATCGGGCTTCTTGCGCGGACCTTTCTTTTATAGACGAGCCCCGAGATTTACTCCCCCTCTCTTTCTCCTTTCAGACAAGGCACGTTTCTTCCTTCAATCCCCGGCCGTTCCCTCCTGGCCATCCATTAGTGGCTGGATCTCCGTCCGTCTGTGACGCTTCTAGCGGGGGTGGCCTTCCACTCTTCCATCCCATAGTGCCTCGCGGCGTCTCGTTTCGTTCGCTCACGCCGAGATAGATCTTGGAAAGGCAGCTTTTCACTTCTCCTCTATTTGTGGAAATCCTGTCGGACGTGACGTCAGTGATGTAACATTAGATATTTACTTATAACTTATTAATGCTGCCGCGCTCAACTTTTGCACACTGCTGTCTGTGGTTTACGCGACTTTCATCTCGTAGCCGCACCAAAAACATTGGAAACATTATTCCAAGGAAATCTTAACGGTGCTCACCACTATGCCATTCGTATCCCGAGGGAAAGAAGATTATTGTCGTGTTTAATCAACAAATACTCTTGTTTTATTTTGTCCAAGGTTGAAAGTCAAATCCTGTTAGGACTGAAGTCAGGCTTGAACATTCACCGAATCCGATTTCATGGGTTTTTTCCTCCAGTTTTTGCATTTATTGGAAGTCTCGATTTCAGTTAGTTACTAGGAACTACAACGTGCAATTAACACGCGATAGACAAAGTTGATTAGCGGACGACGAGGGACTAACCACAGATGTGTTGTTGGCACGTGTGCCCCTCTCAAATTCCTCCCTACCTCGTAGGACTAGCTGTAAAAGAGTGCTCTTGAACTTAAGTTCCTTGGAGTGTCCAACCCAACGAGGATTTTACGCGGTTATTTCCTTGAAAAATTCCTGGTAGTATAAAAATAATTGACGTCTTTTTAATTGATGTGATTGATCTTGAAGGTCAAGGCTGCTCTCCCATTGGTTCGCCCCTAGTACTAGCGGCAGTGGGAGGGGGCTAACGTAACGTATGCCTTTTCAATCATTGGCTGTCAAGCTGCGCTGCCCCATTCCATTCCAACAGAGTATACCGGCCCTACCGGGAATGCACACAGCTCAATTGGAATCATTGTGTCCCCAATATATCTCCCGTGTTAATTTAAACGCGGGGTTTTGTGGGTATACCGGGCTTCAAAACTTGCTATCCGTCACGCCTCATAATTCTGATGACGTCTTTCTAACTGCGATTTCATTGGTTGGTAGCAACGCGAGTTCCTAGGCGCAGTTAGGTTATGGTAAGCCTAGGTCTTCCTACAAAAAGCCCCCCCCCCCCCTAGATACGTTGACAAAATGGCAGGTACACATTGATTCCAATTAGCCGTATGTATTCCAGAGTGTTCTAAGAAGGAATGTTGTAAATTAGATTCAAATTATCTGTTTCGTTAACTCTTTTTATCAAATGAAAGTGTTCAGTCAGTTAAGTTGCCCCAATTTTCAATTTATTATGTGGGTTACGAAGATACGCGATTTTGCGTTAGTCATCAGAGTTAAAATTCTTGGTAACGAGTATTTTTTTTAACTGATTCTCTCGTTGCTTGGCGGCCCAATCAAAGATGAAGACGTCATGGTCAGCTGACCACATACTATACTGGCTGCATGGTTCTCGGTACTAATTATGGCGAGACAATTGAACCTTTCAAGCTTTTTAGCTTTTTTTAATGAACTACAAAGACACGATATTGACAGATAATCGGTTTAAAATCACAGGGAAGATCTTAGCATGAATCATGGTTCCAGCTACTGCCGGCATGGAAACATCCTCACTGAAACGTCCTTCCGCACTGGTTTGGGGTATGTCCGGTGAAAACAAGCTCTAACACTCAGGGAACGCCGAAAAACCCCGAGAAACCCTTTTGACAAAAAACTGTAGGTACAAGACTGACCAAAAGTACATAGATATAAAAACCAAAAGTACACTTTGTTGGAACTTGTTCGCTCCGTGTAATATGATTAGCCCTCCCTAAATAGTGTCAACCCCCCCCCCCCTGCGTCTGCTTACCTATCCGACCGTGGCACAGGGAACAAGCCGTGACTAGGCTCATAAAGTAGCGGATGCTACCTCTACCAAAAATTAACGTTTGGATCGTCAGCATCATGTACTTCTTTCTATGACGTCTAGAAACTCTTCCCTGATTGGTTAGTTCCTGTAGGGGGTTAATTTAGAGGAGGGTAGTTTGCTTCTCAGTTTACATGTCGTCTACAGCCAAAGGCAACTAGGGAATTCTTAATGAAGCGTACTTTTTGTTTTTATATCTATTTACTTTTGCATAAACCTAAACTAGCGTAACCGGACCCAACTTAATCTTAGTGAAAGCGAGTCCTTGTCACTATGATAGACTCCAAATTTTACGATCACACATTCTGTCAGTCTTGACATGCGCAGTTGCAAATTGGGAATGGTTAGTGGATAGTTTCTACGCGATTCTCCGACAGAACTCAACTTTCAGGCGGGTTTTTCTTTTTCTTTCGTTAAGGGAATTAATTACTTAATTAGGGTGCTGGTAATTTCTTTGATTGTCAATTAAGGAGCTATAATCCTGTGTCTAGAGGTGGGTAGCTACTAGGGTTTATTATTGTTACTAAGGGTTTGAATCGGCGGCGACGACGCGGCCAATGGAAGAGGCGACGGATCAAGTGATTTATGGCCATGTTTTCACGCCAAAGACGGAGAAATATGACTTTTCTCCTTGGCCTTCGAGCACGTGCCGAGACGCCAGTAGCCATACCAACGAAAAGGGATACTCCAATGACCGTTAAAAGATCGAGACCCCCTCCCCCAGCCACCATTTAACCTAACCTAACCTAAGCCTACCAAAGATTACCTAAACTCAGCAGACGCCATAAATACAATGGGTGTGTCTAATTGTCGCCTTATCCCCCAACTGACTGACGACCTGGGTGACTGGGTCAGTCTTGATTCAACATGCACGTGTCCCGAATCGTAGCGGACATTTGAGTATCCCTTTAGCGATCTGTCACTCGTAAGAAGGTGGGTGCTACTAGGGGAGAAGATGGGGTAGGGTGGTGGTGGAATTGAGCGAGCGTCGAATGGAATTGGTGGGTTCCTTGTTTCTATGGGATCCGATTTCTTTGGCTTGTTTTCCTCCTCAATTTCAGCCTGCACTCTCTCTCTCCCTCCAGAACCTCCAAACTTAACTTACTTTTTACAATGGAACTCAAAATAAACACATCAATAAAAATACTCAAATTGACATCAAAATAGAAACCACGCTTTACAAATACAACATTTGCACCACCGGCAGTAATTATATAATGTTTAAAAGGGGAATTTCGGGCACGACAAGCCGTTCACTTCTCACTATCTTAATGATATCATCCCAATTAGTTAATAAAATGAAGATAGTTTAATGAACATTTTATTTAGTTTTGAACATCGAACTTTCTTTGAGCAGAATCTTCGAAAGTTCCTCGTTGACATATTTAATAGTCAACTTATGGAAATGGTAAGGAACTTAATCATTCTTCCGTTGTATATAATCAGGGATAGATTTAACTTTAGAAGTAGGAATGGAGAACAGAGTAATCTGGGCGCGCGTCAAAGTCCCGGATCCCCTTCCACGGGACCGGGGGGGGGGGTATTAAAGAAGAGGCGGGTCATAGCGACAGAGGTAGAAAGGTATTACGTATTTTTCGCCGTCCCCGTCAGCAACGTCATCAAAACGTAGTTCAAGTGAGCCAATAAGATAATTTAAAGTTTTCGTTACGTGTTGGAGGGAGGGGCTCTATACTGGACTGTGAGCTTTGTGCCTGCTGACAACCGAAGCTGGAACAGAGAATATATCGAGTAATGGCAGTAATCCTCCGTCGGAGATAGGGAGTTGCATATCCTATAGAAATTTCCTCGCGTGCATCCTTTATCCATGTCGAAAGGGTCTCAACAGACCATTCCTGATGTAACTTAAAGGGAAAGACACGGGGGTAAAACTCTGCGTTCCAACTCGCATAGTCGTTTTGAGTCCAGAGAGTGCGCAGAGGCGGCAATGGATCAATCCCACTTCCCGATACTGAGGGGTGCCTACCCCCTTTTTTACGTCGAACGGGTATTTATGACGTAGTAGCTTGCAAAACTCAAACCGCAAACAGTGCACTTTACTTACTTTGGCACTTGATGCTAATGGACATACGAATAGATTTAGAGCAATTTATTAATCGAATTAATTTACTATTTTATTGTTCTTGATAATTACAACTTCAATTTTTAAAGCAGCGTATTCGTTATGCCTTACGTTGTAAATGTAATATGTACAGCCCCATATAGTACCGCCCGCCAGTGTGGGGCACAATCACAGGCCAATAGCCAGTTTAAAAATTACTTGGGCCAGTTTAAAAATTAAACGCTTTGGGGTCTACTGGCCCTGGTGGCCACTTAATTAATTCAAAGTTTTTAAACCTCAACATTTTGGTTCATTAAATAAATACTATGGGATTAATCCCTAAAATTGTCTCGTCTTTGCTTCTATGCTGTTTGCTTGTTTGGCCTGAATTGTGTATTTGGGAGTGTCTACTATCTACTAGGATTATGGGTGGGTTTCGTATGTCTGTCTACGCTCTTCACACAGTGTAGAATCTGTAGATGAAGTGAAGCTAAAGGGAAGATAATCTCTCGGTAGTCTTGTTTGGGAAAGGCAGCCTGCTGATTTTGACTGTATTAGCGTGTATGGGAAGATAACAATGGAGTGCCAACTCCCTCCTACCTACGGGTCGAATTTTTTAATTTAGCATTACTCAATAAAGACTAATAGTTCTTAATTTAGGACTCCAATATTTTGAAATACCCATACCTCTAAAAACTAACCTACTAAGCCTATGCCATAGCACATATTGTCAAGAATAGATAATTTGGCCATAAATTACGAAAGCCTGATTTTTGAGGCTAAAAATGGTAGGTGGCACTGTGGCCAGTTTTTTAATTAAAATACCTAGGCTCTACTGGCCACAGGTCCAGTTTTAAAAAAATCCTTATTTCCCACACTGCCGCCCGCCCTACAGTCAGCGTCGTCTGCTTTATTTATTCTTAGGCAAAAAGCACGTGACGGTGACGGGCGTATGTTTTCGGCACGTGTTCTCCGTCGTTAATCTCTTAATTAAATTAGGTATTTAAGTCATTAATTTATGATCTCGTTTTTGCCCGTTGGTTTCCGTGGAATTCGCTATCTAGGCGTTTTGTGGCGGCGTTTATGCAGAGTCACGGTCGAGGTTGGATATTGAAAAAGGAAGGTTTCTAATCAGTGAAAACTGTTAAGAACTAGTAGAGTCATTCATAAATCATTTCGCCTGATATAAATTGCCGATAAAGGCCGCAGATATAACCGTACGCCCCGATAAAATTTAAAGACTCTACAGTCAGTTGTCGAGCGTACAAGTTGCTCCAAACTTCGTTTATTTTGCTCTAAGTTTTAAGCTTAAAGTTGTGACCACCGGACCACCATGAAGTGTTACGTTGAATGGATCGCGTTATTCGTGATATTTGTGTCATTTGGAGCTCAACATGTGGGTAAGTACCATCTCCGTAATTATGTTCTTAATCGCGATTAAAAATCCTAGCTTAAAAGTATATGATGTAAGTTTTCTGTTTTTGCATTTGAGAAATTGAAAGTTCGATGATAATGCATGCTTTGCTAAGGCTTCCCTCGCGTTGTCTGTAACTCGAGTCGAGTGCGATTTGAAGTTTTAATATAAATGCTAGAGAACTATTTGTAACTGAATCGCAGTCGACTGGCAACCCTGCAATGAAGATTTGCCATTTTCAGTTACTTCAGTTTAAGCTAGGGGACTGGTCTTTCTACTGAAAATGTACTGGTAGGCCTATTTTTGAGATAGGCCACTTTCGGGGGAGGGGGGGTGCGATTGAAACTGACCTTGCGTTTATTTAACAATTGTTCGGATAAAGTGTCCATGATATAAAAAAGCAATTCCTAGAATGACTTTGATTAGCATTGATACTAATGCTTGGTATTGGATTAATTTGGTCGCTGTCCTAGAAATCTGATTTAAACGCGTCGTCGCAACGCGCGAAACAATGCCGTGGGAAAAAATAACAATAGCTATAATGTACTCTTGAAACGCTTGCCTTATCAGTTATCTGATAAAAAAGTGCTTGCTAAACGAGAGTAAATCACGTTAAACTTTATTTAGCCTAGTGTTCATTAAAAATTGCGCTTGTCCGTGTACCAAGAATTGGGTCACGTGTGTCAAGGAAATCCTGAAAAAGTCGGGGAAACCGCTCCAAATGAAATGCAATAAATTGACAAATAAACCGTCCCCGTGGCTAGACGAGCGACCATAGTGGTTATTCAGGGTTCGTACGTGCAGTGGGATAAGCTGGAAAAGTCAGGGATTTTAAATATCAAAATTTCGTCTGAACCCTGTTATGGAGCGACGAAGGGAGGGAGAGAGAGTGGGGGGTCCAAGCGAGTGTGGCTATTCAAAGATCCCTTAACATTACCAACTATAGAGCTATTTCAGAGGGGGTAATGGCTACGTCACCAATGCTATTTGCCCATAGAGAAAATCTGCACAAAATGGCCGCCCTGGTCCGCCAAAGGCAGGCCCAATTTTCGTAGCAGACAAAATTTTTCCCCCACTGAAATAGCTCTATACCTAGCTTTTGCTTTGACCAGGGATAGATTTAATTTTAGAAGTAGGAATGGAGAACAGAGTAATATCTGGGCGCGCGTCAAAGACCCGGACCCCCCTTCCACGGGACGAGGTTAGGGGGGTTATGAAAGAAGCTAGGCGGGTGGGTCATAGCGACAGAGGGGAAAAAAGTATTACGTACTTTTCGCCGTCCCCGTCAGCAACGTCATCAAAACGTAGTTTAAGTCAGTCAATAAGATAATTGAAACTTTTCGTTACGTATTGGAGGGAGGGACTCTATACTGGGTGGGCTATGAGTCGGAATAACTGAAGTAAATTATACTAACCGTTCCGTTCTCCATTCCTACTTCTCAAATTAAATCAATCCCTGCTTTGACCCTACAAGCAATTGCACTCATAGTTTAAAACCCTAACTTAAAAGTCACCCATCAATTTCGTGAACCAAAAATTCAAAATTTTAAATTGCGGCGGCAACTTGCAGTCGCACTCTTGTTTATGAATTCTTGCCGATAAATGATGGTCCCTAGAGATTGTAACGATGACGATAACTATTGTTTGTTTGTTGGTTAAACTGAAACTGGGGGGGCGTTTCTTTTAGGATCGCAATCTTTGGTCGTCTCGCAACGCGATATCACGCTCACCTTAGACCACAACAAGAATTTTTCCATCCATCTCGAGTAAGGTCATATCCCAAAAAGGGAAACTAAACTTGACATCGAAGCCACATTGAAGTTGACAACAAAAAATTAAAAAGGGTTATTATTTTGGGTATATTAGTCAGGCGGTTGATAGCGCGGTCCAAGTTCATTTCAACTTCACCTCGGACAAAATCGTCAACGTCACGTCGTCCGAGATTATCCAGGCCAATTCCACCGATCCTTTGGACGTCCAACTGCGACCCATTCACGCTGGAAAGACGACCATCCTCCTGATTGCCAATCCCCTCTCACCTCTAAATATCAGGTTAGTTCATTTTTGTTTAGTTAGTAACTTTGAAATTCAAGTTATCGTCGAACGGTTAAACGGTTTTACCAAGAAGTGATATCTAGTTTATTAGGGAGAAGGTGTAAATTCGCCTGCACATTTCTAGCTCTTTATCTCCCGTCCAAATGTAGCCTGTCCGGAGTTAATCCCCCCCCCCTCGCCGCCTCTAAATTACAACAAGCCAGCATCTCATTGGTTCTTGAAAACTCGTGTACGTCAGCGCGACGCGAATGAATTTAAAATTTCAGTCATATTTTCCGACTGAGGAGAGGCTGCGAAATAGCCTGGCGGCCTCCTTTTACGCCCCCCCCCCTTGTATTTTGAAAGGGGGGACTGCAGGACTAAGGCGCGCGAATAATTTAAGCATCTTAGACCTTATCCCTAGTAAACTAGATGTCCCTTCTTGCTTGTATTATCGAATCGTTTTTATCAACGAAAATCTAGACAGTTTAATCTATTTAAAAATAATTGTGTGAGACGAGGAAGTTGAAAGGGACACTAACACTGATTCTTACATCATCTGATTTCAATTCTAAAACTTTTCCAAAGTGTCTATTTTTTTCGGTGGAAATTTTTCCAAAGTGTCCCATCAATTACAGGACTTGTTTAGAGAGCCACTCGACTTTGAATTATATCAGTTTGTATTTCGGGGGGAGTTGTTTCAGTTGCCCTTTACTTTAAACTTGTCATCGTGCGGGTTTGACGATAAGCGGTCGTTGTTTAGAATTTTCGATAAAATTCTGTTCCAAATTCTAATATCTCGAGTCACCGCGATGACAAAAAACACACGCAAAAAAGTGCCGTGTCATTGTTGTTTCTTCTTTATTATCAAAGAAGACTTGTTATCGCATCAAAACATTGCATTTCTTCTTCTCAAAATTATGCCCTATTGACTTAAAGATAATGAAGTTCCACGTGTTTTATGGCAATCAGCGCCAATTATACAAAAATAACCGAGGTCGTAATCGGACAGAAATTAGAAACGAAACTGCAGTACTTTTATTAACGCCATTAAATTAATCTATAAATTAGGGAGTTGTCGCGTACATCTTAACATTTTACAGGGTTCATACAAACCTGCAAAAATCGGGGAAATTTAGAATTTTTAGTAAAACTTAGGGAAATTACTAAATCAGGGAAATTTGTGAGGTTTGAATAAGTTTGGAAATAGGGGCACAATATATACTTTGAGAATGTTATAGTCCTATTTGCCCCCCCCCCCATCCAACCATACTAAAGACTTGGGGCTACGACAAACCGGGGCCGAGTAATTAAGCACACCGTAAACTAACAACCCCCTCCATAGGAATAGCATTACACTAAACTTGGTAGGCTCGTAACCCTGTTTCTACTAGAGATACGGGGATGTCCTTTTAGTATGTTATAGTCCAATTTATCCCTCATCCAACCATACTAAAAACTTGGAACTAAGACAAACAGGGGCCGAGTACTTAAGCAAAACGTAAAGAAACAAACTCCTCCATAGGAAATGCTTTAGACTATACTTTGCAGGCTCGTAACTCTGTTTCTAGTAGAGATACCCGGATGTCCTTTGAGTATGTTATAGATCAATTTGTCCCCCATCTAACCATACTAAAAACGTAGAGCTACGACTAACAGGGGCCGAGTGAATAAGGAAAATGTTCATAGGAATAGCATTAGACCCAACTTTGTTGGCTCATAATAATCGGAGTTTATTTTGTTCAGTATTGGGGAGTCGTTTGTGCGCGTGTCCGTCATCTACTTGGAATGGTTGGAAGTGTTCAGTTCGGTGGTGGGTTGGATTTACTTCGTGGCTTGGTCCGTCTCTTTCTACCCCCAAGTCTACAGCAATTACAAAAGAAAAAGGTAAGAACTTTGAAGGAATTTGCGCAATTTGCACAAATCGCGGCTAATTACGATTCCAATCACGTTGGTTAAACTAATTTAGAAAATAACCGAATTGGCATTAATTAATTTAATGGGGCGGTTGTTTATTTTGTTCAGCGTCGCTGGTTTGAATTTTGACTTCTTGGCCTTGAACATTACGGGATTCTTGGCCTATTCCGCCTTCAACATTGGCCTCTATTTTTCACCCACTGTTCAGGTAAATAAGCCGATCAAACTTCGGACCCCCTTTTTAGGCAAAGGGGAGGAGTTTTATTACAGTCTTGGAATGGGTGGTGATATTTTTAGGCGGAATACATGATTGGTCACCCGACTGGCGTCATACCCGTCGAGTTGAATGACGTTGTCTTTGGACTCCACGCTGCCTTCGCCTCTGCCCTACAAATTATCCAGTGCTTCATTTACGAGGTAATTAAAATTAATTTTAATTCGGAAAATTAATTAGTGTTAATTTTAATTCGGAAAATTAATTAGTGTTAATTTTAATTCGGGAAAATTAATTAGTGTTAGTTTTAATTCGGAAAATTAATTAGTGTTAGTTTTAATTCGTGTTAATTTTAATTCGGGAAAGTTAATTCGTGTTAATTTTAATTCGGGAAAATTAATTCGTGTTCATTTTAATTCGGGAAAATTGATTAGTGTTCATTTTAATTCGGGAAAATTAATTCGTGTTAATTTTAATTCGGGAAAATTAATTCGTGTTAATTTTAATTCGGGAAAGTTAATTCGTGTTAATTTGAATTGAGTGAAATTAATTCGTGTTAATTTTAATTCGGGAAAGTTAATTCGTGTTAATTTGAATTGAGTGAAATTAATTCGTGCTAATTTGAATTGAGTGAAATTAATTCGTGCTAATTTGAATTGAGTGAAATTAATTCGTGCTAATTTGAATTGAGTGAAATTAATTCGTGCTAATTGGAATTAATTTTTAATTCAGGAAATTAATGTTAATTTTTCTTTGCGTAATTTGTAATTGTTGTACAGAGAAATGGTCAAGTGGTGTCGAAGTTGGCGAAGGCGACTCTGGCGGCCATTTGGTTGGCGGGCGTGATCTTTCTGATTGTGACGTGGGCGGGGGGTAACCCCCACCTGCCCTGGTTGACCTTCCTGTATTACTTCTCTTATTGCAAACTGGGCATCACCATCGTCAAGTACATGCCCCAAGCCTATTTCAATTTCCGACGCAAGTCCACTTCCGGTTGGAGTATCGGAAACATCTTGTTGGATTTCACCGGAGGAATTCTCAGTATGCTGCAGATGTTCGTCATCGCCTACAATTACAGTGAGTATCCCCTTGACCCCAATCCCACCCCCACCTCTCTTGACCACATCACTTGACCACTACCGCCTTATTTTTGACGCCCATTGAAATACCAGATGAGGAAATTTGGTAGTTGTTAAGGAAATTGATGTTTGTGGTCAGGAAAGTCAATAGTTGTTTAGGAAATTGTTGTTTGTGGTCAGGAAAGTCGATAGTTGTTTAGGCAATTGAAGTTTATGTTGAGGAAAGTCCATAGTTATTGAGGAGATTGAATACACCGATCAGGAAAGTCGATAGTTATGAAGGAACTTGAATACACCGATCAGGAAAGTCGATAGTTATTAAGGAAATTGAATACACCGATCAGGAAAGTCGATAGTTATTGAGTAAATTGGATACACTGATCAGGAAAGTCGATTGTTATTGAGTAAATTGGATACACTGATCAGGAAAGTCGATAGTTATTGAGTAAATTGGATACACTGATCAGGAAAGTCGATTGTTATTGAGTAAATTGAATACACCGATCAGGAAAGTCGATAGTTATTGAGTAAATTGGATACACTGATCAGGAAAGTCGATAGTTATTGAGTAAATTGGATACACTGATCAGGAAAGTCGATTGTTATTGAGTAAATTGAATACACCGATCAGGAAAGTCGATAGTTATTGAGTAAATTGGATACACTGATCAGGAAAGTCGATAGTTATTGAGGAAATTGAATAAACTGATCAGGAAAGTCGGCAGTTATTGAGTAAATTAAATACACCGATCAGGAAAGTCGATAATTATTGAGGAAATTGAATACACCGATCAGGAAAGTCGATAATTATTGAGGAGATTGAATACACCGATCAGGAAAGTCGATAATTATTGAGGAGATTGAATACACCGATCAGGAAAGTCGATAATTATTGAGGAAATTGAATACACCGATCAGGAAAGTCGATAATTATTGAGGAAATTGAATACACCGATCAGGAAAGTCGATAATTATTGAGGAAATTGAATACACCGATCAGGAAAGTCGATAATTATTGAGGAAATTGAATACACCGATCAGGAAAGTCGATAATTATTGAGGAAATTGAATACACCGATCAGGAAAGTCGATAATTATTGAGGAGATTGAATACACCGATCAGGAAAGTCGATAATTATTGAGGAGATTGAATACACCGATCAGGAAAGTCGATAATTATTGAGGAAATTGAATACACCGATCAGGAAAGTCGATAATTATTGAGGAAATTGAATACACCGATCAGGAAAGTCGATAATTATTGAGGAGATTGAATACACCGATCAGGAAAGTCGATAATTATTGAGGAGATTGAATACACCGATCAGGAAAGTCGGCAGTTATTGAGTAAATTAAATACACCGATTAGGAAAGTCGGCAGTTATTGAGGAAATTAAATGTAGATCCTTATAACTAGTGAGGAAACTTAAGATACGATTGAAACTGCGTCATGTTGCCTATTTATCCATGACGACTTTTCTATTGACTTTCTAGATGACTGGAAATCCCTGTTTGGAAACCCGACCAAGTTCGGCCTGGGTTTCTTCTCCATCTTGTTCGACGTCTTGTTCATGACGCAACACTATTGCCTGTACAGGAAACGGGCCTCGTCTCGGGACCCTCTTTGCGACGTCCTCGACCGTTCCACCAACACCACCACCAATCCCAACTCGGCCGCGTGACTAAAAAACTCAACTCACTATCAATCCATATAATTATTACTATTGCAAAATCGAGGGGTCCAACACTTCCCCCAGAGACAGACAGAGACAAAGAGAGACAGTAACCGGCCCCTCCCCCTTAGTAACTTATAAACTTACCTCCGTGACGCGGTACGTAATACGTTGTTCCATCGACGTCACGAGTGGAGCGGGGCGTGTCGCGGTCGCGTTCGGTTCCAATTTGTGGTAGTGACATCTTATTTAAATACTCGGAAGTGTTTATTTTTATTCACCCAGTGAATTATGGGTAGTGTGGTGTGTAAAGGTACTAGACGCGGGTACCACGGAATACTTCTAGAATCTTTCGCGTGTCAAGTGTCGCTTTGGCGGCAATTACCGGTAACTCGATGTGTATTTTTTTAAATGTATTGTCACTAATAACTAAAGACTGTTTTTAACTCGAATCTCTCTTCAACTTAATTGTTCTTTCATTAATCATTCGATTTTCCTTAATTTTAATCTAATTTCTCAATGTCCGTTAACCCTTTCCTTAATTTTAATCTAATTTTCTAATTTCTCAATGTCCGTTAACCCTTTCCTTAATTTTAATCTAATTTTCTAATTTCTCAATGTCCATTAACCCTTTCCTTAATTTTAATCTAATTTTCTAATTTCTCAATGTCCGTTAACCCTTTCCTTAATTTTAATCTAATTTTCTAATTTCTCAATGTCCGTTAACCCTTTCCTTAATTTTAATCTAATTTTCTAATTTCTCAATGTCCATTAACCCTTTCCTTAATTTTAATCTAATTTCTCGATGTCCATTAACCCTTTCCTTAATTTTAATCTAATTTTCTAATTTCTCAATGTCCGTTAACCCTTTCCTTAATTTAAATCTAATTTTCTAATTTCTCAATGTCCGTTAACCCTTTCCTTAATTTTAATGTAATTTTCTCAATTTGTCTGACGTCCGTTAACCCTTGACCTAATCAATCGTAACACTAATACCAAAAGTATGTGATAGTTCTTCTCTTCGAGAGAAGTGTACCATTACAAAGCGGCCGGGACTTCCATCAAAATGATATAAAGAATGGGTCGATTTTACTGATTCGACTAATATGCTTGTCGTAGCACCCTAGGAGCGAATTAGGCACTCGGCGTTGCCCGTCAGCCCCTAGGGATACGCATTTTTTCATTATTACTTTTCACGCGGACATTATCTTCCATAAAGAAGGGTTTTTTACATTTCTGGCCGCCATTTAAAAAGATGGCGACAAATCGAACCCAAACGACCTATCAGCCCGTCTATAGGTTAAAGGAAACCAGTGTACTAAATTAGTATTTGCGAAATCGGTTGAAACGCGCCCGGACTTTGTTGCATAGAGAAGATTGTTTTTTACATTTCTGGGCCCGCCATTTAATTCAAGATGGCGGCGGATTGGGGGGGAATCTTTCTTAGTACGCGCCTACTACTTACGAGTAACATTAATTGCTGCAAATTTTCAGCCTTCTATGTAAGGCAAGCGGTTTGGGCTGGGCGTTCATTATCAGTCAGTCAGTCAGTCAGGACTTTTGATTTATATAGATATAGAAGATTGCACGCGTCATGATATTCCAATTCGCGTCATCTGTAAAGCTTAATTGTTATCTGGCTTCCCATGATTCCAATGAAAGGTAAGTCCAACCAAGTAACCAAGCAATAGAGTGCTATCTCAGTTGTGACGTCAGTACCTTGGTAAAATTAAGGTCACTGGCCTAATTAGCTTTACCAGTGGCAGTTGGCGACCATTCATGGATATGTTTGGTCCCACTTTGGTAATTAATTCTATGGGGGCAAATAACATTTGTGACGTGCGGTCACACTAAGCCTTCGGAGATAGCTGAGCTCTATTATTCGTGAATAATTTGTATTCCACGAGTCATTAAATTAATTAATAAGTTAATTAGGACAAGAAAGAAACCATTTTATTAATTAATTAATTAATGAAATACAAAGTTAATTACACCTTTTAATTACTTTAGGATAAATCTATTTACAGAATAAAGTTTTAGGAACAGAGTCCGAGCTAGGTCCGAATCCTAATTATTATTCACTGGCCGCTACAATCCAGTGACGAGAAATACATATGACTAGGCTTATAAACGTTTAATTGACATGACACACACACGACACGTGACCCCTCCTCCTTTTGGCCACGCCCCCCACCCCCACCATATCCCCGCCCCCCCCCCCTACCAAGTACGCGGATTGTCTGTCGAACATTGATCTCTACAGGATTACATAATATATATATATAAAAACAACCATTATTCCAAAATTAATGAATCATTTAATTATAATTAACTTAAGTTTAATTTTCTAAAGTCGTATTAAGTTTAAATATTCTTTGCTTTTTATACAAAAACATTAAGATTTTCTTTTTGGGTTTTTTACGAGAAAGTTTTAAAAAAATGTACAGAGTGCGTGTTTTACTGTTTTTGTTTCGTTTTTAGGCCTTGGCGCGTTGGTCAAACTGCGGGGGGCGTGGTTTTGGAGGGAAGGGGCGGGGCTTGAGACAGGTCGAGCAATAGGAGGGGGTCCGCGTCTAACAAGGGGACGTCATCCTCCTCCTCCTCCCCCTTGGTGACGTCGCGGGGTTGAATTTTGACTTTTTCCGATGCGTTGCATAAAAGCAAGTAGGAAAGATCGTTGTTCACTCGCAGATTCTAATAAAAAATTGCCATTGCAATTGCAATTGCGTTTCTGTAAGGATTAGGAATAGTTTGAGGTTAATCTTACCTTGACTCTCTGTTCCTGGGCTGTGGCGGCCGTGGCGCAACAAAGCCAAACCATCACCATGATGGCCAAAAGCAAAAAGAGCAATAGAAGTCTACGCGGAACTCCCGATTGCCGCGAGACGCAACTCAGCCAGTCCACGCCTCTTTCGGAAGGTCCACGCCCCCTCGGGTCATCCAGAGACTCCTGGACTTCGATGAACTCGTCGCGACGCAACGTGGCACCCGAAAAGTCCTTCAAACTATTGCCAAAGTCCTCTGTGTCGTGAGAATCACCACCTGCAATCGCGGCGGCAATGAAGGTTCACGTGGCAAATGGACGTTGGTCACTCTTTACTTACCATCTTCTTGGACAAAGTCCCTCATGATATCGGGCGTGTCCTTGCTGACGATGAGCTTGCCATCGTCCTCTTGAATGTAAAAGGTCCAACTGGAGGAGATGAAGCGCGACACGTGACCCACCATGTTGGAGTAGACGGTGTGCACGTACATCAAGGGCTGCAAGACGTGTGACGTCGGTGGGGCTTGTTGGGGGGGACGCTTGGAGGCGAAACTCTGTTGGCTGTCGCATCCCGCCACGCACGCTAGTTTCTCAGGGGGGTTCTTGTACGCGTCGCCGCAAGCTACCAAGGGGCGCCATGACGTCACGTAATTAGTAAGCGTACTTCAAAATGGCGGGCTTATTGCTATGGGTCTAAAGGGGGAAGTGGGATGGTACAAGTTAGGAAGCACTTACAAATGGAGCATGTCCGGTGCGTGATATTGGCGTTGTCGTCTGTCCCCAGAACGTCAATCATGGAATAGAAACGACATCCTCGCTTGCAACACGATAAATGCTCCGCCTACAGAACGGCAAGTACAAGCAAAAGTGTGTAGATATAAAAACAAAAAGTACACTTCATTAACAATGCCCTATCTGCCTTTGGTTAACTGTAGACGACGCGTTAACTGAGTAGCAAACTACCCTCCTCTAAATTAACCCCCTACAGGAACTAACTAACCAATCAGGAAAGAGCCAATTGACGGAAATAGGTTAATAGAGTAATTTAACGTCACAACCCTCTATCTCTTACTTTAGTGTTTATTCCCCTTCCGGGTAGGGGGGGGGCAAATAGTATTCTCTCTTACGAAGTTTCCCCAACGTTGGGGATACCCAGTTCACTCCCCCTCTCTACCGAAATTACTCTATAGAAAGTAGTACGTGCATCTGCTATACTTTATGAGTCTATTCACGGACGGCTTGTTCCCTGTGACCTCCACAGTAGGGAATCATACGCAGAGGGGCGGGGGTCGACACTATTCTGGGGGATAAAGGAGTTGGGGCTTCTCGTATTATACAGCGCGAGCAAGTTAGAAAGAGACTGAAAAAGAGTGTACTTTTTGTTTTTATATCTATATACTTTTGTATATAGTAGTGTAGCGGCAAAATGGACCCTGAAACGTCACACCCTATTCTATCTCTTACTGGAGTTTCATCCCCCCCTAACGGCGGGTTGGAAACAGTGTATTCTACGCGCAAAAATGCCACCCAGAGAGGGAGAGGGACTGCGTGACGTCACACTCTCTTCCCCCTAGCCAGTTGTTAGCACCCTATAGTCTATAATCTTACCACGTTGTTACACATCACGTGTACCCCCTCCCCTCCCTTCCCATTCATAGACGGGGCGGTTATAGAGAGCCGTTTTCGTTTAGGGGAGGAGCTAACATTCGTCAGACAATTTACGCGGCCATATTGGTAGGTTCAATGCTGAAATCCACCAATATGGCTACCAGAATTGTATTAAGACTTTAAAGAGTTTGTGACGTACTGAAATCTCTCTCTAGTGTGCCGTGCGTCACACTTAAAAATAGATGATACCTCTTTTTTTTATTTTAAGTAGAAATTAAAAGGAATGGAAATTTTTAAAGGGAAGATAACCAATGGGAGGGGGGGGGGTACACGCGTAACCCCGTCCCCAGCTGGTGGTTGTATTCCCTTTAAAAAATGTGTGAAATTATGTTAGGCAGATCTAGGCGTATTCTATCTTTATTTTCACGGAAATTTTGTCATTTAAGTCGCGTAAAACTAAGTTTTAAACGTAATTTTTTCCATTAAGGACAGGTAGGTTACCAAAAGGGTAAGGTAGTTGCGTTTTTATTACCTTTGGGTATGTGTGCAAAGTGTAGGTGTGTTCGCAAACGTCTTCGCACGAATTGATGTCCTTTTTGATGAGGACATCGGCGAGGAGCGTACTCGGCGTTTCTAAAGACGCCGCCAAACTTAAGATCACTAATCCCAAAATGCACCGAAACATCGTGACAGAATTCACAACAATACACGACTCGAAACTGAAACAACTTTAGACGGCCATATTGTTTCCAACGAAACTGGGTCGAAATTTATTGACGCTGATTCGATCCTATTTCTAAGCAGACGATGTACAGCACACAAATTATTCATTTCAAATTAATATAAATAATGCTCTTTTTCATGGAGTATATTTATTGGATTGAAAACGAAAATCCCTTTAAAATTGCCTTAAATACATCTATGCCTAATTTAATACTGCTCCATGGCAGTCTGGGAAATAAGGATATTTTTTTAAACTAGTCCTTGGGACCAGTGTCCTAAATAATAAACTGGTCTCCGGAGTGGTCCTAGCCTTTGTTCTTCTATAGATTTGCAATTAATAAACTGGTTCCGAGGACCAGTAACCCCCACTTCTTGAATTAAAAAACTAGTCCAAGCAATTAATGAACTGGTTTTGGACCAGAGGAAGTGTGCTATTTCCCAGATTGCTCCATGGTTTCTTCGAACAGTGCGTGATTGAGTGGGCTATTTCTAAACGGAGCGGCTGCTTATTACGGTTTCTATGAAGTTGTCTGCTACAAATTCTGCTTAGGCTTAGATTCGGGCCTTGGCTCCCCGTTTTCACGTGTTGTTTCGTGCAGTTTCTTTTAAAACATTAAAAACCAAAGTGACTTTGACCCTAAGACATCGCGAGTCTCAAGGAAAGTCCCGTAATTTGTACCAATATGGAAGAGGAATCGAATCAAATCTCATTACCAAACGAACTCGTAATTAAAGTATTAAAATACGCGCATCCTTCGGTAATTATAAACCTTTCGTTATGTAACGATATTCACTTAAAGAGTTTCACATTTGTTCCGGAATTATTGAGGTGAGCTCTTAATTACTTAAAATTTAAAATAATCGTTGGAATGAAGCGGCGGGATTACCATGGAAACTAACCATTTCCAGGGACTTACATTTTTGCGATCGAACTTGCATTTCCGCTTCAAATTTAAGAGAGTTCCTAAAATCAATCAAAAGACGTAAAGAGATAGAATGTCTTTGCGTTCGCGGACACGAAACCCTGAAATGTGACATGAAAGGCGTGTCAGGGCCTTGGACCAGACTGAAAAAACTGGACATATCCCATTGCGGAGTCGATGTTACCGAGCTTTTTTCAATTTTAAATCATCAAGAAGTGAGTTTTGAATCCACTGGACGTGATTAAATTCTGAAGGGGGTGAAAACGTTTAGGAATTGGAAGAAATCTCATGGACAGCCTATTTTGCAAACCACGAAGAACGTCAAACCACGTTTCCGTATCCCAGTTTCAAACGTCAGAAAGTGGAATCCGTCTTTACGGATTTCCAGATTAAAAAATTGAAAACGGTTAATTTGGAAGTTATTTGTGCCAATATCAACAACGTCTTAGTTTTGTTAGTTTTATTTAAAGGTAATTTATCTTTAATTAATTCTTAATTAATTTTCTCGTTAATCATTTTAATTTCTAGATATAATTAATTTGAGGATTCGAGTTTCCCATTCTTTAACGAAACGTTTCCAAAACACGTGTCTTTCGCCATTGGACACGGTCGACTTGAAAACTCTGGAAAAAAGTTGTCCCAATGGGGAAGCGCGCTTCCAAAACTTAAAGGAGTTTTCTCTGACGTCGGACAGTCATCAAAGATGGGGCCGCAACTTCCCCCTGATCACTCACGTTCGTTGCGTTTGCAGTTCCATACATTGCTTCGTTAAATATAGATTAAAAGACGGAGCAGTTTTGGACAAATCGTCGACTGTCATTCAAAAGGAATTGAATTGTAAGTAGCTAGGCGTGCCAGTCCTGATTTTTAGGCTGCGATCGAGTCCAAGTGTGAGTAGTGGGAAAACTGGACTCGCTAAGTGCAATTTCCCGGTACTATCGAGTCCAGGGGGTCGCGGAGTTCAATTTCCCGGTACTCCCGAGTTCAGGGGGTCGCGGAGTTCAATTTCCCGGTACTCGCGAGTCCAGGGAGTCGCGGAGTTCAATTTCCCGGTACTCCCGAGTCCAGGGGGTCGCGGAGTTCAATTTCCCGGTACTCCCGAGTCCAGGGGGTCGCGGAGTTCAATTTCCCGGTACTCCCGAGTCCAGGGGGTCGCGGAGTTCAATTTCCCGGTACTATCAAGTCCAGGGGGTCGCGGAGTTCAATTTCCCGGTACTATCAAGTCCAGGGGGTCACGGAGTTCAATTTCCCGGTACTATCAAGTCCAGGGGGTCGCGGAGTTCAATTTCCCGGTACTCACGAGTCCAGGGGGTCGCCCAGTCAAATTATCCGGTATTATCAAGTCCAGGGAGTCGCGGAGTTCAATTTCCCGGTACTCGCGAGTCCAGGGAGTCGCGGAGTCCAATTTCCCGGTACTCGCGAGTCCAGGGAGTCGCGGAGTCCAATTTCCCGGTACTCGCGAGTCCAGGGAGTCGCGGAGTCCAATTTCCCGGTACTCGCGAGTCCAGGGAGTCGCGGAGTCCAATTTCCCGGTACTCGCGAGTCCAGGGAGTCGCGGAGTCCAATTTCCCGGTACTCCCGAGTTCAGGGGGTCGCAGAGTTCAATTTCCCGGTACTCGCGAGTCCAGGGGGTCGCAGAGTTCAATTTCCCGGTACTCGCGAGTCCGGGGAGTCGCAGAGTTCAATTTCCCGGTACTATCAAGTCCAGGGGGTCACGGAGTTCAATTTCCCGGTACTATCAAGTCCAGGGGGTCGCGGAGTTCAATTTCCCGGTACTCACGAGTCCAGGGGGTCGCCCAGTCAAATTATCCGGTATTATCAAGTCCAGGGAGTCGCGGAGTTCAATTTCCCGGTACTCACGAGTCCAGGGGGTCGCCCAGTCAAATTATCCGGTATTATCAAGTCCAGGGAGTCGCGGAGTCCAATTTCCCGGTACTCGCGAGTCCAGGGAGTCGCGGAGTCCAATTTCCCGGTACTCGCGAGTCCAGGGAGTCGCGGAGTCCAATTTCCCGGTACTCGCGAGTCCAGGGAGTCGCGGAATCCAATTTCCCGGTACTCCCGAGTTCAGGGGGTCGCGGAGTTCAATTTCCCGGTACTCCCGAGTTCAGGGGGTCGCGGAGTTCAATTTCCCGGTACTCCCGAGTCCAGGGGGTCGCGGAGTTCAATTTCCCGGTACTCCCGAGTCCAGGGGGTCGCGGAGTTCAATTTCCCGGTACTATCAAGTCCAGGGGGTCACGGAGTTCAATTTCCCGGTACTATCAAGTCCAGGGGGTCACGGAGTTCAATTTCCCGGTACTATCAAGTCCAGGGGGTCGCGGAGTTCAATTTCCCGGTACTCACGAGTCCAGGGGGTCGCCCAGTCAAATTATCCGGTATTATCAAGTCCAGGGAGTCGCGGAGTTCAATTTCCCGGTACTCGCGAGTCCAGGGAGTCGCGGAGTCCAATTTCCCGGTACTCGCGAGTCCAGGGAGTCGCGGAGTCCAATTTCCCGGTACTCGCGAGTCCAGGGAGTCGCGGAGTCCAATTTCCCGGTACTCGCGAGTCCAGGGAGTCGCGGAGTCCAATTTCCCGGTACTCGCGAGTCCAGGGAGTCGCGGAGTCCAATTTCCCGGTACTCCCGAGTTCAGGGGGTCGCAGAGTTCAATTTCCCGGTACTCGCGAGTCCAGGGGGTCGCAGAGTTCAATTTCCCGGTACTCGCGAGTCCGGGGAGTCGCAGAGTTCAATTTCCCGGTACTATCAAGTCCAGGGGGTCACGGAGTTCAATTTCCCGGTACTATCAAGTCCAGGGGGTCGCGGAGTTCAATTTCCCGGTACTCACGAGTCCAGGGGGTCGCCCAGTCAAATTATCCGGTATTATCAAGTCCAGGGAGTCGCGGAGTTCAATTTCCCGGTACTCACGAGTCCAGGGGGTCGCCCAGTCAAATTATCCGGTATTATCAAGTCCAGGGAGTCGCGGAGTCCAATTTCCCGGTACTCGCGAGTCCAGGGAGTCGCGGAGTCCAATTTCCCGGTACTCGCGAGTCCAGGGAGTCGCGGAGTCCAATTTCCCGGTACTCGCGAGTCCAGGGAGTCGCGGAATCCAATTTCCCGGTACTCCCGAGTTCAGGGGGTCGCGGAGTTCAATTTCCCGGTACTCCCGAGTTCAGGGGGTCGCGGAGTTCAATTTCCCGGTACTCCCGAGTCCAGGGGGTCGCGGAGTTCAATTTCCCGGTACTCCCGAGTCCAGGGGGTCGCGGAGTTCAATTTCCCGGTACTATCAAGTCCAGGGGGTCACGGAGTTCAATTTCCCGGTACTATCAAGTCCAGGGGGTCGCGGAGTTCAATTTCCCGGTACTATCAAGTCCAGGGGGTCGCGGAGTTCAATTTCCCGGTACTCACGAGTCCAGGGGGTCGCCCAGTCAAATTATCCGGTATTATCAAGTCCAGGGAGTCGCGGAGTTCAATTTCCCGGTACTCGCGAGTCCAGGGAGTCGCGGAGTCCAATTTCCCGGTACTCGCGAGTCCAGGGAGTCGCGGAGTCCAATTTCCCGGTACTCGCGAGTCCAGGGAGTCGCGGAGTCCAATTTCCCGGTACTCCCGAGTTCAGGGAGTCGCGGAGTCCAATTTCCCGGTACTCCCGAGTTCAGGGGGTCGCGGAGTCCAATTTCCCGGTACTCGCGAGTCCAGGGAGTCGCGGAGTCCAATTTCCCGGTACTCGCGAGTCCGGGGGAGTCGCGGAGTCCAATTTCCCGGCACTCGCGAGTCCAGCGAGTCCTCAATAAAGTCAAAAATTGTAAATAGAGTCCAATGAGAGTCCAAAATGTTTCACCTACTCGGACACGAGTACTCGCGCAGTCCTAATTGTAAGACGTCATTCATTTCAAAATAATTAATTCCCACGAATAATTCTTGTTTCAGTTGAGAATGATTTGGATTGGATTCAGCATCCGTTTTCGTTGCCCCTCATTAATATTCAATCGAGAGAAATTAACGATCGGCTCGTTAGTTGGATTAATTGTTACGGAAGCTACACACTGAGGTCTTTAGCCCTCAGTAATTGTCACGTAAGTCTTAAAATTAAATCAATTAGTGTAAACTAGAGCTGCGCGACTCCAAGGAAAACTGGACTCGCCAAGTCCTAGCTAGATCGAGTCCAATTTCTCAGTACTCGAGTCGCGAGTCCCCCCAAAAAAGTAAAAAATTGTTAATCGAGACCAATCCGAGTCCAAATTATCACGCGAGTCTTCTATAATTTCTAGGAAAACAGGTTGCGAGTCCGAGTCCGAGTACTCGGACACGCGAGTACCCGCCAATTTATAATAAAACAGATTGCGAGTCCCAATCCGAGTACTACTCGGACTCGCCCGCGAGTACTCGCACAAGCCTAGACTGTTAACCAATAATAATAATTAGTAATTCACGCGATTATCTGTTTCGTCAGAGTGACTCTAAAAAACTGGACTCTCTGTCCGCAATATTCGATTATTGTCCTTGTATTGAAGAGTTAAACTTGGACGGATATTTTGACACGGATCCGAACCAAATTAACTGCCAACATATTTCGAAATTAAAAAGTATAAACTAATTAAGTAATTAATTAAGTGGCCATATTATTACTATTTTTCCAAATTTATCAAAATTTATAAATATTTATTAGATCTGAAATCGGTAGCTTTGTCTGACGTTTTAATTTGTCGTAACGAAGCTTCGACTTCGACTTCTTCGACCTCCTCGAAGCAAAGTGCTTCGGAACCCAAATTCGGGAGCGCTCGCGGCAAAAGAGTTTCCCATTTGCCAACCTTGCAAAATGACGTCGCTACCAATCAAGAGAGCGAAATGAAATTCAAATTAAATTATTTATCGGAGTTGGAACGTTTGGAAGAAGTCGAGATTCGTTCCGTGGTCAATACGAGTCGATCGGGGCGTCTCTTTGACGCCGATCTTCTCCCAATTTCTACCTTTACTCGATTGAAAAGCTTGACCTTGTCTCATTTGTCCGGGGTCATAAGTGGATCGTGCTTTCGACCAATTTTCACTCAATGTCCATATTTGGAATTGCTCAGAATTTATCATTTGGAGTTTAACAATTCCGCAGTTTGTTCTTATCAACATTTGTTAAGTCACTCGCTCAGTTTATTAACGAATTTGCGGGTTCTCAGGTAACGTTTAATTTTTTTACTCTGTGTGTCTTTATGTTATTACCAACGTAGCTTATGCGCTGGATGGTTCGTTAGTTTGTTTGTTTGTTAGTTTGTGTGTGTGTTTGTTTGTGGGGAGCGAGGTACGCGAAAAGTCCAGAAACTATAGTTAAGAAAAGATCCTTACGTTATTACCAAAGTAGCTTATGCGCTGGATGGTTCGTTAGTTTGTTTGTTTGTTAGTTTGTGTGTGTGTGTGTTTGTTTGTGGGGAGCGAGGTACGCGAAAAGTCCAGAAACTATAGTTATGAAAAGATCCTTAATCGGATTACAAGTCGTAGAGGTAATGAAAATGAACAGTAAAATCGCAAGGTCACTTGGTTTTGTTAGACGATTTTCAATAGTAAATTCAGGACTTGCGCCCTAGCGCGCTTCAGTGCCAATTTAGGTTGAAATTGACGAGAAAAAAAAGTACATTACAGCTTTTACTGATGCTAAACCAATGCCTCCTCTCACTGGGAGGTAATTAGTCCCTGTTAGGTTCAATTGCTTTTGAAATCGCGTAGAAATCGGGAACACCTTCAATTTATTTGGTGTTTTGAGCAAATGAAATTGTGAGTTTATTTAGACTTTCTATGGTTGGGTTGATTTTCTAGGATTTACGGAAAGAGAAAAAATGTATGCTTAATTAGAAATGGCGCTAGTATTGGGCAGGCATTTCTCAAGTTTGCGAGCCACTGTATAAGCTTAGCGCGTTGCAAACCACACGTAGTATTGAGAAATGATTTTTTGGCCTTGTAGTAAATGAGCGCGTTGCGAACCACACGTAGTGTTGAGAAATCATTTTTTGGCCTTGTAGTAAATGAGCGCGTTTGTTCGGTTTCAGTTTGCATCATAGCCAACTAGATTTGACGAAAAGCGATTTATGGAATCCCCTGGGACAGCTACGCAAATTAAATAAGTTATGTTTGGGGACGAATAAACACGATTCCTTGGATCTCAAACTCATTAACTCATTTTTAAATCGGGTTCGAAATTTGAACGTCATCCACATTCATTCCAAAACTAAAAACTTCAAACAAGTGGAAAAATCCATCAAAAAGTAATTAACGGTCGAAATAATTAATAAAGCCCTTAATTAAATTTAAAATGAAATGAATTTGAAATTCCAGACATTCTTGTTTCGATAATAAACCCAATTGCGAAATTGTAATTCACGACTTGACAACCGAACAAAATTTAATCAAAGTGACCGAATGGTCTCCGTTCGTTTCCTCCGTCGAGAACAAGAAAACTCTTTGCTGGGGACAATCTCTCATTGGATATTACGAAACGCGAAACTTCTGTCATCATTAGAGTAACATATGGTCAGTCTCGGGTCAGGAGTTCGTGGTTATAGTTAAGAATGTAAATAATGATTATAATAAAGAAAGTGATTTAATTTTAAATGAGTATAAGTTGATAAGATATGTTCCATAATTAAGTTAGCCTAAGTTTGTCACTGGGGAGAGGAGGACGCGTAATGTGAGAGAAATCGGTGGGCCTGCTAACTATGGAACGGCTCAGGTCCGGTGCGATGCTAGAAAATGGGGGAGGAAACGCGGAAAAATGGCGGAGGGTCTTCCTCGTTCGTCTGACGTAGTAACATAATAACATAATATGTGGGTGGGTCTACTGGCCCTAATTTAACAACGTTTCACCATTTTTAGTCGCCAATTAAATTTAAAGTGCTTTGGCTCTACTGGACAGTTTAAAATACTTATTTCTCAGCCTGAGCAAAGCCACGGAGGCATAACTTGCAGAATTCGAAATCACTAGCTTATAAAAATGATAGTAGAAGTGGTTATAGTTTTATGAATTTCACCTGCGATCATTTTATTTTTAATTTACATATACAAGAATATATATAGGTGATAGAAAAATATATCATAGGTTGTTTTTTCAAAAATCTATGATGTTATTGTGATGTCTACGCCTCTTTACACCATATTTCCTCAATCGCTCCCTCATACGCTCCTCTTTCTTGGCTTTTGACCTTCTCATGAGCTCCTCTTTTCTACAAAGTTGACGCCACGCAGAATCAACAGCCTGTTCAAAAGCTTTACCGAGCCCCATGCAAACTGCAATATCTCTCTTATCTAATTGCGTGAAAATATTCTCTAAACAATTTAGTGGCAACAGAGTAATTCCAAAAGTCTGAGGTATATCCATTTGGTACTGAGCTTCCGCGATTATTTTTAACAAGTAATTGTCTTTGACAAATCTCATAAATTCTGGAAGACATTGGTAAACCGTGTTAAAGCTTTGAAAGTCCGCGTTTGGGTTAATAAACTCTTCAACATTGAGTTGCGCACTGTGAACTAGGGTTGTTTCCGTAAATGCGTAAACTACGGCGCAATTTTTCACGCAAACGTACTTTAAGCTAAATTTAGCATTACCGCAGTACATGTTAGAACAATATCTTAAGACGGAAAAATGAGAACTTTGTTCAAAAATCGATTTTATGTTCTCAGATTCCAAAATGAAACCCAAATCTGAAGCAAAGACATCAATAGCGATTATCGCTGCCTGGTGATGATTTGTGGGTTTTAAATTAGCATAAAGGATGCTTAACTTTTCTAGACAGTCAGTCATTTTTATAACTTGATAACACCACCATCAACTGCAAAAAGTATAGTGGTCACGACTCGTAACTTAGTAAAGTCTAAACTGTAACTGTAACTATAACTGTTATCACAAATACGTGAATTCGTGTATTTCCGCTGTTATCCTTAAATCTAACCAAGGCTTAACTTAATCCCAGTCTAATTCAATTCCAATTTTGCAAATATATTTTCCGATATTTTTTTACGTTGTTATAATGTTTTTTTTTTATTAGGAGAGAAAGGCCATTGTTATAATGTTACTAAATCTATTTGTAACTAACCCTACTTTAGTTTATAATTGCCTCTCCCAGACTAATTTAAACGTTCTCAAAGATAAAGCGCGGTTAATGATTGAACCCGCCGCCACAATGTTACCGTGAGCGTGACGCCTTCTATACAGGGCCGGAAATAAGCGCAGGACACTGGACATTGTCCAATAAAATTATCAAATGTCCCATAATTTTTTTAAAAACTAAGGGGGTCACTGGACAGTTTGACCAATAAATTTTTGGAAGTTTTGATAGCTTGACTATGGAGATGCGACACTATTTTGCACACTACAGTGGACAATGTCCTATAAATTTTCAAGTCAAACAGGAGGTCATTGGACGCGTGTCCTATAAGAAATTTTTCTTATTTCCGGCCCTGCCCTATAGCGCGTGCAACTTGCGTGATCGAGTGGGCTGTGGTTTCAGCGAGTCGCGACCAGGCTGGGAAATAGCACACGTCCTCTGGTCCAAAACCAGTTTATTAATTGCTTGGACTAGTTTTTTAATTCAAGAAGTGAGGGTTACTGGTCCTCGGGACCAGTTTATTAATTGCAAATCTATTGGAGAGCAAAGGCTGGGACCAGTCCGGAGACCAGTAAATTATTTCAGACACTAGGGGGTCACTGGTCCAAAGGACTAGTTTAAAAAATATCCTTATTTCCCAGCCTGGTCGCGACTCGCGAGTTCGTCCGCTCGGCGACTGCTTCCATGTATTTGTCTGCTATGAAGTCTGCTTCACTTTAGATTCGGGCCTTGGTTCCCCGTTTTCACGACGGTTCTCGTATAATAAGAACACATTCAACACAAATGGCTTTTAAATCGGTAATTGGTTTAAAATCCGCGCAGTTTCTTTTAAAAACATTAAAACCAAAAGTTTCCTATCATATTCAATTGTGTAATATCTCAAGTTGGTCGCGATTAAGCTTAAATTCGTTCAATACCAAGGTAAATTTAAATTGAATTCATCATTCTCACACCTTTAAAAATTAATTTTAATTAACTTAATTATCATTTCAGAGGTTTTATTCTCAACAAACGGACGTAGAAGATGAATTAGGACTGAAAACAAATCCGTATTTTAAAAAATATTCCGAAAAAATCAAGAAACTTCAAAAGTAAGTAACGATTCGGAACTTTAATTATCATTGCCAATGAGGGTGGTGGCGGTCTTAGAAAGGGTCTAATTAAAATAAAACTGAATTGAACTAAAGGGAAGACTTGGAAGGGTTCGTCTCGAAAGTTCAGGAATTATCAGAAAAAAAGAAACCCAAAGCCAAATCGCGCTTTAGTAAAGATATTGTCGATGCTAGCGTTAATTTGGGAAACAGGGCTGCGGGGAAAATTGCCGAAAAATCTAGTCAACCCAGTTACACGCAATCCAAGGTCAGTTGCCATTAATTGCCATTGCGATGTACTTAAAGACGAGATCTGAATCTGATTGGCTACAATCTCAAAATAGGGCTTGGATAGCATTGTTAATGTGGAGAAACTGATGGCATTACCCGTCACTGAAATTGAAAAAGTAATTCCCCTTAATTAATTTAATTTAACTTAATTATAGCTCGGTAATTAATTGAGTAGTAATTTAGTTGTGGAAGGAATATCACTTAAAGAAGGATTCATTGTGCGCCGTTATACCCGTATGCAAAGTCAATTATTTAGATTATTTAGTTTAATTAATTTTAAATAGTTAAATAAAAGCAGTTATTTTCTAGTTGGACCTGTATGATAAAATGCGCCAACGTGCCCTAGAATGCCCAAATGTAAGAATGAATTAACTTTAATTATAAATAGTTCAATTTAATTATTATTAGTTAAATTTAATTATTATTAGTTCAATTTAATTATTATTAGTTCAATTTAATTATTATTAGTTAAATTTAATTATTACTAGTTCAATTTAATTATTACTAGTTCAATTTAATTATTATTAGTTCAATTTAATTATTACTAGTTCAATTTAATTATTATTAGTTCAATTTAATTATTACTAGTTAAATTTAATTATTACTAGTTAAATTCAATTATTATTAGTTCAATTTAATTATTACTAGTTCAATTTAATTATTACTAGTTAAATTCAATTATTATTAGTTCAATTTAATTATTACTAGTTAAATTCAATTATTATTAGTTCAATTTAATTATTACTAGTTAAATTTAATTTTTATTAGTTAAATTTAATTTTTATTAGTTAAATTTAATTTTTATTAGTTAAATTTAATTTTTATTAGTTAAATTCAATTGTTATTAGTTAAATTCAATTATTATTAGTTTTCAATTATTATTAGTTAAATTCAATTATTATTAGTTTTCAATTATTATTAGTTAAATTCAATTGTTATTAGCAGAATTTATTAGTTAAATTTTATTGTTATTAATTAAATTTAAATTATAGATAAATTATTTAAATTGAAATATTTAAGTTTCATAAAGATTAATCAATTTGTGGTTGCAGTTTCTTTACGCAGTTGCTAGGCAACACGGCTATGAATTTATTGTAGGCCAATTTTCGGGTGACAATGTCTATTTTACCCAGCTGATAAATTATCAGGTAAAATCTCCTATAACAAACAATAGAAGTAAATAAATAAGAAGTAAACATCTGTTGTAACTTGTAGGCCTATAAAGAAGACGCGCCCGTCTGCTTAACAATACACCACTTTATGGAATTAGCCAATGAAAAAGGTGAAGCCCTTCTTCTATTCATTCATTAACATTTCAATTTAATTAGGCCTAATAATTAATTATTTATTAATTGTCATTTAACAAGGAATTGTTTTGATGTCTGGTCAATTTGACAGCAACATCCTGGTGTGAATTATTATCATTATGTTTATTATTGACTCTTTGTCGGAAGGAAGGAGCTAATTTGATTGGCTCTCACGATTTAGAGCGTTCTGGAGAGTCAGTTCTTGGCCAATCAAATCCAGATGTACTACGGGACTGCCAACTTAAAACGCAAACTCCTTCTATGGACTTTTAACAAAGAACCGCATAAATTCCGTCACCAGGATGTCATTGAGCAGCTCGAACAATCCTTAACCAGTCATCAATAAACCCGAGACTATCGTAACAGCAACAGTTGCAATTGCAATTGCAATTTTATTCTGTGTATTAGTTACAAGTTTAATTAAAATAATTCTAATTATTCTACAGATCTTCTTCTTTAATTACTTAATTACAATTTTAAATAAATTCCCGATTTATATTATAGACTGAGTAATGGCAGCCTAAGCCTTTGACTGTGTTAGCTTCAATGGGGAAATAACATGGGGTGCCATTAGTCTATAAATTTACAATGGAGTAATGGCAGCCTAAGCCTTTGACTGTGTTAGGTTCAATGGGGAAATAAGGTGGGGTGCCATTAGTCTATTTTAAGCAAAAGAGTCGGCGTTCAAATCGGGTTGTCTGTAACGCGACTCCTTGTCCTTGTTCTTGCAATGTTCTTTGAGCATATCAAGGACGTCACTCTCGAATTCGGGGGGAGTGGGTTTCTTCAGCGTCATCCAATAGAAAATGTCCCAGTCGTTTGAGGGCAAGTTGATCAAACGATCGTAAACGTTCAATTGGTCAACGGTGAAATTGTTCAGGTGTTTTCCGGCGAATGTTCCCAAAATTAGGCCATTTTCCAACATGCCCCGTTTCCGGCTTTGATACAAAAGGCGCGCTCGCTTCAATTGCAATGGTTCCTCAGGGTCAATGTAGTAGTCCGGGATCGGTGGTTCACCAGTGTTGTCCGTGTTGCTGAAACGGACAAATCCGCAACTTATATTCCGAGTTAATTGCGCTCGCGGATATTTAATCATTTTAAAGCAATTATTTATTAGTTTAAATGCCATTTTAGCGATTTACAAGAAGCAATCGTCGACCAGGTATGGTCCTGTTACGTAAACATAACAAATCCGAGCGCGTGATTGAGTGCGCTATGGTTAACAATCTTCTAACCGATACAAAAACTCCATGGAAAATGTTGAGAGATCTATTTGCAAATTTAATTTTATTATGTGTTAATTAATGAAATGAATTCAACTAATTGATCAATTTTCAAATCACTTTTTAATTAATACACTAATTTAATTTTGTTTTTTACTGGCGTCCAGCGCGTTTTTTTTTTTCAGTTCTTCTTAGACTTTTATTCGTCTGCTACAGTTTCTGTAAACTTAGTTCTATGGAGGCCTTTGTTTGTGGAACTAGGTTTTTTTGTACTCTTAATTGCGATTTAATTCATTAAAAGTATAATTTATTTAAAATTTTACATAAATACAGTCATGGAGAACAGTTTAAAAGGTAAATGAACTATGAATGCATATGGAATGAGATTTAAATTGGTGTAGATCATATAGTTTTCTTTCTACGTAACCAAGGCTTAATTAGGTATCATGATTCATTGTATTAATATTATATTTAATTTTAATGTAATTTAAGATTTGATGGCCAGATTGACTAATCAGTCATCGGAAAACGTTCGACCAGCCTGTAAGAAATGCGGATATCGTAAGTTCACACTCTTAATAGCCATTTTTGTATTTTTGCTCCGTGAGTTAGGGTTTGTAAGAACACAGCACACTCCATCACGCTTTGGCAGGCTGCACGCGCTATTTTTATGTAACATGGTAATCTACGGGAGGAACGCCGGTTTTTGGCCCTAATTTTGAAAATACTGGTTCAAATTTCTTGAAATTTTAATGAGATGTGTAGAATAAGGTTACTTATTTTTGTACGAAGTTTCAACAGTTTCTCTCTTATAGTTTTTTTTTGTAAAAAAATTTAAACGAAAATTAGCCATAATTATTAATTGGGGTCTTGGTCTTAAAACGGTTTAAACGTGTTTTCTTCGGTTTGATTGGTTCGAATCTCTTGAAATTTTGGGGAGGGGCCATATTGGAGGGTTTTACATGATCATGCAAAGTTTTAAAGTCTTAAAACAATCGGGATTCAATAGCGCGTGATCGAGTTGGCTGTGGTACGAAGGAGAAGCGGGGGGGGGGGTAGATTATATCTTAAGAAATTTTCTTAGGCCTAATTTAAAGTGGTTGTTTTGATTGTGGTTGATGATTTAACGCCAAGAAAAAGGAATTCAAAAGTAGTCATATTAGTTTTAATATCTCACATTCTCATTTGTTTAATGAATTGCCGAGTTGGCTCTTGCAACGCGTCATTGTCTTGCTTTGACCTTTTTCGCTTCAAACTGCAATATAATTAAACAGAACAAAAGTAACTAGTGTAGAAAAGCTGGTTTTGCACAAAAATTGCACAGCTTTTGTTAATAGGGACTTGGCAGTACTATGTCATGCAACGTCAGGCTAACTTCCAGTGCTAAAAAACATACCAGGAGGAGGGGGGGGCTTATATAGCTTTCATTCTGTTAAAAAAAACATACCATAATGGCGCTGGGGGCGGAGTTAAGCCCGAATTGCCAAGTCCCTATAGAGGGCTGTCAGTTGTGACGTCAGATCCAAGGTTAAACGTCACGAGTCTGCCTTTAGCAATGGGCGGCCATGACAGTTACCGTTTTTTCTTTATAGAGTGCTGTCAGAAGCGCCGGTGTGACGTCACCCATTCTGTTTTCCCATAAAGAAAAACCGGTAACTGTCATGGCCGCCCATTGCTAAAGGCAGACTCGTGACGTTTAACCTTGGATCTGACGTCACAACTGACCGCACTCTATGGGAAAACCGCATGGGTGACGTCACACCGGCGCTTCTGACAGCGTGCACTCTATAGAGTGGTCAGTTGTGACGTCAGATCCAAGGTTAATCGTCACGAGTCTGCCTTTAGCAATGGGCGGCCATGACAGTTACCGTTTTTTCTTTATGGGAAAACCGCATGGGTGACGTCACACCGGCGCTTCTGAGAGCACTCTATAATAGGACACCCGCCATTGCACCTAACCTAACTAGATCTAACCAAACCTAATCTTAAGTATTATTGACCTTTGAATGAACTTTTGCACTCTAATTTGATAGCCGGACATTTTACATATCAATGTCGCAATTTCTTGAAAGTAAACCCTAACCAGGACATTGTCTTGGACATAAGTAGCACCAGTTCGGAAGACGAAGGTCAAGAAGACTTTGTCTCGCCCTTAAAAGCTCTAGGTAAGATAATAGACCAAAATAGACCTCCCCCTCTCCCCCCCCCCACAAAGGTCAACTTAAAAATTATTGCTCTTAGAGCAAGTTGAAAAAGCCGAAGAGCAGACGAAAAAGGAAACGAAATCATCGTCGTCAAAATCCAAAAAGAAAAAGTATAATTAATTAAACTCGGCGTGTTAATTAATTTAATTTAATTTAAATTAAATTTAATCGAGTTTGGTTCCTTTGAAGGAGAAAGCGTAGAAAATCCGAGACGGAAACGAGTGGCACGAGTGACGACGAACCCGCCAGAGCTCTGGAAACGCAACAAACACAAGAAACACGGCAAGAAGAAATCCAAAAAACAAAAACGCCCGAAAAGGAGACGCAACGACCCATCTACCAGTGACTCTCAATAACCCCTGAACTCTTTCATTCCTTTTTGTAAGTGTGGTCGCACCGTTTAACATCAACGTTGAATGAAACGTTGGAAATGTAATATTAATGATTTCAACATAAACAACACTGATGATTTGCAACCTTAGAAAGGAATAAATTACACGTTTTAATTAATGATGTTAAATTGATCTACAGTATTGAAAAAGAGTGATTGATTGATTGTTACATTAATGATTGGGAATTACAATTTAATTTAAGTACATTATTTGCCATAAAACGTCACAAATAGACCAATCTCATTCAGTAAGCCTCTATTCCTTATGGAATACAATAAGCGCAATTGTATTTAAAACTTACTCGGAAATTTTAAGTATCTGCAACTTGGTTTTGTTCAGTCTTTTGAAATTAGACATATTTCATTATCCGCCACTACAGGTAAACGATTATCCCACTATTATTATCGTTTTGTTACGTCATATCTTTAACGAAAGATTTTTAATATCTGCCACTACAGGCAAACGATATTGTCGACTTTTATTATCGCTTTGTTTTGTCTTCTCTTTAAATTAACCAAAAAACTTTATTTTTAATATCTGGCACTACAGGCAAACGATTATTCCCACTTTCATTATCGTTTTGTTATGTCATATCTTTAACGAAAGATTTTTAATATCTGTCACTACAGGCAAACGATTATCCTCACTGTTATTATCGTTTTGTTATGTCATATCTTTAACGAAAGATTTTTAATATCTGGGACTACAGGCAAACGATTATCCTCACTATTATTATCGTTTTGTTATGTCTTTTCTTTAAAATTAACCTTGGAATGTTTTTAATATCCGCAACTATTCCCAACTCCCACTCGTGTTAGCGTTTCTTTTATTAAGTCCTCAATTTCGTCTTTAATTTTACATAGAAAAGTACCCTTATTGTTAAATGATGTCATAAATTTAACATATGAACCTTCAGACGAGTGATTATCCCCACTTTTATTATCGTTTTGTTATGTCATATCTTTAACGAAAGATTTTTAATATCTGCCACTACAGGCAAACGATTATCCCCACTATTATTATCGCTTTGTTATGTCTTCTCTTTAAATTAACCAAAAAACATTTTTTATATCTGGCACTACAGGCAAACGATTATCCTCACTATTATTATCGTTTAGTTAGGTCTTTACTGAGCGGGTATGAACATAGCACACTCGATCACGCGTTCCACGACCTAAGCTGCTCGCTCTACTCTATAGTATCAGCACTCAGCAGCAGCTTGCGTCGTGGAAGGCGTGATCGAGTGTGCTATGTTCATACCCGCTCAGTAAAGACGTAACTAAACGATAAGTTAGGATAATCGTGTGCCTGTAGTGGCAGATATTAAAAAAATCACTTAATGAACCGTGTACTTTCTTTCGTATAAATTCATGGTCAAAGTACGTTTAATATTATCAGTGCAATTTTGCCGAGAGTGAGATTAGATCTATTTATCGTAAAGAGACGTCATTTTAAAATGAATTGAAAATATGGTGTTAAGAGATTTATTCAATCCTTCTGCTGTTCCAGACTTTCGAGAGACCAGAAAATGAGAACAAGAATATTACTTAATTAGCGCGATATGTCAACGCCTTCGGAGCAAAAACCAATTAAACCAAACGATGTTAATTGCCGTGCGTTAATGCGAAAGAATAGAACCAAGGAATGAATGAGTTTGATAAAAGACACGGCATGACGCGTGGCAATTACGGATCAGGCAACAAATCATAAAGAATCAAATTAGTTTTAATGCAATAAAAATGCAATCATCAGCGGGGTAGACCTTGATTGATGTTTTAATACCTTAAATTCCTGATGAGTTCCATCGGGTCCTGATCAACGGGACAAAAGAGAACGTCTTGCAGTTCATCCCGTAATTCATCCACGGATTTTTCTTCAATGTCGTCGCTGATTGAGTCATCGGCGGCGACATTGACGTTAGCGCTGTCGGGTTGGTCAAAAGACGCGTTGTTGGTCAGTCGCATTTTGCAAAGGGTGGAGTCGATGGATTCCATGGGGCTTTCAGTGACCAGGGCCGCCACTTGCGCCTCCTTCTCGCGTTTCTTGTGGGCGGCCCCGTTGATGTGTTGATTATAATTGGCCATCCCACAGACGGGAACTTTGCAGACACTACAGAACATGTTAGTTGATGGCGTTTCTGCAAACGATTACCGGAGGTTTGTTTTAATTGGTAGTCGCGTTAGGGGGGGGGCGTGGAAATGTTACCCATATTGACTAGAGGAGAGTGTGCGGCGGAGGCGACGGAGGCGTCGCTATTGGCCATATTGGCCTGTTTGGCAAATTCTTTCAGTTGCTCGAGGGTTTTTAGTTTTTTAGCGTGCGGTTGGCCCTTCAGGTGAGCTTGATACTGATCATTGCCCAGTATATTTTTATTGCAAGCTTTGCAATAGAAATTATTGGACATCATATCTAAAACGGCACGCGATTGACCCGCCGCGACGCCACTTGGCGCCGTAGAACCGACTCCCACTGGTAAATTGATACTGTTCAAACAGAAAAAACAATACAAATTTCATTTCTAAAGGGCTGGGGTTCCAAAGGGCGGAAGTACAGTGGGATATGTATGGCAACGTCAAAACCCTCTATCTCTGGCATTAGTGATACCCCCCCCCTTCTTGGGGCGAATAGTATTCTCTATAGTCTGCTACCACGAACTTTCTCGTGACGTCACGCCGTCCTATCTCTTACCTCGGTTTTAGCCTCCATATTGGAAGTCTTCAGCTCAGGTCATACAATTTAGACTACCAATAGTGACGTCACTATTTAGACAGTACCATTCTATTACGAAGTTGCCCCCCAACGCGGGGGATACGCGGTTCACTCCCTCTCTACCGAAATCAGTCTATTTTGACTTGAGTAGGATATGTATAACTTTTATGACCGATTTTTATCTGTAAAACAGAGTGGTACTGAGTAGGGAGGAGTTGGGGGGGGGGACATGACGTCAACATTGGTAGTCTAAACTGCGTGGTCTGAGCTGACAACTTTCAAAATGGTCGCCAAAATGCTTGGTAAGAGGTAGGAGTAGGCGTGTGACGTCACGATTAAGTTCGTAGTAGCAGACTATCGTAACTTGTACTTAGGAGGTGTCCCATAGGGGGCAATGCATGATGTTCTCAATTTCTCAAAATCGCCCATATAACTATACCCCCCTGTACTTCAGTCCTACCATGCACCCTCCCTTTTTAGAACACCCTGTACAATTATAATTTCGGCATCTCTTTATTTTGTATCTAAAAATAATTCTGCCTTTGATATATTTTGTTTATAACTTGAATTGCCGCGTTGGTAGCGCGTATAATTCGGAACAGGCGGATGAAGAAGAGTATTATTTTTGAACATACCCTAATTCGGCTCTTAATTTGACTTTTTTCTTGTGTTTTTCGCTGACCATGTGCTGACCGTAGGGTTCGATCCCCGTAAAACGCTTATCACAAACTGAACAATAATTAAAATTTCGTGCTTGATCCGCCACCGACATCGTAAAGGCCGATAAATAATTCAAATACTAATTTTCTTATTCGATTTTATATTAATATATAAATAGTTAGGCTTAGCTAATACCGCACTTTGGAAAATTTTGTGCATTTCCTATATAACCGTCGTGAACGCGTTAAAACATTTCTGATATCCGTCAAAATTATCAGTAAACCGCGGAAGCACTCCTACACCTTATCTACTAGAGAGGCTCTAAACATTGCAATATCGATTGAAAGTTGAAACCGAAAGCAAAACTATACCTTACCAAGCAAGCTCTCCGATTGGATGGTGAGATTTTTATTGATTTTCAAATTCAAAGGCAGCCGCGTCCGTGACAATTGACAATTCAAACGGAAGTCTAGCTCTTCCTTGACACACTTCCAAAACTATACTAAATAAATAAACGTCACTTTAATTAAAGTTAATCGTGCTAACTCGCGTATAAAAAACTTCATTTAATGTTAACTTTTCAATTCGAGATATAGGCCTTTGCATTTCTACACCGAAGCATAGATGGGCACTATCATATCATTTGATAGTTTTACCACTTGATACGATAGAAAACTAAATCTTCCCCAATCAAAGTATCAATTTTGATAGTTATTTTCGAGAAAAATTTGAATTATAATGATTGATTGAGTTTGATAGCTTAGAAAGTGCACTCGAAGCAGTGTTGCCAATGTTTGAAAGTGGATTTTCCCACTTCCATTTGAAAAATTTCCCACATTTCCCACACCCCCTTTTTAGCCCCGCCCCCAGCTAAAATATGGTGGAAACGTTACAGTCATATTTATCTGTACTATTTTTTCCTACTAGGTTTAATATGGAATATCACTGCGCATGGCTTTGACAATATGTACAAATGCGCCAAAACGCTATAAAGCTTTAAAATTCTCAAAATATGCTACTTTTTTCCAGCGCCAAATTTAAAATCACCGAATTTATTTCGAAATATCGCTTGCAATTATTTAACCGAGCAAAATTTTCGAAAATTCAATAATTTTAACTGCATATTCTGCACTATTAACACTTAAACACGAAAATTCCCACATTTAACCAATTTTGGAAAAGAATTACCTTTTTCCCACAGAGCCTAAAACCTTACCAAAATTTCCCCCGATGTGGGAAATTTCCCACACATTGGCAACACTGACTCGAAGTTGATATGATTCATTGATTCGTTGAAATCTTCTAGAGAAAAATATCGATTCTCAACGTGATCTAGCTACTAACCCCATCTTTTAGAAATCATAAAAAATGATAGGCATTATTCCTTGAGAAATATATTGATTTTTTGAGTGATTTTATTTGGCGACATCTGTTTTCTGATTTCATTTTAAAAAAATTATGAGCTAATCTTTGATAGGCAATTTTGATAGTTATGAAAATTTCTGGATAGATAAGTCGTTTTTTGAATGATATCGAAGTTTTTAATATATTTGAACGTTAGCAAGTGTAGGTTTATTCTATAAGAAGATTCTGTACTTGGTGGTCGTTATAACCCTCTCAAACAAATAAATAAACGATGGTTCAACAGTTCAAACTGTGAAGACGGAGCTTCTTGTATATAGAGGAGGAAGAACGATTCCACGAAATCATCCAAACGTAGAAGTAGATAAATTAAAGTGTAGATTTAATTGCAATTTTTGCTTTTAATTATTATTAGTAAACCGTTTATAGTAGATGGTTTAGATTAAATCAAGGGCGAATAATTTGAAAAAGTTTGGATAGTAGCTTTTGAACTATAGAGTAGTGTCGGTAGAGAGGGGAGTAGACTGTGCATCCCTCCCTCTAGGCGCGCTTTTGTAAGAGGGGATACTGTACGCGCCTGGTAGGGGGATGACACTGAGCTAAGAGATAGAATGGGTATGACGTTTGCGTAAGTAGAACTGACACTACTCTATAGACAGTTAAAAGTCAAACTTGAGAAATGAGATTATGGAAATTATATGAATATTTGAAAATATTAGAAATTCTACAAAATCAGGAAATATCAGGAATCGATTAAACAGAGTAAAATTAGGTAGAGACCAAATCAGTTTGATCGAAAACAATCAAATTTAAAGTCCGGAAATTAAATAATCGATTAATTTAGTCGTTCCTAAAGATTTATATTTGATTTGATAGGCAAAAAATCTATCTAACAATGAGAGCCAATCTAACATATTGAAGGAAGATTTGATAGTTTCACCATCTATGATTTGTTGAGAGGGAAAAAATCTATCTAACAAATAATGCCCGTCTAAAACAAAGCTAGAAGAATTGATAGTTTCGCCAAATATGATAGTTTTAGAGGAAAAATATCTATCTAACCAGCAGTGTCAGTCTAAAATATAGTCAGAAGAGTTGATAGTTTCGCTATCTATGATAGTTTGAGAGGAAAAATATCTATATAACCAGCAATGTCAGTCTAAAATATAGTCAGAAGAGTTGATAGTTCCGCCATCTATGATAGTTTGAGAGGAAAAAAATCTATCTAAGAAGGAGTTCCATTCTAAAATATAGCCAGAAGAATTGATAGTTTCGCCATCTATGATAGTTTGATAGGAAAAAAATCTATCTAAGGAGGAGTGCCCAACTCTGCACCGAAGTAAATTTTACCAAAGCAGACAGCTTTGGAGGGTGCACCACGGCTATCAATCTGTCACCATGGAGCAATATTAAAGTAGGCTTAGCCGCAATGTAATGGATATTAAGGAATTTTTTATATCACTACTATGAAAATACTCCATTGTAAATTGCGTAAACTTAAAAAGCCTTTCTGATGATTCGTCTGCTACGAATCTCTCGATTGCAGTAGGTGTTGTTTTTGTTTTTGCGCGGGAAGATGAATTTTATCTTGGTTTACGGCAATTGCGACATGTTTATCAGCAAAAACAGGACCACACCTGCCAGCAATAGTCACGTTGACAAAAATATGTTATCCGATGAAAGTTTTAAGGAAAGGTAAGAAAAAACTCTAACGTGGTTGGAAGCTGACAACTTAATTAATTAACTGTGTCATTTAAAATAAATGCGGTAATTAAACTAAGAAATTTTAGAAAGAAGGCAAGTTAGGGGGCCAATAAACATTCGCGGAAATCGCGTCGGGTCAGTTGCAATTTACCGTGGACAGTAGGGTGCCAATTACAACAGCCCTAAGAAACAAAACTTTTACTTTTTGAACTTCAAAAACGGCAATTAAGTTCTTAAAAACCTTTTAACGATGGAATGTACCTTAATCATTCTCCCAAATGTTCTGGAAACTACATCAGCGGAAAAACAACCTCCTCAGTGTTGCCAAACGGCAATTAATCAAATCAGGGAGTTCGTTTGTCGAACGATTAATAAGGAATTTAGCATAGATTCGAGCGAACGTAGCGTAACATTTGACGTTTTAAAACAGGGCAAATGCGAGAAGCACAATTTAGTCGATTACGTTGACGACTCCAAAATTCGCGTTCGCGTTGAGTTTAAATCGCAATTAAAGTTAAACGTCAATGATTTAATCGGCCGATTTACGGAGTGCAATTTCTTCGGGGGCAAACTCGACTATTGGTTGCATTTAACGAACAATCAAATATTGGGAACGCGTCGGGCGGAAATTGAGGCCAAAATAAGCGATAGATTAGCCTTTAAAGAACTCTCTCTCGGGTGTGTCGTTGGTTTTAATCGTTTTGTCGAACATTATTCGTCCAATTCGGATAAATTCGTGTGTCTGGAATGCGTCTTCGAACACAACGATAAGATCGTGGCCAAATTTAATATCGTGACGAAAGGCGACAAATATTCGGGAAAGCAAAAGTCTATTCAGAGTTTCGAAATTGAAATCGCGTACAAGACGATCGAACGAATGATCGTTTCGCGAGTTAATTTGCAACGAGAAAATGGAAACAATAATAATAATAATAAGAAGTTTCACGGATACGATTTGTTCTTGGTTTTGAATAAACCCTTGAAACTCCACGAGTATTATGTTCCTCAAGAAGAATCGCCCTTTGAGACCAATAACGGTGGTTCCCACGCTGCGGGTGACGACGATCTCAGTGATGACGAAGCCATGTATATAGAAGATCAGGTGAATATATTCTGCTTTAATTTTTTTGTCTGTCTTCACTTGGGCCTATAGAGTGCTGTCAGTTGTGACGTCAGATCCAAGGTTAAACGTCACGAGTCTGCCTTTAGCAATGGGCGGCCATGACAGTTACCGTTTTTTCTTTATGGGAAAACAGCATGGGGGACGTTACACCGGCACTTCTGACAACACTCTATTTTGGAAATTAACCGCAAGTTGCTGCAATTTTACTAATATTTATGGTGCAATTTGTGGCAATTTCCTTAATTTTTTTATTGTTTTGTTTTATGTTCATTTTTCGTAATTGCGCGTAAGTTGCTTCAATTTTATTAATTATGCAATTGTATCGCAATATCACGCAACGTGGCAATTCGATAGTTTCATTTTATCATGGCAATTGCCATTAATTTTTCTTGTACCGTGTAAAATCCTTTTCATTTATGTTCTTTTTTCGTAATTGCTAAGTGTGGTAAGAACTTAATGTACCCCACCATCTCTAATATTACCTTAGCGAGTTAGAAAACACGAATACTGTATTATATTAGCGCATACGAAAGTAGCACGCTCTCCCTATACCCCCAACCACACCTAGCTAATACGGAAATGTTATTTGCGTGACTTGTTTTATAAAAACCGTTCATTTGTTTCTCGAGTCGTTGAATTCCTTCGCAACGCGGCAAAATGAACAGTGACACTTGGTGGCATTCGTTAGCCATTTAATATACGTCTATAATTCGTAATTGCAATTAAGTTACTTCATTTTAAATATTGCTGCGCAACGTGGCAATATGATACAACCTTAATTTTTGCTCGCACTTGTTATTTGAAATGAGAAATATAATCAGGGTTCATACAAATCTGGAAAACAGGGAAAACTCAGGGGATAAATAGTTGACCAAAAACTCAGGAAAATTAGAGTTTTTGGTAAAATTCAGGAAATTCAGGGAAATTTGTGAGGGTTGTTTAAGTTTGCAAAAACGGGACCGAGTATTTTAGCAAATGTTCGTTTAGCATTCCCTCCGTAGGATTAACTCGGGTAAGCTTATTTACTGTCGACTTTGAAGGCTCATAACTCTGGTTCTATCAGAGATAAGGGAATGTCCTCTGGTTCTATATTATTTTCCAAATTGTGACGTTCCTAAAAACTTGGGGTTGCGTCAAACAGGGGCCGAGTATTTAAGCAAAACGTAAACAAACAACCCCCTCCATAGGAATAGCATTAGACTATACTTTGCAGGCTCGTAACTCTGTTTCTACTAGAGATACGGGGATGTCCTTTGAGTATGTTATAGCCCAATTTGTCCCCCATCTAGCCATACTAAAAACGTAGGGCTACGACAAACAGGGGCCGAGTACTTAAGCAAAGCGTAAAGAAACAAACCCCTCCATAGGAAATGCATTAGACTATACTTTGCAGGCTCGTAACTCTGTTTCTACTAGAGATAAGGGGCTGTCCTTTGAGTATGTTATAGTCCAATTTGTCCCCCATCCAACCATACTGAACTTTGGAGGCCCATAACTCTTGTTCTATTGTAGATACAGGGATCTCCTTTGGATATGTTATAGTCCTCTTTGCTCCCCATACAAGGATACTTTAAACTTGAGGCTACGTCAATATCGTTGTCAACTTATGTTTTGTCTCACTTATTGTTATTAGGTTGCTTTTGATTTTTGAAAATAAACTTTGCAGCCTCGTAACTCTGTTTCTACTAGAGATACGGGGATGTCCTTTGATATGTTATAGCCCAATTTGTCCCCCATCCAACCATACAAAAAACATAGGGCTACGACAAACAGGGGCCAGTAATTAAGCAAAACGTAAACAAACAACCCCTCCATAGGAATAGCATTACACCCAACTTTGGAGGCGCGTAACTCTGATTCAACTAGAGATAGGGGGATGTCCTTTGAGTATGTTATAGTCCAATTGGTCCCCCATCCAACCATACTAAAACTTGGGTATCGAGTAAACAGGGGCCGAGTAATTCGGCCCATAGGATACTCAAGGGAAAATTTTAATAACGCTGGGAAATATATGGGGATGAACCTGGAAATCTCAGGGAAATCGTTTTTCCAAAAGTTGTATGAACCCTGAAAATATTTTAATGCAAAATGGAATTGCCGTTTGACTGTTGACGCGTTTAGGCCGAGGAGCAATTACCGAAAGAAGCGCAATGGATTCGCGGCTTTAAATTTGGTAGTTGTTCGCCGGAAGTGATGGCCAAGAGCTCGATTGTCAGGCTTCGACTTTCGTCGGAACCCAAAAAATCCTTCGAAGTCTTGAAGCAAATGGTGATATGTTTGAAAGATGAGATTGAAGTTTATTTCGCCCACATGGAAAGCGTTCGCGTCCCAACTCCGCCAGCCAATGGCGTTTCAAACTCTTGCCTGAAAGGCAATTTCGATTGCTATTTCGCCCTGCAATGCATTCAAAGCAATACCTTCCAACTAGGCGACGAAGTCTACTTGAAACAAAATGGACCGACCTTAAGTCGAAAACTGAAAGGTACCCTCCTCGACATTTTTGTCCGTTGCAATTTCTCGATCTCAATTGCAATTGTCGTTAGAATGGTCGATGGAAAACCCGCGCGCCTTGGAACTGAGTTTATTCGAAGTGGAGCGTCTGTTAGAGAGTCGCAAAGCGCACCTGATCGAGCCGGTCTTGTTCGATTTCTACTCTAAATTCAAGTCTGGCGTCTTGAAAGCCCCGCAATTGCCCAAAGAAATGATAGAGTTGAAAAGGGCGGTGGTGACCCCCTTGGGAATCTCTTTCAAACCCTCGTTGCCCTATTTGAAAAGCTCGCTGCTTCGGAACTGCGATCCAAACTACGGACTTCGAGTGAGCATCGAGGATGTTTGCGGATCGGCCCTTAGCAACTCCCTGAAAGGTACGCCATAACGCCACCAACTCAATACGAATGCTGCAACGCTCGCTTAACTACGTAACAGGTCACGTGAGTCTTCGACGACAATTAGTCGAAGAACGCATTCGTCCTTACTTGGAGTCGGGTTTCAAAGTGGGTCCTCGTCAGTTCCAGTTCTTCGGTTGCTCGACAAGTCAAATGCGGGAACACGGGTGCTTCTTCTACGCCAAGGACCAAGAAGGGAGGACGGCCAGTCATCTACGGAGTCTCGTGGGGGCCTTGGACAATATCAAGACGGTGCCCAAGTACTTGGCCAGAATGGGACAGTCTCTCTCCCAAGCCGAAGTCAGCCTGATCATACCCAAGAACAAAACGGAAGTCGTTCCCGATATCACCAGGAACAACTACACCTTTTCGGACGGTGTTGGACGCATGTCCAAGCACATCGCGCGAAAGGTAGATAGTCGTTGTTCAGTTGCGGTAAATGTGCCAGCCAGGAATGCTCAACTTGTCTCTTTAGATCTACGCGGCTTTGCAACTAGAACCGGATGATCAGCCGTCGGCCTTCCAAATCCGTTACGGTGGTTGCAAAGGGATGCTCGTCCTCGATCCAACCTTGCAAACCGAGAAGATCATTTTTCGACAGAGTATGGCTAAGTTTGACTCGCCGTTGGAATCCTTAGAAATCATCAAAATCAGTAGACCACGTAAGTTCAATTTTGAGACTTTTACAAGGCTTAGCTGAACTTTTAGAACGCGAAGGCGCTTAATTTTGTCAAGTGTCGTGTTAGGAAAGGTTAGGTCAAAAGGATCAGTAATTAGGTAGATAGCTCTCGTCTGGACTCGGAGAGGTTTATTTTGGTGTTCCCAACTTGTTATTAATTTTCAGTGAAAGTCTATTTAAATAAGTCCTTTATCGCCATTTTGGAGCACTTGGGGGTCAGCGATTCGGCCTTCTTCCGTCTGCAAACGCAGGCTTTGAACGGCTTAACGGCCAGTCTGGTCGAGAGCGAGAAGGCCGGCGAGTTATTGAAAACGGAAGCCGCCATTCGTCTGCCCTACACGCTTTTACACCGAGCCGGTTTCGACTTGTCGAACGAGGCCTACTTCCGGCCCATGGTCATGGCCCTCTATCGCAAATCCATCGACGAATTGAAGAGCAAAGCCAGAATAAAGATTCCCTTTAATTACGGAAGGACCATGTTCGGGGTCCTGGACGAAACCGGCAAATTGGGACCCGAAGAAGTCTTCGTGCAATACAGCGAAACCATCGACGAAGACAAGAATGTTACGACCAAGACCAAAGTACTTACGGGTAAGTCATTGGAGTTACTTCCGTGGCCACGATTAGTGGCATTTTGAACGCCATCTCTTTTCAGGGGACGTTCTGGTGACGAAGAACCCTTGCACGCACGAGGGTGACGTCAGGAAGTTCTTGGCCGTTGACATTCCGGAATTGCGTCACATCGTGGACTGCATCGTCTTCCCTCAGACGGGTGAGAGACCCCTACCCGACCAGATGGCTGGTTCCGACTTGGACGGTGACGAGTACTGCGTCGTATGGTTACCGGCCTTGCTCTTCGAGGGACCCAACAGAGATCCTCTCGATTACACCAACAACGCCGTTGTCCAAGAGAAATCCGATATCCAGGTAAGAATCGAACCTTTCTTCACGTCACCATCGCGTTCGTGGACCCCAATCTCCCCTTTGACATTTGACCTCCCTCCTCAATTAGAATCGTTCCCATAGAACCCTTTTTTGTTCACGTTACGATCGCGTTCGTGGTGAAATGACCCCCAATCTCCCCTTTGACATTTGACCTCCCTCCTCAATTAGAATCGTTCCCATAGAACCCTTTTTTGTTCACGTTACGATCGCGTTCGTGGTGAAATGACCCCCAATCTCCCCTTTGACATTTGACCTCCTCAATTGGAATCGTTCCCATAGAACCCTTTTTGTTCACGTTACGATCGCGTTCGTGGTGAAATGACCCCCAATCTCCCCTTTGACATTTGACCTCCTCAATTGGAATCGTTCCCATAGAACCCTTTTTTGTTCACGTTACGATCGCGTTCGTGGTGAAATGACCCCCAATCTCCCCTTTGACATTTGACCTCCTGAATTGGAATCGTTCCCATAGAACCCTTTTTGTTCACGTTACGATCGCGTTCGTGGTGAAATGACCCCCAATCTCCCCTTTGACATTTGACCTCCTCAATTAGAATCGTTCCCATAGAACCCTTTTTTGTTCACGTCACCATCGCGTTCGTGGACCCCAATCTCCCCTTTGACATTTGACCTCCCTCCTCAATTAGAATCGTTCCCATAGAACCCTGGCATAGTGTATCCTTATTAACAGCGTGGGTTATTTGTCCCAAGGTGTCGGACATGTGCGACTTTTTGTGCACGTATCTTCTTCAGAGCGGTGTGGGTTTATTCGCGAACGCGCATTTAGTCTGGGCCGATCGAGTGGGTTTGCAATCTCCCGAATGTTACGCTCTGGCTAAGAAATATTCGCAAGCCTTGGACTTTGGCAAAACGGGTAAAACCCCCAAAATATCGCGACGGGAACGCCCCGGGATGTACCCCGACTTTATGGAGAAAGAAAGCCACAAAACGACTTATCTGTCCACCAAAAGTCTGGGCTTCTTGTACCGTAATTGCAAGAGGATCGAATTGGCCTCGGAAATCCTCAGTGACACGGTCGAAATCAAGATGGACCCCGATTTGGAGATCGAGGGTTGGTCGGAGTACGCCGGGGGCGCCAAAGAGGCCATGGAGAAGTACAGGAGTCTCTTATTGGTTCCGGCCCGCATTTTCTCGCTGTCCAAAGAGAGCGAGGTGGCGGCGGGCGTCATCGAGGGCTCGCGTGACCCCATGAAGAAACGTCAAGACACGAACAACGCCGAGAAAGCCTTGAACTGTCTCCTGAAACATTCCATCGAGATTACCAAGGAGTCTTTTTACCGGGAGTTCGTTTGTGGATCGTTGCCGCATTGGAAGCGCGTTTGCAAGATGGTCGAGCATCGTTTCATCGAGGCTTGTCTCGGGAGGCGACTGCAAGAGGAGAAGTTGCCCATGTTGGACAAGATGTTGAGGAAAGCCGTCGCTTGGTACAAAGTCGCCTATGGTACTAGTCAAGAAGATGACGATGCCCGCAAAATACTCCTCGGATTACCCTGGGTCGTATGCGAACTTTTAGGTATGTGGACCCTTCTTTTTTCTCTTTCAATTTTATGCCTACATTGTTCTTGATGTCACTGGCAAGTTCAGACGACCCACGATCATGACCCCACCCCCCATTGTAGTTCTTAATGGTGTGATAGGTTAGCTTAAAGGAACTGCAAAGAAGGCATCGGCGGGTGGGTAAAAATTATTTGAAATACGTCACAGACATCACGTGATGCCAAGATACAAAGAGTGGAGTGGAACTGGACATCTAGTCCTTGTTTTTCGCGAGATTGCAGCGCCAATTCCATGAAGTGGTGGTTTTCGAAATAAAACGAACTAAGCTTCTTTGAACCACGCCTCTCCTTGGTCACGTGCCTCTGACGTATTTCAAATAATTTTTACCCACCCGCCGATGCCTTCTTTACAGTCCCTTTAAGGCACGTGCCTCTGACCCTAAGCAGTGCCTTCTTTTGAGTCGCCCTAAAGTAGCCAAAGATCTCAACTGTGGTTTAGTTTCAACAAATATATCACAAGCAAAGGCTACTTTTAGCTCCTCCCTTAACTTTAACGGAATCCGATTGGTTTCTGCCTTTACAAGAAGGATTAGTAAGGACCTAAGTTTATAAGATATGTTCCATAAGTTAATGCTACTGGGGGACTTACAACTCGAGATAACTAAGTACACTCGGTGGTGGTTAATTTTGCGGGACTTCCATCTAGCTCCTATTTAGTCCGCATTACTAAGCCCCCTTTGACAGCAGCGCCCCACTGACCAGGCCTCCCTCGCTTTACCCTGAATCTATGACCTACCTCACTCACTCACTTCATGACAAGCTTTTAGTGACCAGTGACAAGCTTATGGCCAACATATCTTATTAACTTATGGGAAGGATGTTAGGGTCGTGACGGGAGCCAAGATTTGCTTTTATAGTGTGCTACCACGAAGCTAGGGGGGGAAAACTGTGACGTCAATATTGGGTCCCGAATTTGTATTGCCCAAGCTGACGACGTCTCGCGACTGCCAATATGGTCGCCTGAAAATAAGGTAAGAGATAAGAGCATGTGACGTCACTACAAAGTTCGTGGTAACACACTATACGGAATCGGGTCAATGATATAAAAATGAGCGCGTCCAATTCAATTCTCGGAAAAGGAATTGTCAAAATCCGTAACCGAGAAATGACGGAGTCGAAAAGCGTGTCTTTGCTCTCGTCGAAAATGATTTCATTCGTGGAGCGAAACTATTCGGGGGAACACGACGAAAGCGCCCCTCAAGACGTCATCGCTCTCGACGTCTTAAAGACTTGGTTAAGAGCCAACAAAGAGTTCCTTAGATTACGCGAGATCATCCATCTGCCCACTTGCCACGTGGCCGTCCAATCGCAACTGCGACGAGCCATTGAAGAGGAGAAGCTCCAGGACCAATCGGCGGCCGAACTGGTCTTACGCGTCCTGAAACGAATGAGTCTCTATTGTTGCTTGACTCCCGGTGAAATTGATGACCATTCCCTCGAATATTGGAGGTCAGTTTGGATTTGACCACTCCTGGTGGACTCCAACTTCTACAGTTCCCTAATTGCAGGTTGATTCGCGAACTGGGTCTATTGGCCTTCATTTCGGTGTCCAACTTGGCATCCAGCGGCGTTCTGTGGCGAGACCAGGACGATGACCTTTCGCTGGTCAAGGCGGAATGGAAGGAGGTCCGCGAAACGGTCGTTCTCATTTTGTCCGATTTCTTCAAGTCGTTTTTTCTCGGCAACGAAAACTCGATTAAGAAAGTGCTGATGTCCAGGACGAAAGTGTCCAGTATCGACATTGATTATGTGGTCTTTGAGCGGGGCTCCAAGAATATCAAGGTCAAGATGAGCGTCGATGGCAAGAAATGGAATATTCAACTCCTGAAGGATCTAGTCGTCCAATCAAACTTCAGGACGATTATTAGGGACGATGTCCGCGCCTTCGACGACACTTTCAAGTATTGTTAACTAGTCTCAATTACCCTTCAGTCAAGTGGCCAGTTAATTCTCTTAATTTTCTAAAATTAACCCGAGTGTATTTACTTACTAGTCTGTTTTTTTTTTAACTACCAAAATATAGCTTTATTTACATTTTAACGTCCAATTGGAAATAAATCATGGCGCATTTCAATCAATTAAAAGGGCCAAGATTCTTAATTAATTTCAGATTTCTTTGGAATAATTAAAAACGCAATCGTCCTTTCCGGAGCTGATCAAACAACTTCATTTTTGTTGTCAGATAAAACGTCTACAGAGATTTATGTGCAGTGATCACTGTCTTTTGATGCAGTTATCACGCGTTTTGATCACTGTCTTTTGATGCAGTGATCAACTGTGCCATGATCAGTATTTTGATGCAGTGATCATGCGTGTCCTGATCACTGTCTTTTGATACAGTGATCACGCGTGTCCTGATCACTGTCTTTTGATACAGTGATCACGCGTGTCCTGATCACTGTCTTTTGATGCAGTTATCACGCGTTTTGATCACTGTCTTTTGATGCAGTTATCACGCGTTTTGATCACTGTCTTTTGATACAGTGATCACGCGTGTCTTGATCACTGTCTTTTGATGCAGTGACAACGCGTGTCCTGATCACTGTCTTTTGACACAGTGATCAACCATGCCATGATCACTATCTTTTGATGCAGTGATCACGCGTGTCCTGTTCAATATTTTGACAGAGTGATCACGTGTGTTGTGCTCACTGTCTTAGTGATCGCGCGTGATCACCGTCTTTTGACCAGGCTGGGAAATAGCACACTTCCTCTGGTCCAAAACCAGTTTATTAATTGCTTGGACTAGTTTTTTAATTCAAGAAGTGGGGGCTACTGGTCCTCGGGACCAGTTTATTAATTGCAAATCTATTGGAGAGCAAAGGCTGGGACCAGTCCGGAGACCAGTAAATGATTTCAGACACTAGGGGGTCACGATCCAAAGGACTAGTTTAAAAAATATCCTTATTTCCCAGACTGCTTTTGACCCAGTGATCATCTGTGTCGTCTGCTACAAAATGAGATGCGGGCCGAGGTTGTATTCCAGAATTTATTTTTTATTATTAAGTTTCTTAAATGGCATTTTGTACAAAAATTGGAACTTTTTTAGAATTGGGGGGTCGGACAAACAAATCTTGTTGACCCCAATGGAAAACTATGTTGAAAATTATTTAATTAGTTTAACAAAAAATTCATCATCATCATGATCGTGTAAAAACTACAATATTTTTTAAAAAGTACAACTCAATTTGGGAACGGGGACGAAAGAATAATTAATTTTTGGTTTTGTTTTTTTTTTAAAAATAATTAGAAAATCATAATTTTGAGGAGAAATAATAATTGTTTAAAATCCCAAAAATCTAAATTTTAATTTTTTAAAATGATATCCCTAATGATTTGCCGCAACAAATAACTCCGCCCCCCTTCTAAAGGAAATAATCTGGTTGCGGCTTTTTAGTTGGAATTCCGCGGCTCTCCTAAAAAACAAACATAATATAGTATCGTTAGTATTTTTGGATCATCTTGAAAAGTAGGTAAAATTTTTGGCCTATTTTTTTAATCATCTTGAAAAGTAGGTCAAATTTTTGGCCTATTTTTTAATCATCTTGAAAAGTAGGTCAAATTTTTGGCCTATTTTTTTAATCATCTTGAAAAGTAGGTCAAATTTTTGGCCTATTTTTTGATCATTTTGAAAAGTAGCTCAAATTTTTGGCCTATTTTTTGGATCATTTTGAAAAGTAGCTCAAATTTTTCGCCTAGTTTTTAATCATCTTGAAAAGTAGGTCAAATTTTTGGCCTATTTTTTTGATCATCTTGAAAAATAAGTCCTAATTTTTGGCCTATTTTTTGATCATCTTGAAAAGTAGGTCAAATTCTTGGCCTATTTTTTGATCTTGAAAAATAGGTCAAATTCTTGGCCTATTTTTTGATCATCTTGAAAAGCAGGTAAAATTTTTGGCCTATTTTTTGAGTATAGTTACCTGAGGAGCGGCTTCAAAAATAGTAAATTCCCTTTGTAAATGTTCATCTAATTCCAAAATGGCGGCTACATTCCCACACCTGTAGCAGTAATTGGGGGCGGACCAGACGGTTAATACAGTTTCGTTAAAGTGCCACTTGTAGCCTTCCATGACCAGTTGATGCGCTCGACAGATCATATCTATGTTATTGGCCGCGTTAAATTGGGCCACCACGTCACTCCCAAATAAATAACCGGCTCCCCTGGGACTGACCCCCCAACCTTGAGTGTCTGTGAAACAAAAATAATGATTAAATGAACATTGACCACTCCTTGAGGGGCAAGACTAAAGACTGACCCTCTGGGTCTGACCACAAGAGATCACACATGGGTCCGTCATGAGGAACTTCTTGTTTACGGTCTATCGTACGAATTTGGTCCAGTGTTTGAATTGAAGGAGATAGGCCACCGTGAACGCAAAAGATCTAAAAATTAACCAAAGAATTAATTATAATCTTAAAGAAGTTAATTAATTACTGCTTAATTACTTTTCCATCAATGATGGCGGAGAGACTCAAGTAGTCGAATATTTCAGTGCAATAACGCCAAACTGTGATGGAACCGTATTTCCTCAAGCATTCATCGTAGAAACCGTAGACTTGGGTGATTTGACGCGACTCGTGATTGCCTCGGATCAAGGTAATACGATCCGGGTATCTTACCTAATAAAAGATAAGTACTTGAAACTATCCCTAGTTTAAAGCTACTCTACTGGGGGGGGACCATTACCTTCAGGGCTAATAGTAAGAGGAATGTCTCAACACTGTAGAAACCTCGGTCAACAAAATCCCCCATGAATAAATAATTTGTGTCCGGAACATCGCCCCCCACTTTGAATAACTCTTTCAAGTCATAAAACTGACCGTGGATATCGCCGCAAACCTTTAAAAACACGCCAATTTCATGGTCAAAACCAGTTACGAGTCCCCGAGAGGCGTTATTAACTGACCGTTACGGGTGAATCTACCCTTTGAACGTTGCTCTCTTCCACGAGTATTTCCCTGGCTTTGGTGCATAGCGCTTTAACTTCGCTCTCTTTGATGATTTCGCAGCGCCGAAGTTGCTCGATTTGACGGTCTAGATCGCTACAGTCGCTCATTTCATTTAGTTTCCGTCAAATTTCTCTAAAAACACGCCAATTAGTATTTAGTTCATGGTTAAACGAACGCGGTTGTTCTCGCTAAGCCTTGGTCAAGCATTCCCGATTTTTTTACTAACGAAGGTACAAAACTACAAACCAATGTTTTTCAAGCATAAGCGCGAAATTTCCTCAATTAAAATCGAGTTAAAATGGATTAATTAGACCCGTACGGCCTTCTCATTAACTAAATTGATTGATTAGTAAAAAAATGACTCAGTATTATTATTTGTAAGAATGGAAAACCGCCGATAAATACGTCCTTGACAACAGCCCACTCGATCACGCTTTGGCTGTACAACTATGACGTCATTTGACGACTGATTTTGACATTTTTGAAATTGTGACCGGCTAATCAATTGTTGGACATTATATTTTCAGTTTAAAGTGTTTTCGGGTATATTTTTCAGGATAATGTGCCTTTATTATTCATTTCATATCATAAATCAGTTCATTTTGTATTTTTATTTAAACTTTTAAAGGTTTTTGTTAAAGTAGCCGATGATGAACGATTAGAACTGAACTAACTTAATTCCATAATGAAATTCTAATAGCATTATTTTCCGACATTTGGCTTAACCCCATTCCCCAAATTCTTTGGAGATCAAGGAGTCCGTGGTCGGCTTGACGCAAAGCGTATCTTTGATGAGAAATGTTTCCTGTTTGCTTCTGATTGTGAAAGCGCCCGAAATTCCTAATTATTTTTAATAATTAACGCTAATTATAGGTAATAATTATTATTAAGAAGTGTCTAATCCGTGTACGTGACTACCTTAATTTATATTAGCGAGTAGTTTAGGCCTAAAACGCGAAACAAGTTTTTAAGAACTAAGCCTTGGTGGGCAGCTTTTCCGCAAGGCAAATTCCGTGTTCAACCCCCTTCGTCTGCTGCAATTGCAAAAATGGTAATGTTGCCGTTATGTGTCTTCCCTTTCAGTGTGTAAAATGTGTTAAACAATGTTTAATAAAGTTAATGTGGCCCGCTTAAGTAGAAAAACAAATAGTTTAGTAAACATTCTTTGAGTTGAACATTGCCCCTTTACGTTCACGCTACTTGATAAAATGTTTTAGGGACTCCGTTACCGATGTTTTATGATTTGTTAGGGCTGGTACAAAGTGGTACCGGCAATATTTTGAAGAATTGCCATTTAATTGCAGATAAATTGCGGTATTTCGTCACTATAGAAGAGTTTAATCATCTTATCTGCGCCAAGAACGTGTGTCTGTACTAGTTGTAGTTTTTGGACTTTTTTAAATTGATAATTAATAGAAAATCATGGGGAACATTCATACTGTTGGACCAAATGAAGCTCTCATTGTCTCTGGTATCTAATCCTTCTTCTTTCAATAATTACTAAATACTAATAATTAAATTTTAATTAATTGAATTAACTTTAATTGTGGTTAAAATTAACGCCTCTTTTCTCAGGTGGCTGTTGTGGTTCTCAAACTAAACAAATGGTGGTTGGTAGTTGGGCTTGGGCTTGGTGGCTCGTCACTGACGTTCAAAGGTAAAATTATGCCACTTTTTTCTCTTTTGTAACCACAGCCAACTCAATCACGCCCTGGCTGCACGCGCTCTACAATTACAAGCCTGTCGAATCATATGACACATTTTAGCCCTAAAATCAAAAGAGTCAGCTTTTAACATGGCTGTCTATATGGTGTGCAGCCAAAGCGTGATCGAGTTGGCTGTGGTTCAACTGATACTGTTAGTGCGCGGGTTCTGGCTAGCAGACGCCTCTAAACAAATGGCGGGTGGCGAGGCAGTAGTCCTTGATTATTTTTAAGACTAATTAATGCTAATTATCATTTGTAATAAGAGATGACTTATTTCTTTCTAAATATTTTCCTTTCAATTTTTATAAAAATGATGTTCTTTTAAGGCATGATGTTATGTTGGGTGAAATTTTCCTTAAATTACTTGCTAACCCCAAGTGTTTAGTATCATTGGGAAGGGGAAAAGGGGGGCTATAACATACTCAAAGGACTTCCCCGTATCTCTTATAGAACCAGAGTTAAAAGGTTTCGTGTAAATAAGCCCTTGTCAATCTTCTGGAGAGGGCGTTAACGAACATTTTGCTTCATTACGCGGCCCCTGTTAACTCGATTCCCAAGTTTTAAGTATGGTTAGATGGGGGGCAAATAGGACTATAACATACTCAAAGGACATCCCCCTATCTCTAATAGAACATGAGTTATGAGCCACCAAAGTAGGGTCTAACGCTATTCCTATGGAAGGGGTATGTTCTTGAACATTTTGCTTAATTACTCGGCCCCTGTTAACTCGATCCCCGAGTTTTTAGTATGGTTGGATGGGGGACAAATTGGACTTTAACATACTCAAAGGACATCCCTGTATCTTAAGTAGAGCCAGAGTTATGAACGTCCAAAGTTGGGTCTAACGCTATTCCTATGGAGGGGGTATGTTCTTGAACATTTTGCTTAATTACTCGGCCCCTGTTAACTCGATCCCCGAGTTTTTAGTATGGTTGGATGGGGGACAAATTGGACTATAACATACTCAAAGGACATCCCTGTATTTTAAGTAGAGCCAGAGTTATGAGCGTCCAAAGTTGGGTCTAACGCTATTCCTATGGAGGGGGTATGTTCTTGAACATTTTGCTTAATTACTCGGCCCCTGTTAACTCGATCCCCGAGTTTTTAGTATGGTTGGATGGGGGACAAATTGGACTATAACATACTCAAAGGACATCCCTGTATCTTAAGTAGAGCCAGAGTTATGAGCGTCCAAAGTTGGGTCTAACGCTATTCCTATGGAGGGGGTATGTTCTTGAACATTTTGCTTAATTACTCGGCCCCTGTTAACTCGATCCCCGAGTTTTTAGTATGGTTGGATGGGGGACAAATTGGACTATAACATACTCAAAGGACATCCCTGTATTTTAAGTAGAGCCAGAGTTATGAGCGTCCAAAGTTGGGTCTAACGCTATTCCTATGGAGGGGGTATGTTCTTGAACATTTTGCTTAATTACTCGGCCCCTGTTAACTCGATCCCCGAGTTTTTAGTATGGTTGGATGGGGGACAAATTGGACTATAACATACTCAAAGGACATCCCTGTATCTTAAGTAGAGCCAGAGTTATGAGCGTCCAAAGTTGGGTCTAACGCTATTCCTATGGAGGGGGTATGTTCTTGAACATTTTGCTTAATTACTCGGCCCCTGTTAACTCGATCCCCGAGTTTTTAGTATGGTTGGATGGGGGACAAATTGGACTATAACATACTCAAAGGACATCCCTGTATTTTAAGTAGAGCCAGAGTTATGAGCGTCCAAAGTTGGGTCTAACGCTATTCCTATGGAGGGGGTATGTTCTTGAACATTTTGCTTAATTACTCGGCCCCTGTTAACTCGATCCCCGAGTTTTTAGTATGGTTGGATGGGGGACAAATTGGACTATAACATACTCAAAGGACATCCCTGTATTTTAAGTAGAGCCAGAGTTATGAGCGTCCAAAGTTGGGTCTAACGCTATTCCTATGGAGGGGGTATGTTCTTGAACATTTTGCTTAATTACTCGGCCCCTGTTAACTCGATCCCCGAGTTTTTAGTATGGTTGGATGGGGGACAAATTGGACTATAACATACTCAAAGGACATCCCTGTATCTTAAGTAGAGCCAGAGTTATGAGCGTCCAAAGTTGGGTCTAACGCTATTCCTATGGAGGGGGTATGTTCTTGAACATTTTGCTTAATTACTCGGCCCCTGTTAACTCGATCCCCGAGTTTTTAGTATGGTTGGATGGGGGACAAATTGGACTATAACATACTCAAAGGACATCCCTGTATTTTAAGTAGAGCCAGAGTTATGAGCGTCCAAAGTTGGGTCTAACGCTATTCCTATGGAGGGGGTATGTTCTTGAACATTTTGCTTAATTACTCGGCCCCTGTTAACTCGATCCCCGAGTTTTTAGTATGGTTGGATGGGGGACAAATTGGACTATAACATACTCAAAGGACATCCCTGTATTTTAAGTAGAGCCAGAGTTATGAGCGTCCAAAGTTGGGTCTAACGCTATTCCTATGGAGGGGGTATGTTCTTGAACATTTTGCTTAATTACTCGGCCCCTGTTAACTCGATCCCCGAGTTTTTAGTATGGTTGGATGGGGGACAAATTGGACTATAACATACTCAAAGGACATCCCTGTATCTTAAGTAGAGCCAGAGTTATGAGCGTCCAAAGTTGGGTCTAACGCTATTCCTATGGAGGGGGTATGTTCTTGAACATTTTGCTTAATTACTCGGCCCCTGTTAACTCGATCCCCGAGTTTTTAGTATGGTTGGATGGGGGACAAATTGGACTATAACATACTCAAAGGACATCCCTGTATTTTAAGTAGAGCCAGAGTTATGAGCGTCCAAAGTTGGGTCTAACGCTATTCCTATGGAGGGGGTATGTTCTTGAACATTTTGCTTAATTACTCGGCCCCTGTTAACTCGATCCCCGAGTTTTTAGTATGGTTGGATGGGGGACAAATTGGACTATAACATACTCAAAGGACATCCCTGTATTTTAAGTTGAGCCAGAGTTATGAGCGTCCAAAGTTGGGTCTAACGCTATTCCTATGGAGGGGGTATGTTCTTGAACATTTTGCTTAATTACTCGGCCCCTGTTAACTCGATCCCCGAGTTTTTAGTATGGTTGGATGGGGGACAAATTGGACTATAACATACTCAAAGGACATCCCTGTATTTTAAGTAGAGCCAGAGTTATGAGCGTCCAAAGTTGGGTCTAACGCTATTCCTATGGAGGGGGTATGTTCTTGAACATTTTGCTTAATTACTCGGCCCCTGTTAACTCGATCCCCGAGTTTTTAGTATGGTTGGATGGGGGACAAATTGGACTATAACATACTCAAAGGACATCCCTGTATTTTAAGTAGAGCCAGAGTTATGAGCGTCCAAAGTTGGGTCTAACGCTATTCCTATGGAGGGGGTATGTTCTTGAACATTTTGCTTAATTACTCGGCCCCTGTTAACTCGATCCCCGAGTTTTTAGTATGGTTGGATGGGGGACAAATTGGACTATAACATACTCAAAGGACATCCCTGTATCTTAAGTAGAGCCAGAGTTATGAACGTCCAAAGTTGGGTCTAACGCTATTCCTATGGAGGGTACCCCTGTTACCCGATTAGCTAACCCACTCATATACTCGATTAGCTAACCCACGCTGTAATTCAATTAGCTAACCAACTCATAAACTCGAATAGCTAACCCATTCATAAACTCGTGTCGTTAATGTAATAGATTGACTTTCCCTTTGCGTATTGTTACAGTTAGACTTGTCCTTTGATTTCCCTTTTTATCGTTTATGTGTTAATTTTACTTCCGTGTCGTTTTTCAATAAATAGCGTTCCCGCGCTAAAAGAGCGTTCTTCGAACTTTGGACTCTTTTACCCTAATGCCGGAGGGGGGGGGGAATTATTGCCTCGATTCCTCTTAGCCATAAGAAATGTTGACTGACTTTTCTCTAATGACCCGCGCTCGGAGTGTTGCCTCCCCCCCCCCGATCGGGCGTCTAGCCAACCCACCCGTAACGTTTTGCTTAATTACTCGGCCCCTGTTAACTCGATCCCCGAGTTTTTAGTATGGTTAGATGGGGGACAAATTGGACTATAACATACTCAAAGGACATCCCCGTATCTCTAGTAGAACCAGAGTTATGAGGCTCCGAAGTATAGTGCAAAAATCATAAGTAACATAATAAGAATAAGTGAGACGATACCATAAGTTGACGAACATTTTCTTTGATATCTCGGCCCCTGTTTGTCTTAGCGCTACGTTTTTAATATGGTTAGATGGGGGACAAATTGGACTATAACATACTCAAAGGACATCCCCGTATCTCTAGTAGAAACAGAGTTACGAGCCTGCAAAGTATAGTCTAATGCATTTCCTATGGAGGGGTTTGTTTCTTTACGTTTTGCTTCATTACTCGGCCCCTGTTTGTCGTAGCCCAAAGTTTTTAGTATGGTTGGATGGGGGACAAATAGGACTATAACATACTCAAAGGACATCCCTGTATCTTAAGTAGAACCAGAGTTAACAGACTTGCCAACCCGTTTTGTAATCTGGCGGTTAGGTTATCACTGGAGGTGATGACATTGACTCCCCGTTGCGAGCACGTCGAAACGGCGCAGGGAGTTCCGTTGACGGTGACGGGGGTGGCCCAATGCAAGGTTATGACGGAGAAAGAGTTTTTAGCCACGGCTGCCGAACAATTCTTAGGAAAAGACGTGGACCACATAAAGTGCGTCATCTTACAGACCCTGGAGGGACACCTCAGAGCCATCCTAGGTAATTAAAACAGCGCCTCTGCCTCTTATCTTCTTCTGGGGTCCGGGTTTATGGTTTGGCCCTTTGTTAGGAACGCTATCCGTGGAAGAGGTATACAGGGATCGGGACCAGTTCGCGTCGTTAGTCCGGGAAGTGGCGTCACCCGATGTGGGGCGCATGGGCATCGAGATTCTCAGCTTCACCATCAAAGATGTTTTTGACCGAGTTGATTATTTGGCTTCTTTGGGCAAATCGCGCACGGCCGCCGTCAAGAGGGACGCCGACGTCGGAGTGGCCCAAGCCGAGAGAGACGCCGGGATCAGAGTAAGTCGAGCCACGCCCCCTGTCCTTGTCTCGACCCGCCCCCTGTCCTTGTCTCGACCCGCCCCCTGTCCTTGTCTTGCCCCGCCCCCTGTCCTCGTCTTGTCCCGCCCCCTGTCCTTGTGTGGCCCCGCCCCCAATCTAATTGCCCCTCCCCCTTCACAACAGGAAGCGGAATGTGATAAGCAGGCGATGGACGTGAAGTACGCGGCGAACACGAAGATCGAGGATTCGAGTCGACTGTATCAACTGCAAAAAGCAAACTATGACGGTGAGGTGAACACGAAGAAGGCGGAGGCGCAACTGGCCTACGAACTGCAATCGGCCAAGATGAGGCAAAAGATCAGGAACGAGGAGATCGAGATCGACGTGGTGGAACGCCGGAAACAGATCGCCATCGAGGAGAAGGAAATCCTCAGAAAAGAAAAGGACTTGACGGCCACAGTCAGACTGCCCGCCGAGGCCGAAGCCTACAAAGTCGAACTCATCGCCCAAGGAAAACGGTAAGACCCACCCACTCTCTCTTTATTATCACACTCGTCTTTGACGGGGGGGGGGGAAGAAAGGTGGCGCCACCACCACGCCATCAAGGCTAGATCGCTAACAGGGGGTCTGTGGGTACACTGGAAGATACTCCTTCATTACCCTTGTCAAGCAGGTTGTTGGGTTATACGCGGGTAGAAAAATGGGAATCTGGGGTGAAAGGGGGGACCACCCCTAGAGAATGTAAAGTTTTAGGATTGTTCTTTACTCGAAAGTCGAAAAGTTTTTGGTTTTTGGTTTTAAATTTTTATTTGGTTTATTTTCATTTTAAACGCCCGGTTCGAATGTATTTATAGAGGTTGTTGGTCTAAAAGGGTTAATTCCTGGGGGGTTGAATTTATTCTCCCCGTTTTTGTTGAGTATATGGGATTTTTGAAGGAAGTGTATATTTATTTAAACCTAATTAGTAATTACCTGAATAGTAGAAACACTTTTGGGTGATATCTATTCTTCGTAACTTTTAATATCCAACAACCATTTTTCGACTAAGCCTAACTATCCGGCTACCCCCGCCCCCCCTACCGAAAAATGAGTACCCGCACACCCTTAGTTTCAAATAACCTAAGGGGTCCACCCCCCCCCCCTGTGTCTAATTAAAGGAATTTTGAAACGTTTCACAAATTATTTTTTGGTTTGCACTCTCATTGCATTAATGTTAAAAATAAAGATGACCCTTAACGTCCCGCACCAAAAAGAAACGATGAAATTTCCTAGTGTCAAGTTATATTATAAAATTTGAGTGAATAGCCCCTCGACTAGCGGTGCGAAGATAATTGCTATCCACTTAGCCAGTTTGTTCTTGTTATTATCGACCACAGGGGCTTCCTTTGTTAGTAATTGCCAAGATAAAGTGTCAGTCATAATGAATATATGGCCATGAATATCTTTATGAGCAATCACAAATCGACTAGTCTTTCAGACAGTTAGGTGCAAATAGCCTTAAGACCGACCGTGTCCACGGCCCGGGTTTCCATTATGTGTGGTAGTTCTCTTCGCCGCCGGCCGCCCAATAATAAAAATCCCCAGTTGCAGTTAAAGACCACCATAGTAAATTTCTACAAAAGAAAGAATGTCACTGGGCTTCGAAAATTCCCCCCAAATTTTCTTTAAGTACACGAAGCAGTCAGTTCAGGCTTTATATCTTATCTTTCCCATCAAATGTTTACTTTTAAATTTGCTTCCCCCCCCCCTCTCTCTCACGCAAGTTCTAACCCCAAAGTAGTGATGTTGGTGGGCAATAAAACGCCACTGGGGATGCTGATGCGAGGACTTTATTGCTGTGGGGGGGGGTACAAAGGCTACTCCATCTCACCTCTCTCCTCCGCGGTAAAACCAATTCTTAGAAAGCGTCATCCCGAGTCCAACTCCCTTGCTTTTGGAATACGGCCCTCTTTATGTTATTTTGGGGGTGACACGTGTTGAAACATTCTCTTGGGGTTGTGATTTTTAGCGGAATTACTCAATTTTGTATTGAGGCCTTTTTACTGGCTGTCACTTTCAAATATTTTTGCTCTATTCATGATTTGTTGGCTCCGAAAAATAACTTTGAATGCTTAAATGAAGTTTTTCTACCGAATCTATAACAAGTCACGAAAATTATTTCCTATTAGCTAGTGTGGTACACTTTGTACCATGAGTTGAAAGCTTCAATGTAGTTTTGCCACCGAATCTATATTAACAAGTCACGAAAATTGTTTCCTATTAGATAGTGTGGTACACTTTTTACCATGAGTTGAAAGCTTCAATGTAGTTTTGCCACCAAATCTATAACAAGTCACGAAAATTATTTCCTATTAGATAGTGTGGTACACTTCGTATCATAAGTTAATAAGATATGTTCTCGCATAAGTTTCATTGGTTACTAACTCGCTTGTCATGAAGTTACGTAGGTCATAGATTCTCGTCCAAGGGGGCTTAGTAAGTACGGACTAAATAGGAGCTAGATGGAATAGGTCCTAGCTGCAAAATTAATTAACCACCGAGTGTACTTAGGACTTCAATTGACTCGCTTCCGTCGTTCTCCTTCTCGAACTAGTTATCTCGAGCTGTAAGTCTCTCGGTAGCATTACGACAAAGTATAGGTAGTGTCATACTTATGGATGGAACATATCACTTATAAACTTATGGTGAAACTACATAACGCATCGTACATCGCTTTAAATTAGCTACGTTTAGTTTTAACGTGTGTCCCAGGTGCACACACGAACTAACATACGTACAAACAAACACTAGAGCGATAGCTACGTTTGTTTTTACATAGCCACCCTCACGTAGATAAAAAGAAAATAGATAATCATGTAGAATTTTAATAGTTGTTATTTGAATGATGGTGGTGTGGTTGTTTAGTACTCAGACGGTTGAGGCGGCTCGGGCGGATGCGGAACACATCAAGATGTTGGGAGCGGCGGAAGCGTACGCCATCGAGGCCGTCGGAAAGGCCGAGGCCGAAAGAATGAGGATGAAGGCCGCCGCTTACAAACAGTACGGGGATGCCGCTATCATGAGCCTCGTCCTCGAAGCCCTACCCAAGGTAAGCAAGCACAGTGTTGCCAATGTTTGAAAGTGGATTTTCCCACTTCCATTTGAAAAATTTCCCACATTTCCCACACCCCCTTTTTAGCCCCGCCCCCAGCTAAAATATGGTGGAAACGTTACAGTCATATTTATCTGTACTATTTTTTCCTACTAGGTTTAATATGGAATATCACTGCGCATGGCTTTGACAATATGTACAAATGCGCCAAAACGCTATAAAGCTTTAAAATTCTCAAAATATGCTACTTTTTTCCAGCGCCAAATTTAAAATCACCGAATTTATTTCGAAATATCGCTTGCAATTATTTAACCGAGCAAAATTTTCGAAAATTCAATAATTTTAACTGCATATTCTGCACTATTAACACTTAAACACGAAAATTCCCACATTTAACCAATTTTGGAAAAGAATTACCTTTTTCCCACAGAGCCTAAAACCTTACCAAAATTTCCCCCGATGTGGGAAATTTCCCACACATTGGCAACACTGAGCAAGCACACCACACCCTTTGACCCCTTAAGTTGTACTCAAAAGTCTATAGATATAAAAACAGAAAGTACTAGGCTACACTTCGTTAATAGAAACTGTGTACTTTTTGTTCTTATATCTATATGTACTTTTGGGTTGTACTTAGAAGTATTTGTTGGGTGTTTGGGGGGTGTTTAGATCGCGGCGGAAGTGGCGGCGCCTCTAGCAAAGACGGGTGAGATAGTTATGGTGGGCGGTGAAGACAGGACAACCATGGAAGTGACAAAATTAGTGAGCCAACTGCCTCCAGCTGTCCAGGCCTTGACTGGAGTCGACTTGTCCAAAGTAAGCCCCCCCCCCCCCAACCCAACCCAATCCCCTATCCCCTTGCCTCTAAGCTAAATCGTTTCGAGGGGTCCGACATTAACAAAACAAGCCTACGGAATTTCGTGATTTCGCGATTTCCTCTTGATTTTGCGATTTCTTCTTCGTTTTCGCGATTTCGATAAAGATCTTGCGATTTTGCCCAAGATTTCTCGATTTCTTCCGCGATTTATCGAGTTCTTCTGCGATTTCGCCAAATATTTCCCGATTTCGCCCAAGCTTTCGCGATTTCTTCAAATAGCTTTTGTGATTTTGTATTCGCGATTTCGCGAGCATGGCATTCGGGATTTGGGGTGTAAATGTCGGCCCCCTCGAGTTGTGCACGGGTTGTGGTCCGTTTAATTGTGGTTTTTGTGGTTAGGTTATGTTTAACGCAATTCCGGGAGTCCGCGTTCAAAATCGTGCTCAAAATTAAACCGCTCTCTCTCGCTCTTAACATTTCGCTCAAACAATCATTTCGACAACGTACATTTCAAATCTCTCAGAAACTTTTCTCAATGTACAGTGACATTTTTTTCGTTTCAATTCGCGTCAGTTGCAGCCTTAAAAGGGACTACAATTTACTATAGAATTGTAGCGGAATTCCGTCCATTCTAAGGTTGCCATTGACTTGTTTATCTTCTCTCTCTCTCTATTGGCACGCGTGGCTTAAACAATTACGTCACATTTTCAAAAGTGACTCAAAAAGTTCTATGACGAATTTTCTTCAGCTGGTCTTTCATGTTTTTTAATGAAATTCACGCGAAGCACCATTAGCCAATCATATTTCTATCTTTCAAACACGTTTTTACATTAATTACTTCAAAATTGCGTTAATCAAACTTTAAACTTGGCTTTTCGTGTTTTTATTGCGTTTTTTTTTTTTTGCAATCTTTCACGTTTCAATTTGGTGTTGTAGAGGTCACCTTATTGCTTCATATTTTGCCTTAAATGTCCGATTATTTTTGCAAATTTTCGACGCCATACGTGTTTGTTGACATACTTTTTGCAAATTATTTTTTGTCGACTTTTTTTGCAAATTATTTTTTGTCGACTTTTTTGCAAATTATTTTTTGTCGACTTTTTTTGCAAATTATTTTTTGTCGACTTTTTTTGCAAATTATTTTTTGTCGACTTTTTTTTGCAAATTATTTTTGGTCGACTTTTTTTGCAAATTATTTTTGGTCGACTTTTTTTGCAACTTATTTTTGGTCGACTTTTTTTGCAAATTATTTTTGGTCGACTTTTTTTGCAACTTATTTTTGGTCGACTTTTTTTGCAAATTATTTTTGGTCGACTTTTTTTGCAAATTATTTTTGGTCGACTTTTTTTGCAAATTATTTTTGGTCGACTTTTTTTTGCAAATTATTTTTGGTCGACTTTTTTTTGCAAATTATTTTTGGTCGACTTTTTTTGCAAATTATTTTTTGTTAACATGATTTTTTGTGAAAACAACGGTTTGCGAATTATTTTTTGAAAACAACGGTTTGCGAATTATTTTTTGCAAACAACGATTTGCGAATTATTTTTTGCAAACAACGATTTGCGAATTATTTTTTGCAAACAACGATTTGCGAATTATTTTTTGCAAACAACGTTTTGCGAATTATTTTTTGCAAACAACGTTTTGCGAATTATTTTTTGCAAACAACGTTTTGCCGACGTACTTTTTGCTAATTATTTTTTGTCGACGTACGTTTTGCTAATTATTTTTTGTCGACGTACGTTTTGCTAATTAACTTTTGTCGACGTACGTTTTGCTAATTAACTTTTGCCGACGTACGTTTTGCTAATTAACTTTTGTCGACGTACGTTTTGCTAATTAACTTTTGCCGACGTACGTTTTGCTAATTAACTTTTGCCGACGTACGTTTTGCTAATTAACTTTTGCCGACACCTTTTTTGCCATAACTCTTTTTGCAAATCAATTTTTTACCACCGTATTTTTTTGCACTCAAACTTATTTTGTCAAAAAACTTTTGTTAATCCAATTTTTTCCCCGAATTAATATTTTTGCAGGTTTTGGGTAAAATCCCAGGAGCCAAGTAAAAAAAACCAAAATCACCAAAAAACCAAATTTAAGGTAAAAGCAAAAAAAGACCTGGAAATACTTTAAAATTCAAAATTGGGGGAAAAATATTTCCGTGGGGAGTGAAAGGAGGGGGGGATTTTTTCTTCTTTTTGCAAAACAATATTAGACACGCCCCCGAACCCCCCTAACCCCTCCCCCTTTTTAATCATGATGATATTAATTAAACAAACAAAACAAACACTTGAGGCCTTTTCTAAGCAAGGGGAAATAAACAAAAAACATATATTGTCAAAAAACAAAAACAAATCACTAAAAAACAGAAAAACAATTTTTTTAAAATATAGATATTAATTACTTTTTGCTGAAATAATTGTTAGGCAATGTTCGTTAAGTGTCCATAGAAATTACAGATATCCGTCAATTCAATTCAATTCAATTCAGTTCAAATCAATTTTATGGGTTTAGTAGCGACGCCATTTTTTATAATATTTTGATTAATTGTTCCATTGTCAATTAGCTAATATCACTCCGCCGGTTTTAAAGGGACACTTGAACGATTCAGAAAAGGGTTTTAAAGGGGCACTGAACTCGTCCCAAAAGGGTTTTAAAGGGGCACTAAACTGGTCTCGTCCGTGTCTTTAAGGGACACTGAAATGATCGCGTGTATCTTAGTGGAACACTTCAGTGTTTTAAAACGATTTAAAGAGGCACTAAAATGATCCAAATAATATCTTAAAGGGATACTAAAGTGATCCAAAAATATCTTAAAGGGATACTAAAGTGATCCAAAAATATCTTAAAGGGATACTAAAGTGATCCAAAAATATCTTAAAGGGATACTAAAGTGATCCAAAAATATCTTAAAGGGATACTAAAGTGATCCAAAATTATCTTAAAGGGATACTAAAGTGATCCAAAATTATGTTAAAGGGATACTAAAGTGATCCCGTTTCTTAATGGAACACTTAAGTCGTTCAAAACTATTTAAAGGGGCACTAAAATGATCACGTATATTAATGGAACACTTAAGTGATTCTTAATGTTTTAAAGGGGCACTTAACTGGTCCCGTGTCTTTAAGGGGCACTAAAATGATCACGTATATTAATCGTTTTAAAATGATGCAAAACGTTTTAAAGAGACACTAAAATGATGCAAAACGTTTTAAAGAGACACTGAAATGATCCAAAAATGTCTTAACATATTTCGTGTCTCAAATTTAATATTTAAAATTAACGAAATTGCACCCGCGCTGAAGTTAAGCGCACCCGTGACGTATTTAAACACAATTCGCGCGCTTAATTGATCACGGGTGAAAATTGAAACTGATCATGAATCGTTTGAGTAACCCTTTTCGCCATATTTTATAAATATACAAACATAAATACCAATTTTTATCAGTTCTATGAAATCTGAACGCGTTATAAATGTATAGTTCCTGTGATCATGTTCATGTTCATGACCAAAAAAAAAAGAAAAAATAATACCCAAGTTTATAAAAAACATCCTCCTTGTAAGTCTGACGCTCAGAAACGATTTTTAACATTAGAAGTAATTAAGTACCAGATTACAATGGGTGACGTCACACTTACAAGGAAGGCGTGTCATCAACTTATGCAAAATAATTATTTACTCAAAACCAACCAATCAACGTCTGAAACTCAAGTTTATTATTATTATTATTATTTTGTTGTTAAAGTTTATTTACCTTAGATTTTTAATTGTTTTAGACTTAATTGAGAGATCAAATTTTAGTTAATTACGTGTATTAATTAATTCTCAATCAGGGGCCATTTTCATTCATTGACACACCTTTTTAATAGTATTTTTAATAGTTTGCTCAAATCGCTAATTACGTTTAGTTTTAATTAGTTTAATTAGTAATCTCATTCTCTCTCTCTAACGAATCCATCGCCAACATCTCATTAATAGAATCTAATTAATCAATTTAATTAGCATTAAATTTATTTTGTGTTTATTTTTTTTTTGGGTCCCATATATATATATTGATAGTTGCAACCTAACAAGGGTCGTAATTTGATAGGAAGTTCTATGGGATTTTAATCCTTTCTAAGATTGCGAAGAATTTTTTTTTTTTTTTTCCAGAATTTTGGTCCCTTCTTAGGTTGCAATTTACGTAAAATAATTATTATCAGTTGCAACCTAAGAAGGGTCATGGTTTGAAAAGAAGTTCTATGGGATTTTAATCCTTTCTAAGATTGCGAAGAATTTGGGGGGTTTTTTTTTTAGATTTTTGGTACCTTCTTAGGTTGCATCTTACGTATAATAAATATTATCAGTTGCAACCTAGGAAATTACGTTACTAACGGTACTTTTATGGGGGTTTTAACCCTTTTGAAGATTGTAAGTGATTATGATTGTGGCGGTCCCTTCTTAGGTTGCAACGTACTTAAGTTTGCTGATCCCTTGGTGCTTATATTTAATCCCGTAGCTGATCAAATTATATTTAATTTTTAATTAAGTTTAATTTTAGCATCACTTTAATTTAATCATCATTAAGAAATAATGCCAAATTAAAAAACTAACAAACAAAGAAACATACATTTTAAATCGGATAATTAATTTTAATCGGGAATGAAAAATTCAAACGCCATTAAATTAATTAATTAATGAACTATATAACAATTAAAAATTAAACGCAGCTAATTAACTTGGAATTAAATTAACGCGAGCCTTTTTTAAAGAATTTATTTTCAAATATCGTTCAGTGTTTTAACAATCAAGTTTGTTTAGTTAATTAAGGATGTTCTAATTAATTAAAGTCGTCGTAATTAAAACTAATTAGATTGATGTACACAGGGTAATTTAATGAAATGCTTTTAATCTCTAGTTTTAAAGAAATATTATTTTTATTACTTCAAAATATTAACTTCTGTCCGCGACTAATGCGACAAATTAACAGCCAATAGGACGCGAGAGATTGGTGACGTCACTTCTAGAAACAGCTAATAGGGCGCGGGAGATTGGTGACGTCGTTTTTAAAAACAGCCAATGGAACGCCAGGGATTGGTGACGTCTCTTTTAATAACAGCCAATGGGACGCCAGGGATTGATGACGTCACTTCTAGAAACAGACAGTAGGGCGCCTATTGACGTCTCTTTTAATAACAGTCAATAGGATGCGAGAAATTGGTGACGTCACATTTAAAGTAGTTAATATGGCGCGAGGTCTTTATTGACGTCTCTTTTAATAACAGCCAATAAGACGCCAGGGATTAGTGACGTCATTTGTGAGAACGATTTCTATTGGCTGAAACTTAAATTCTGAATTCTTTTAGAGCATCCTTTAAAATATCCTTAACTTGAATTAATTTTAAAACGAATTAATAATTATTATAGTCTTTGAGGCGCTTGCAAAACTCTATACTTTATCTAACAAGTTTTTATTCAAATAATTCTTAATTTAGGACTTTTTAGTTTAGAAGAAAAAAACTATTTTATTTTACTAAAAAAGGGTTAATTTTCCGTAATATTTTCGTTTGGGATGCCAGCCACTCAAAGACTATATTATTACGTCAACTATAAGTATTGGGAGGAGCTAGTCACAAATAAAACGTGCCACGTAAACAATTGAATTATTTAGAAAGAATTAATAAATGAAGATTCCCGTCAAAACCCACCTAACAAGTATTTTTGGGGTCACAAAAAAAGGCTCGCTATAAATATATATATATATTATAAGTAGCTTTTGACAACAATTTATCGTAATTGAAAAGAAGAGAAAACACCGTACACTTTGACACCGCTCGCTGCTAAAAACAAATATTTTTATTATATATTCACAAAAGTCAGCACGTAAACAAAGGCGATATGTTTTATAGAGTTAATTATTTCTTAAATCTTAGTTTTGTTTCAATGTAATTTTACCGTCGTGTCTCTGGTATATATTTAGAATTAAATAAAACGAAAGCTTTAACGTGTATTCGCATTTTACAAAACATTCAACAAAGTCAAGGCCAAACGCCTTGGTTGGTCGAGGTCGAGCGCGCCAATTGACTTCAAACAAGGAGAATGTATAAGAGGGGAGACTCGGAGTCGAGTCAGGCAAAATGCACGCAGTCCCCCCTTCCTAAAACGATACTGTGCCGTTCCCCGGGGTTACCATGGTTACCCCCGCTACCCCTCTCACGGCAAGAGAGCCTACATTCTCGCGCGTGCGTTTAAGCCTCTTTCCTCTAGCCTCATGAGCCTGAATGCCCCTCGTTTCTAACAACGCGCGCCTTTACCAACGGCTTGCGCGTCTGAGTTGCGCGTCGCTGTACGAGGTATCGGCCTCTTTTTTTACTCCTCCCCCTCCCAGAACTAGTCTCCCCTCTTATACATCCTCCTTGACTTACTGAAATATTGTAGAAAATGCAGCCACCAATGAATGAATCTGATGACGAAAAAAATATGTTATTATTTTTATCTTGTCAAAAATGGTTAGTATTGTTTAGAATATTTTTTTTAAAATTTATTGTGTAATATAGTCTCTAAGCGGTTTGGACTCCTCGGAGCCAACACACGTGGCTTCTTTCTAAGACGCTGAAAGACTATAGCGCGGTATTAAAGGCCGAGTTTCGCGAAATACCATAAAGAATATTGGATTTAAACTTAAAGGCCGAGTTGCGAGAACCCGTTACCCGTTAGTCATAAGTTAATGTTCCATAAGTATGACGCCAGCAATATACTAAGTTCGTAATGCTACTGAGAGACTTACAGCTCGAGTTAGGCCTAGTTCCTCTAGAACGACGGAAGTGAGAATTGCAGACTACGCGCTGTTTTGCAGTCCATATCTTCCCATTGGTCACGTGACCAGGGGTCGCTTGTTTTACGAGAATCTACGACCTACGTCACACTTATGGAACATATCTTATAAACTTATGGTTGGTTCAAAGCCCGCGCTCAAAGAGACAAAGACCATATCGGCAACTTTAAATTTCGCGAAACTCGACGTACTTTAATTAAAATTAACCGAGTGTTAATTTGAAATTAACTTAGTAACTTACAGATGCTGATTCTTGATTATCGTCCAAAGTGAATTATAAATTGCTGAAGTTAAAAAAAATCGGTAAATATTTAACAGTAAACTAATTAACTAACTAACCAACTAACTAACTAACAGGTGCGGTGGATATTAAATGTAAGAACGTTAATTGCTTAATTTTAATCGCCAAATTAAAAAATATCCCGTAACTATATCTAATTAGAATTAACAATGAACTGATAAGCCCCGATGTACGTCACTGCCAAAAGTAATTTTTTCTTAATTGTACAATGTACATATCCGAACAAGACCCTGAAATATTAAATAAATAAATTTAGGCTTAGCTGAGAAATTAAAGTGGAAAAAATAAATATTTTAAATTAGAGAAAGAAAGAACGAGAGGAAAGAAAGAAAGTGGTAATTAGTTAGATCGTGTTTTTGACAGTTTTAGCTTAAAAAGAATCAATTTCCAACAAATGTAATTTTATATCTTTTTCAAATTAATATGATGTCATGGCAGAAAAATATATAAAACTAATTAAGAGCATTTGTAAAAAAAAATACTAAACCGTAGTTAGCCGCCTCTGCCCAACAACTAACCCCCGTCTTTAAAGCTCAAATTGGATTTGATTAAATTTTGCTTCGTTCATTCATTTTAACATAAACGTAGCTATTGCGTTGGTAGTATGTTAGTTTGTGATGTGTTAGTTTGTTTGTGGACTCTGTTGAGCTCGGTAACACGAAAAACCAGTCTGGCTAGCCTAGCCTAGGAATTTTAAAGAGATAATCCACCGACAGCTCTGAGCACTTAATGGTTAAGAAATTAAGACCTTGTAGGGTTGGTACTGGTAATTGGGAACACTTTTTACAAATCTTTGAATAACTTTCGTGGCGCTAACGTTAGACACCTGAAACTTTCAGGACATGAAATTTGATTCTTTAGACACAATTCGCTATGATTTCAGCTCTTTAACTCTTTTAAATTTTGCACAATATCCTATTTCCTAAACCCCTTAGAGGACCCCAAATGTGAACAGTCGCTGGTAAATGGGAACACCCTGACTCTAAATAGTGAACGCGGGACCCAAATGGGAACACCAATGCTAATCAAATGGGAGGAATAAAAAAGGCCCTAGGAAAAAAGCTACCAATACGTAGGGCCTAAATTCATGCACCTGGATTAAAGTTTACGCAGATTTGATAAGTGATAATAGGATAATATAGTTAAAAACAATACCTGAGTCAAAATGCTCACTAATTTGTTGAGAAGTCACATTTTATTCGCCTCTAGCATAACAGCTGACTCGGTTTGCCGTTTTCCCGCCCAATACGTAGTGGTAGCTATGGCCCTCTTACGGCTAAATTGAAAACTTTGCTAAAGGCGCGAAATTTGAGTATTTTTTGGGTCAATGATGTATTTTAAAGTTAATATTATCCGAAAGTAGCTTGTTTAGACCACTTTTACGTTTAATCTTTTAGTAAAATAGCTTAAAAATGATTCTAATTATCCTCGAAACGTCGTGTTCCCATTTGCAATTTTTACTTGGTTTTTTCCAACTCTATTTTTGAATCGAATTCCGAAACGAAACGAGAGATTTTAATATCAATTTTATAGCTAAAAACGTGATCTATCTAATGGTTAAAGGTTTGTTATCGTGGGATTATTGTAACTCTCGCTAAAGCTTATTCCCCGACGGTATTGTATCAAGAAACACCTAAAATTGGCATCAACTTAAGTTGATGAGTCCGAGTTGGTGCGTATATTGGTCCGTATCTTTCATCCACGTATTCCTACAATATTCGGACCATTTTTATCGTAATCCTCGATATTCAATCTACAAATTGAGCCCTTTTAAAATAAATTTGAGCCGCCCAAAAATTAGTTACAAAATTTTAAAGAAAAAGTGTTCCCAATTAGAATCGTTCCCAATTACCGGTACCAACCCTAACTTTATAAATTTCGCTCGGTTTTACTTCGGTTCATTTTAACCAAACGTAGGCTAGCTTATGCTTTGAAATTCTGTTAGTGCGTTACGTGTTTGTGTGTGGAACTCGGGTACACGAAAAACGCGTTTAGCTAGCGGCTTCGGGCTCTTATTGGGAAATAATTTAATGCTCAATACCATTATAGTTTCGCTAATATTTAGCTACTAGGGACTTGGCAATTCGGGCGTAGCTCCGCCCCTGCCATCATTCCGTAAATTCCTTTTTTGGAGAGTAGAAGCTATTTCAGCCCCCTCTTTCGACCCCCCCCCCTTATATTTTTTTAGCTAAACTGATTTGAAGAACAGGTTAATATATAAGTTGTATGTGAGCCAATAGTTTCTCGGAACTATTTCGGATATTCAATCGCAAAATCTCTCGAGGTTTAACAAGTAGATATGAAAGTTACATTTTTAGCCTTGTTATTGTAAAAAGTCCAAGTTTCAAAATGAATTTGAGCTTTGAATGCGGGACGGATAAAAGTAGTGCAGTTTTCTAGAAAGTGTTTGTGTAAGGAGGAGTGTTGGGAGGAGGCGTTTTGGCAGCAGCAGCGGGTAGCTTATTTTTGTGTCAGGGTGTGAAATTGTATTACGTACGTCTGTGGACTCTATTATACTTAGCAATACCGTCCATGTATCAAAATCAACTTAAATGTCTAATTATAAGCGTACCGCATTAATTACGCCGCTACATTCATCGATATTAAATGTGTATTAATTAATCTTCATTTATAATTAAATCCAAGTTTACCCGTGCTATTATGCCCATCTGTAATCCGAAATTGCTTTGTCACGTTTTGAGACAAACCAAGCTCCTCAAAGACTACAGAACCGATTCTTTGAGTGGTTTGGAATGATCGCGTGTGACTTCCAAGTCCCTCAAAGACTATAGTAAACAACCCGCTCTTTGAGGCGCTTGCTTGACCAAATTTTCCATGAAACGTTTGTGGCAAACCAAGCCGCTCAAAGGCTATACAACCGATTCTTTGAGTGGTTTGGAATGGTCAGAGACTATAGTAAACAGCCTACTCTTTGAGGCGCTTGCTTGACCGAATGGTGAATGAAACGTTTGTGGCACACCAAGCTGCTCAAAGGCTACACAACCGATTCTTAATTTGAGCGGCTTGGAATGATAGCGAACTATGCGATTATCCTATAAGAATTTCGGCAAGGTCCAAGTCGCTCAAAGACTATAATAAGCTTAAACTAAAGAAGAATGAAACGACTTTAATTCCATTGCAGTTTATTTTAATTGAAGTTAAGATATCACTCGCAAAAATGAAGCTCTTCCAGAATCAGGTAAATAAATATGTTTTTGCGTTTTAAAAATATCCTTATTTTAATTATGCCTAATTATTAATTTTCTTAATTAAAATAAATATAAGTAAATTAGCTGATAATTTCTTTTAAAAAGCCAAACTTTGGTAAGTTATTAATTAAGCTAAATTGGGGGAGATTAAATGTATTTGATCATTGTTGGATCAGTCGGCGACGTACAATCTTGGAACCACCTTGATCTTCCATTGAAAACCAGCCTTTTTACCTGTATTCTATTATGGTTCCAAGCTAGTTACAAACAGTTTCTTACTAGACGATACCAGAGTCTTAATTACCTTTTTTCACTTGAAAAATATTCCTTAATTACGTTCTGTTCTAATTAGGTCCAATCTAAATATTCATTATTTGTGCGCTTTCGTTCATTAAGAGAATCTTAAGCCCAGTAATTAAACTAATTAGTATTATTAGCTTTAAACCATATTTTTGAATTTTTTAGTGCCGAGTTAATTTTGTATTTAATTAACATTAAGTTTAAATATATTTATTAATTAATTTCATACCTAGATTAGTTTTTTTTATGTTTCATTTAGTTAATTAATTCTTATTTTAATTACATTTATTTTCGTGTCCTCCTTAAGCTAGTGGGTTTTTTTTAATTCTTTAAAATTAACATTAATTATAAATTTAACATATATGGAAGTAATTAATTAATTAATACGTACGTTTTGACACTATAATGATGACGTCACTACGATTAAGCTATAGATGGCCTTTTTTAATTGGTTGAATTTAAATGGAATGTTTCGGGGGAGCATTACCAAATTAACGTATTTAATTTAAGCGTACCGTTTTAATTTTAATTAAATAGGAATTAATCGAATAAAATGACCCTAAATTATAATACGCTATTAATTTTAATATCTATAGATAGAGGGGTTGTTTATCAACGTTGTTGGAGATTATTTTGGGGTCGTGCCCTTTGACCTCTGGGCTTCCTCGTTCGTTCCGATTGGTGTTCCAACGATGGAAATAAAGGCTTCTTCAAGATAGGTAAAGAATCGCCACCCCTAAGTAGCGTTCAAAATTAATTATCATTTTAATCCACCTTATTCCCGATGCGTGAACCGAGGCTTAACTCGAGATCATTTTAAATGGCAAGTCTTGGTCAATTATGACGCGTCATCTGCTTCAGAGTCGAAAATATTGAAGCGTTAGTATTCTGAAGCAGACGATGCGTCATTTCGATCCAGATTTGTCAGTTTAAAGCTAAGCCTCGGCACACGTATCGGGAATAAGCCTTATTCAATAAGGTAGGCGTGGATCCGATTAACAATATCCGGATCTTACTGTTGAAAATTTTGTTGATTTCTTAGCGCTAATCTGGGCAGTCTCGGTTGATAGTCGGAATAGCGCCGACCTCTATCGCCTCCTTGACCTCCCCAATCTTGATGATTACGGCCATTAGCCCCGCCTCCTCCTCCTCCCCCTCCGCCGCCGCCATTGTATTGGCGGTCGTATCTTCTGATCTCCATGGCAGGCTGAAACAAAGGGTTAAAACTCTGTCTCCGTGTTCTTAATTGTAAGGGCAAGGGCCTACCCGGCTGCTTTTGGTTCTGGCGCTGGTGCTGGCCGCTTGCTGAATCATTTTGAGGCTGTCGCTGTATTCGTCAATCTTGGGAGAGCCCGAATTAGGGGTCGAGGGTCTAAGGTCGCCGCTGCTCAAATCCAAAGCCGAATGCGAACGCGCTGGAAATTCTTCTCTATTCGTTGAAGGCAGATCTTCCACTTCTTTGTTCTTACTTTAAATTTCAATTATTTTCAGATTTTAATCCCGAATATTTTTGGAATAGAGGCTCGTAAGGCGCGTAGTCGCGTACAGTCATTCATAAATGGCGCCGTTAAATATGCGCATAGCACACTCGATCACGCGCTCAACGATAGCGCCAGGAGCTGGCGTCCGTGACTCGTGAGCGTGTATCGAATTGGCTATGGTTAAAGCAAATGTCGACTTCCGTGGCGTCCCTAACATCCTTGCTAACTTAATACACATCAATCAGAACTCGTTCGTGAGGGCAGGGCTGAAATTACTGGCCTTTGCTAACCTTAGCGGGCCAGTTAACTCCACCCCCCCCCTCTCCACTAAGGGAGCATCTAGTGCCATTTGCCTAAACTAAACCACAGCCCAGAATTGCTTTAAGTCATTGTACGCGCCTTACAAAATTTCTAGGCCCTTCCCATAACTGCGCGTTCAAGTGAAAATTCTAACATTTTTAGGGATTGAAGTTGAGAGGTCAACTGCGTGTTAATTTGAAGAGATTCTCTGAGAGCATTCCTCAATCGACGAATTTCTTTCTCCAATTTGTCAATCTTCTTTTGAAGATCGACTGTCGATTGCTCTTCTTCTGAACAAAAAGAAAGGATAACGAAGTGTACTTTTCTTTTTATATCTATACACTTTTGATAAAAATCAACTGGGAACGATAGTCTGTGAGAACCCATACTGTAACTGAGAATATAAAACCTTAGAATAGGTTCGTAATACCACAGCCGACTCAATCACGCTTTTGGCTGCAAGCCTTGCCAAAAGCGTGATCGAGTCGGCTGTGGTAATACACAGGGTATTCTGGGGTTTTTGGCGTTATACCACACTGTATTGCAACGCAATAGGCTCATAGATGGCGGTAGTAAAACGTTCTCGGGTTTTAATATCTACTAGAACTAGATTGCGCAAAAGTATGAGCTCATAGATGGCGCAACACGTGTAGAACTACACCAGCCTTAAAAGTATCGGCTCATATGTTCTCGGGTATGATATGGGTTCTTGAGGTTAGTGAAAATGAATGGAACACCAAATTTTTTCAAACTTTTAAGCGTAATTAAAATTGAAGCATTCTCAAATTAAAAATAATACAAAAATATAAAATAATATTTTATTGAAATCAATTGTGAACAAAATAATAATATTATGCGGGTGAAAAATCATAAGGTGTGCGAATACATTAAAGGGAAAGTGAAATGCGCTGCACCAAATACAACCAAGTTTACCTTCTGTAGATTTATTTACAGCAGTGGCTGTTTCCGGTGAATTTACGCCCACAATTAACTGAAATTGAAGTTCTGACGAAAGATTAAATTATTTTAATGGTTAATGTGTTAATTTAGGAGAGGCTGAGCTACCTCTATTTTTGTTCTTTAATTCGTCAACTTCCTTGTGCAAACTACTTAGAACGAGAGCGTGACTTTCCTTGACGAAAGCCAAACTCTTTTCGAGTTGCCGGACTCTGATGGCGGGGTCAATGTTCAGCGCCAAGGTGGCCTCCTCGCAGCTTCGAGACGCCCCTTGATTGTGCGATTTCTTGGATTGGGCTATTAGGTGCGGTGGAGGAGGGGGTCTCTGAACGCGGTTGCATTGCGCCATGCCAGGGGGTCCAAAGGGGTCGGCTACCCCGCGAACTCCCCACGTGAAAGGCTCAATCCAGGGCCTCTCCCCGATATTATCCAATGGAAAACGGAATTCCGGTCGGCTCACCAATAACGGAGGTAGTTCGCTTTTTTCAGGGAATCTGCTCATTGCTTAGCATCCCCAATTTGAAATTTCATAGCCCAAAATCAAAAATATTTCAATAAAATTAGATTTAATCACGCCGAAATCATTTACCCCTGTAAAGTCATCTACCCTTTGGTAGTACCCCTGAAAGATAAGCTTCTCCTCTAGACTACAATACTTAAGCCTTGGTCATTGGATTTTTAATTGAAATCAAGCAATTTTGTATTGATGCTTACTATTTTTCAAGACCTTTTAATTAATTTATCTTAATTCGTCCCGATAAATCAAAAATTACGTTGATTTACCAAGTTTTACGAAATTATAAAATTTACTGTCAAAGGAATTTAATTATAGCCTACTAGCGCGGGAGAGAGAGAGAGAGACGGTCATACAGGTTAGTCATAGCCCACTTGATCACGCTGGCTGCACGCGCTATAGAAGCCCGCTCAATCGACCCTAAAAATGAGAATAACGTAGGTTCGGTTTAAAATTCAAACCCGTCTGGTTTTAACATGGGCCTCTATGGGAGGGGACCAGTTTTTTCAACGTTTTTGACAATATTAGTGCATCTACTGGTTCAAATCTCTTGAATTTTTAATGAGACGTGTATTGAAAGGTTTGATATTATCCTGTAAAATTTAAAGTCTTCAGCTATAATAGTTTTTTTTATAAAAAATAAAAATCATCACATAGTAGAGAAATTGAAGGATTTATTTCTCTACTATGTGATGGTTTTTATTTTTTATAAAAAAAACTATTATAGCTGAAGACTTTAAATTTTACAAGATAATATCAAACCTTTCAATACACGTCTCATTAAAAATTCAAGAGATTTGAACCAGTAGATGCACTAATATTGTCAAAAACGTTGAAAAAACTGGTCCCCTCCCATAGACGCCCATGTTAAAACCAGACGGGTTTGAAAGTTTAGACCGAACCTATGTGACGCGCCGTATTCGCGAGTTAACATGTAAAAAAAATCGTTTGGACGGGCTTCTAAAGCGCGTGCAGCCAGCGTGCGTGATCAAGTGGGCTATGGGTTAGTTCATTCAGCGCCTTCACAACTACAACGGTGACTATTGACATAGCCCACTTGATCACGCTGGCTGCACGCGCTATAGAAGCCCCCTCAATCGACCCTAAAAATGAGAATAACATAGGTTCGGTCTAAAATTCAAACCCGTCTGGTTTTAACATGGGCCTCTATGGGAGGGGACCAGTTTTATCAACGTTTTTGACAATATTAGTGCATCTACTGGTTCAAATCTCTTGAATTTTTAATGAGACGTGTATTGAAAGGTTTAATATTATCCTGTATAATTTAAAGTCTTCAGCTATAATAGTTTTTTTTTTATAAAAAATAAAAATCATCACAGAGTAGAGAAATTGAAGGGGCAAAATTCTCTACTATGTGATGGTTTTTATTTTTTATAAAAAAAACTATTATTAAAGCTGAAGGCTTTAAATTTTACAGGACAATATCAAACCTTTCAATACACGTCTCATTAAAAATTCAAGAGATTTGAACCAGTAGATACACTAATATTGTCAAAAACGTTGAAAAAACTGGTCCCCTCCCATAGACGCCCATGTTAAAACCAGACGGGTTTGAAAGTGTAGACCGAACCTATGTGACGCGCCGTATTCGCGAGTTAACATGTAAAAAAATCGTTTGGACGGGCTTCTAGACCGCGTGCAGCCAGCGTGCGTGATCAAGTGGGCTATGCTATTGAAAAAGAAAAGCCTAAACTGAATCGAACTGAACGAGCTTCTAGTGTGTTCAGTACATATAGTCATTAAATAACCTTGCATAGATAAACAAGCTACCGAAAATGTACAGGAACGCACTGGAGTATATTTTTATCACCACAACAACAGTGATCCGCCATTGTTAGGCTTAACACGCTAAATAGTGATTTTGTTTGTTTCGCCGCCGGTTATAATCTTTTTAATTAAGCTATTTAAATTAATAATAATTAAATCGTAATGGAGGGCAGTCAATCGTCGTGGCTGGGAAACTTTGATGATAATCCCGTTGGTGTAAAAGACGAGGAGGATTTGCTAGTTTTCGGATATTCGTGCAAATTATTTCGGGATGATGATAGAGCTTCGCGCGTTGATCAGGGAAAGTATTTAATTCCGTGGATGGGAGACGAGACGCATAAAATAGACAGGTATTTCCACTAAAATTAGGCCTAATTAAACCTATTTTATACTAATTCTATTCGAAACAGGTATGACGTGCGCGGGTATTTAAACGATTTGAGTATCTACGAGGCCAAACCCATCAATTACTCGGAGGTTTTAACGGAGGAGGAATTGAAAATTGAACAACAATGCGACGAGGAACGATATTCGGCTCTGTATAAAAATGCCAGCGACGAAGACACCTACCACGGTTGGTTTAGAGATATTCTTTTATTAGTAAGGCTTAAGAAATAATTTTAAAGAAATTAATTGGCCATTTCAGAGGAGGAATTGAAACGGTTAAAAGCTGCGTTGGCTGAAGACGGATCCTATCACGAAATTGGTTTCTCTTACAATGAAGAAAAGAAAAACGAGCCCGAAAATGTGCAAAATGAACCCAAAGGTAAGACGATCATTTATTTGGTTATTGTTAGTTATTTTTAAATGTATAATTATAATTATAATTAATTTAATTTTGGCTATTTTGTTAGAACCTGTAGAAGAACCATTCAAACTACCTCAAGATTTAAGTGTTCCTCCTGGAATGGTCATTGTAAGTTCGCTCTTTCCTTCATTTAAAGATTTAATCATAGTTAATTTAATTTAATCTAATTAGTAAAAATGCTTATTTACTTTATTTAGTGAAAATGGTTATTTAGTTTAATTTTGCAAAATAAATGGTTAGATTATTCTTGCAAAAAAAAAATGGTTAATTTTGCAAAAACAACGGTTAATTTTGCAAATAAAAGGGTTAATTTTTCAAATAAAAGGGTTAATTTTGCAAAATAAATGGTTAGGTTAATTTTGCAAAATAAATGGTTAGGTTAATTTTGCAAAATAAATGGTTAGGTTAATTTTGCAAAATAAATGGTTAGGTTAATTTTGCAAAATAAATGGTTAGGTTAATTTTGCAAAAAAAGGGCTAATTTTGCAAAATAAATGGTTAGGTTAATTTTGCAAAAAAAGGGCTAATTTTGCAAAATAAATGGTTAGGTTAATTTTGCAAAAAAAGGGCTAATTTTGCAAAAAAAGGGTTAATTTTGCAAAAAAGGGTTCATTTTCTAAAAAAGGGTTAATTTTGCAAGAAAGGGTTAATTTTCTAAAAAAGGGTTAATTTTGCAAATAAAAGGGTTAATTTTTCAAATAAAAGGGTTAATTTTTCAAATAAAAGGGTTAATTTTCTAAAAAAGGGTTAATTTTGCAAATAAAAGGGTTAATTTTTCAAATAAAAATGTTAATTTTTCAAATAAAAGGGTTAATTTTTCAAATAAAAGGGTTAATTTTGCAAATAAAAGGGTTAATTTTTCAAATAAAAGGGTTAATTTTGCAAAAAAAATGGTTAATTTTTCAAATAAAATTGTTAATTTTTCAAATAAAAGGGTTAATTTTGCAAATAAAAGGGTTAATTTTGCAAATAAAAGGGTTAATTTTTCAAATAAAAGGGTTAATTTTTCAAATAAAATTTTTCAAATAAAAGGGTTAATTTTGCCAAAAAAAATTGTTAATTTTGCAAAAAAAATGGTTAATTTTGCAAAAAAAATGGTTAATTTTGCAAAAAAATGGTTAATTTTGCAAAAAAATGGTTAATTTTGCAAAAAAAAATGGTTAATTTTGCAAAAAAAGGGTTAATTTTGCAAAAAAAGGGTTAATTTTGCAAAAAAAGGGTTAATTTTGCAAAAAAAAAGGGTAATTTTGCAAAAAAAGGGTTAATTTTGCAAAAAAAATGGGTAATTTTGCAAATAAAAGGGTTAATTTCGCAAAAAAGGGTTAATTTTGCAAAAAAATTGTTGATTTAATATTTACAAAAAATATTATTTTAGCAATAAAAAAACCATTATTTTTCCCTTACTGTGGGTTATTGGTTCAGCCTGAAACATTAAAAATCCACTTGATAATTGAGAAAACGGCGGCGTTTGTGTCTGAACACGGACCTCAAATGGAAATCGTGATAAAGAACAAGCAATCCTCGAACCCTCAGTTTCAATTCCTGGCCTTTGAGAATGTTTTGAACCCTTATTTCAAACACCTGGTGTCAGCCATCAAATCGGGAAGATATCAGCCCAAATCGGCGCCTGAAAAAGGTCAGTCACCCCAGGCGCCCCCGCCCCGCCCCCCAAACAATATTCATAAACAATGAAATTTTATCCTGAAATTGAGAAACGAAACCAAGGCTTAGCAAAGGGCTTGGAGCACCACCTCCAAAAAAATGAGTGTGTTTTTTAAAATTTGTTTGTAGCCTTTGTAAGGTAATCGAAAGCAAATAAGCCAGGAATCTGACACTGTCGCCAACCAATCAGTATGTATTCTCTCTCAACACGCAACCAAAAAAACGTCTTCTTTAAACTTGTACTTTTCAATTTACAACATAGTAGATATAAAAGGTTTCAAACTCGATAGCCCAACAAATATTGACCATTGAGTGCTGCCTCCATTTTTAATTACTAATACGTGACGTCACATGGGGGCGCCATTTTGGCACGGTTTGCAGCGCCATCTCTATAACAAAAATTCAATAATATCATAAGAAAATAATATGTAGATCCCTATAAGTATGACGCGTAGTATATTTTCATACTACAACAAGCAAATTTTTACGCCCCTGTGAGAGAAGTTTTGGTACTGCGAGTAAAGGGGGGGGGGGGTGAAACCTCCACCGCCTAAGGGGTTTGCGGAAAGCGCGATATGCTGGGGAAATATGGCCGTGCCTGTAGAGGATGAGGCAGGGTTGTCCAAATCAGAAATTCCAAGCTCCTTTTTTCACGCCATCTATTAATTTATTATGATAATTTTGACATAGGCCTAATTATAATTTCATAACTTTTTAACTATTAATTAAAATTCAAATTTGAATGAAAATTTTCTAAAGAAATACTTTAATGTTTTTAAACGCCAAAAGTTCTTAGTAGGTGGCATTAGAAACATTTCACAATTGAAATTTCAGTGGAAGAAAATGTTGTTTACGTGGCTTCATACTTATAGGGAGCTATATATTATTTTCTTACGTTGTTTTCAACAGAAGCTAAGCTATCTCTTAGCTCAGTGTCATCCCCTCTCACAGGAGCGCACCAAGAGCCGGGGGGGGGGGGATAATTATAGTGGTCAATTTCTTAAAGATCTTTCTTATTGGAAGCAGGCAAAGGCCTAATACAAATAGCAGAATTCCTATTGGCTGTACCTATTCCAAATACGTACAGGCAATAGGAATCATTGCGTAGACATTTTAGGCGGGCTTTGTGGGAAGAGCGAAACTAATCATATGTATGTAATCTGGCGAATAATCTATCTCGCCGCGCCTAGGAATTCGCGTTGCTTGCTACGTGACGTCACAGTCAATTGAGCTGGCGACTTTCCAAATTTATGGTTGCATTGAAATGATTTTTGCTCATGTGCAAGGAATATAATTATACGACCAACCAATGAAATGGCAGTTATTAAGACGCGTGAGGGAGAGCACTTAAGCCCCGCCCACATTAGAAGATATGCCTATTATAGCAAGAACAGAACAGGGTTCATACCAAACCTGGAAAACTACAGTATTTGTAAATTGTTATTGGTTGGCGGCGCGTTTAGGCTTAAGAATTGGAGAGTGTATTTGCGTGGCTATCGAGTTTGAAATTGTTCGCTTGAAGATTGAAGTATAGCCGGTAAAACATTTAGTAAAAAGAGGGGGGAATTGTGTAGGAAATGTGTTGGGCTTTTTTCTAATTGTGTTGAACTTGGTGTTTTGCTCGCAGGGGACCACTCCGACAGCGACGATGACGAGGATTACTTGCACCCCAGCCTCTTCGCTTCCCAATCAACGTCTCCCGTAAGTATTAACCACCCACCATACAACTCATACACTCCCCCCCCCCTTTAGTCTAGACTCTTCATTTCAAATGAAGGTAGACGCTGGAGAACAGTTTTCCAATGGTGTGTGCCACTTGACGTGTCACAGTTTAGCTAAAATTCGTGATAAACAGTTCATTATTATCACTAATACTCCTTTGGTGGCTGGGGAAACACCAAAATCGTTGTTGAGTCGGAATTTTGGTGTTTTCCAAGCCATCAAAGTTTTTTTTTTTTTTTACTTCTTTTCTATTAATTTTTAATTTCTTTTTTATTATTTTAATTTTTTCTTTAATTTTATTTTAATATAGTTTAATTTTTTTAAATGATTTTTTTTAATTTATTTTTAAAATTTTTTTTATTTTTTTTTTTTATTTATTTTTAAATTTTTTTAATTTACTTTTTAAATTTTTTTAATTTACTTTTTAAATTTTTTTAATTTAATTTTTTTTTAATTTTTTTTATTTAATTTTTTTAAATTTTTTTTTATTTAATTTTTTTAAATTTTTTTTTAATTTTTTTAATTTTTTAATTTTTTTAATTTTTTTAATTTTTTTAATTTTTTTTAATTTTTTTAATTTTTTTTAATTTTTTTTTAATTTAATTTTTTAAATTTTTTTTTAATTTAATTTTTTTTAATTTAATTTTTTTAATTTTTTTCTTTAATTAAATTTTTAAAAAATTTTTTCTTTAATTTAATTTTTTTCTTTATTTTTTCTTTAAATTCTTATTATTCTACGTTATAGTTTAGCCACGTTTAAAATTAAATATGAAAAAACAATCTTGTAGTCTTTGAGTGTCTTGGAAAGCTTACAAATCAAACCCGAGCCTCGCTTTCCAAGTCACCCAACTATATATACTTAATATTTATTTATTATAACTATAATTATATTAATGGGCTTGACTATCTTTCAGGAGTTCTGATTGGTGCGTGTCGATCTTACCGAGTAATTTCCTGCACCGAAATTGTTAGCTCCAAAGTGAAATAATTCTATAATTAAGCTTATTTTAAAATGCGCGCCCTAAAACGAGGAATAAGGGATAAATTTTCATTGCCTCTGAACCAACGGAATCCTAATTCGCTTTTGCCTGTTTTTTTGTTTTTTGCCCGCGTCCCGATGTCTTTTCTAGGTCAAAATCCCCGATTTGCCCGTCTTTAGAAGCAAACAGGATGACGCCTACTCCAAATTGGTCCAGAATCTAAAGGATAAAGTTGTCAAGCCGCCTCAAAATACACCTGGTATGACGTCATTTCAGTTTTTACACCATTTTCCTATACCTTTTAACGTTCATTTTAAAAATGCGGCGTTCTTTTGAGGCTGACCTAGGCCCATCAGTTGTTTATAAGCTAGCTCTTCCCTAGCTTACAGACCCTTTAAGGCATGCATTTTTACCACCCGTCGAGATTTACAGACCCTTTAAGCCATTTTTACCACCCATCGAACTTTACAGACCCTTTATGGCATTTTTACCACCCATCGAGATTTACAGACCCTTTAAGGCATTTTTACCACCCATCGAACTTTACAGACCCTTTAAGGCATTTTTACCACCCGTCGATGGGACTTTACAGACCCTTTAAGGCATTTTTATCCCCCGTCGATTGGACTTCACAGACCCATTAAGGCATTTTTACTACCCGTCGATTAGACTTTACAGACCCTTTAAGGCATTTTTACCACCCATCGAACTTTACAGACCCTTTAAGGCATTTTTACTACCCGTCGATGGTACTTTACAGACCCTTTAAGGCATTTTTACCTCCCGTCGATGGGACTTTACAGACCCTTTAAGGCATTTTTACCACCCGTGGATGGGCACTTTACAGACCCTTTAAGGCATTTTTACCACCCGTGGATGGGCACTTTACAGACCCTTTAAGGCATTTTTGCTACCCGTCGATGGCACTTTACAGACCCTTTAAGGCATTTTTACCACCCCGTCGATGGCACTTTACAGACCCTTTAAGGCATTTTTACCACCCGTCTATGGCCACTTTACAGACCCTTTAGTGATCTTGACCGACAATTTATTTGACCATTTCAGCCAATGCTGGTTTCACGAACAATTGGAGTGGGGGAGCGGGGGCGGTTCAAGGAGGCTACAAAGTTTCTCAGGGAAGCACCATTTACGGTCAACCGCCGCCACCCGGCGACGAAGCCCTGTACCACGCCTTCTCAAACAGCCTGGGTTCGGACCTCAGACCCGACCAAGTGGTCACTCCGCCTCTCGAAGTCCAGTCCATCGTTGACAAAATGGCCGAGTACGTTGTCAGAAGCGGCGATGACTTTGAAGCCGTTGTCAGGAGAAAACGTAAGTTGTTAAACTTTTTGCATTTTTATCTACCTAAATATGTAGCTTATGCGTTGGTTATACGTTTGTGCCGAGTTTGTTAGTGGATCTGGTGTTTGTGGAGCTAGTGTACGCGAAAAGTAGAAAATAAGTAGTTTGATGAGAAGCTGGTATTGGGAGTGAAAGAATTTGTACCATTATAGTGGTTACCTAATAGAAAATTATTAGTTAAACGTTTTAGTTACGTAAAAACGTAGCTTATGCGCTGATGAACTGTTTGTGATGTGTTCGTTAGTGGTTCTGTGTGTTTGTGGCGCTAGTGTACGTGAAAAACAAGTTTGATAAGGAGCTAGAATTCTGAATTGAAGAATACCATTATTAGCTACGTGAAAACGTAGCTTATTCGCTGATAACCCGTGTGTGGCGTGTTTGTTAGTGGATCTGTGTGTTTGTGGAGCTAGTGTACGCTAAAAACAAGCTTGATATTTAATATTCTGAATGAAAGAATATACGTGGAAACGAAGCTTATGCGCTGATAACCCGTGTGTGGCGTGTTTGTTAGTGGATCTGTGTGTTTGTGGAGCTAGTGTACGCGAAAAACAAGTTTGATATTTAATATTCTGAATGAATGACATTATTAGCTACGTGGAAACTTAGCTTATGCGTTGATAACCTGTGTGTGGCGTGTTTGTTAGTGGATCTGTGTGTTTGTGGAGCTAGTGTACGCGAAAAACAAGTTTGATAAGGAGCTAATGTTTTGAATGAAAGAGGAACATTGTTAGCTACGTAAAAACGTAGCTTGTGCGCTGATAACTGTGTGTGTGGCGTGTTTGTTAGTGGATCTGTGTGTTTGTGGAGCTAGTGTACGCTAAAAACAAGCTTGATAAGGAGCTAATATTCTGAATGAAAGAATAACATTATTTGCTACGTGGAAACGTGGCTTATGCTCTGATAATCTGCGTGTGGCGTGTTTGTTAGTGGAGCTAGTGTACTAGTAGTTGATATACAAAATGGCTGGATTATTTTCAGAGGATAAACGTTTCGATTTCTTGAACCCGGACAACCAATATCACACTTACTACATCTACAAGAAAACGATCTTCGCCGAACAGAAACGCGTCGAGGCGCAACAAAAACAGTACGAAGAGCAGGAGCGCCTTAAACGCGAGAAAGCCGCGGCCGCCGCAGCCGCCGAAAAGAAGTACTTGCCCAAAGAATCGTCGGCTCCCGTCTCGTTCTCGCTCAAGGCCAAAGAGGCCGACTTGAAAGAAGTGAAACACGCTCAGTTGAACGCCGATTCCGACGAGGAAACTCACGCTGCTCCTAAAGGTGCCGATTCCTCCACCACCAACACCACGACGACTAAGTCCGAGACGCCGCTTATTCAAGGTCCCAATTTGGTGCCCGGATCGGTTTCGGGGGCGGGGCCCGCCAGGAGGAGCATGTTTGACGTCCCCCCGCCAACCGGCTCCCTCGTTATTCCACCCATTACCACCGTCACACCGATTCCAGTCGCCATTGTCACGGAACTGGCAACAAAGAAGGCCGCCGAAATAGCGGCTGAAGCCAAATTAGGTAAGCCAAGTCTTAACTTTCTAATCAAGGACCCCAGATATCCTATTTTTCCTGTAAAATCCTATATTATTTCCTGTAAAATCCTATATTATTTCCTATAAAATCCTATATTATTTCCTATAAAATCCTATATTATTTCCTATAAAATCCTATATTATTTCCTATAAAATCCTATATTATTTCCTATAAAATCCTATATTATTTCCTATAAAATCCTATATTATTTCCTATAAAATCCTATATTATTTCCTATAAAATCCTATATTATTTCCTATAAAATCATATTTTTCCTATAAAGTCCTATATTATTTCCTATAAAATCATATTTTTCCTATAAAAGTCCTATATTATTTCCTATAAAATGCTATATTATTTCCTATAAAATGCTATATTATTTCCTATAAAATCATATTTTTCCTATAAAGTCCTATATTATTTCCTATAAAATCATATTTTTCCTATAAAAGTCCTATATTATTTCCTATAAAATCCGGTTTTTCCTATAAAGTCCTATATTATTTCCTATAAAGTCCTATATTATTTCCTATAAAATCCTGTTTTTCCTATAAAATCATATTTTTCCTATAAAATCATATTTTTCCTATAAAATCATATTTTTCCTATAAAATCATATTTTTCCTATAAAATCATATTTTTCCTATAAAATCCGGTTTTCCTATAAAGTCCTATATTATTTCCTATAAAATCATATTTTTCCTATAAAATCATATTTTTCCTATAAAATCATATTTTTCCTATAAAATCATATTTTTCCTATAAAATCCGGTTTTTCCTATAAAGTCCTATATTATTTCCTATAAAATCCTGTTTTTCCTATAAAATCATATTTTTCCTATAAAGTCCTATATTTTTTCCTATAAAGTCCTATATTATTTCCTATAAAATCCTATATTTCCTATAAAATCCTTTATTTCCTATAAAATCCTATATTTCCTATAAAATCCTATATTTCCTATAAAATCCTATATTTCCTATAAAATCCTTTATTTCCTATAAAATCCTATATTTCCTATAAAATCCTTTATTTCCTATAAAATCCTATATTTCCTATAAAATCCTATATTTCCTATAAAATCCTATATTTCCTATAAAATCCTATATTTCCTATAAAATCCTATATTTCCTATAAAATCCTATATTTCCTATAAAATCCTATATTTCCTATAAAATCCTATATTTCCTATAAAATCCTATATTTCCTATAAAATCCTATATTTCCTATAAAATCCTATATTTCCTATAAAATCCTATATTTCCTATAAAATCCTATGTTTCCTATAAAATCCTATGTTTCCTATAAAAATTTACTAAATTCGGCAAGGGACATTGGTTTCTATATGCTCGTTAGCCTGTTCATTCGTAAGCTAGAGACGCTTTCTAGCGCCATCTATAAACGGCGGGTGCTTTTATTTGTTTTAGCGGAGGAAAAGTTGCGTGATCGTTTAGCTTTGGCCGCCAGGGAAAAGATGGCGCAACAAACTCGGGAGCGTCTCTTGCAGCAAGAACGGAAACGCAAAGCGGCCTTGTTCTTGACCATGATCAAATCGTCCGCGCCCCAACTGGTCAAAGGGACCGTGCCCAAAGACGAGACTCCGGACGCTAATTCCAATAACGAAACCAACTCGCAGAATAAAAAACAGATTGTTTTCGGACCGCATCCCGAGAATAACGTCATCGCTAAACAAATCGAAGCGACGTCTACCGCGGAAAATGGGAAACACAAATCTAGGTAAGTAAAATTTTAGTACTTGTTTGTAAAGGCGCGTTTTCACTGGCTCAAAACGCGGGAAAATCGGCGTGCCGCGCCGTTTTTTCAACTTGCCGCGAATTTTTGCGTTTTCTGGGCGGCAAGCACGGAATTAGTTTTCTGTTTTTCCGCAAACTTTTACGGAAAGGAAATCGGTGGCCAATAGGATGCGACGAATGCGCGACGTCATAAGCTTGGTTTTGGTTAGCTCGCGAAAGTCTTTTTCGACGCCATTACTTTTTTAATTGAAGGCGTTGGTGTTCTAAAAATGCATATTTTTGACTTAATCGTTATTTATATCATAAAACTGAACATTTTTACAAAGACGATTAAGTCATGGATTAACTAACGCTAGGGATAGTTCGTTCCCCCAAAAAGATAACGCATGCATGTTCCAAACGCCCCCTAGCAGCAGCTACTATCCCTAACAGGAAGTTATAAGAAAATTGGACCAAATATCACGTGGTCTATGACGTCAAAATTGAAATACTGCCTAAATTGGGCAAAACGATTTATTTTGCCGAGAGATGGCGCTATATCTACATCCGTTTTGGTCCAATAAATTGGGGGAATGAAGAGGGGAATCAAGGAATAATTCGGAACATGTAGTTGGCGATAGAATTACATGGGAAACCCAGTTAGTGAACAATCCCTAGTGTTAGTTAATCCATGATTAAGTCTACGAAAGCCGATAGGTTGCTATTGGTTCATCTTAACACGAATGGTAAGCCTTGGTCTCCACGAACTCGCGCTCTTTCATATTACAAGTTTCAGTGAAAACGGTTTGCCGCCGTTGGTTTTATTTAGGAATTATCGGCAAAATTATGGGGATTTTTTTTACGGTGAAAACCAGGCTTTACAAGTTTCAGAAAACTATACGGAATTTTTTAGGATTCCATGAAAACCAGGCTTAACTCGATAATATACCTAATATACCTAATTTAAACATCCCTGTTTAACATTGACAACCGTAGCTTTCATTTGACCTTTAAATTTCTAATTTGGGGAAAATGAAGGAAATAGTTAGGGGAGAATTCGGGAAATTTGAATATTGAACAAAAATTAAGGTTTTAAGCGTGTATTTTTAATATTTGAATGAATAGGGGTCGCAGTCCATCTCCGGCGGTTAAGGCGTCGTCGCGAAGCCACTCTCGTTCGTACGAGCAGCCGCGCAACAGCAGCGCATCTCCGCCCACAACGAGAGACAAATCTTATTCGTCTTCGCATCACGGAGGGGGAGGGGAATCGCACCGACGCAAAGCATCCTCGTCGTCTTCCTATCACTCCCGATCCTCCCACGATCGCCCCCCATCCTCCTCTTACTCATCCTCACGCAGGTAAGTACTTGTACACCTACACCAAGGCGGCGATCAGGCGCCCGATTAAACTCGACCCCCCTCCCCACCCCATCCCCTATTGTCTCTTGCGCTTATTTTAGGTCCAGGAGTGGGAGCAGTTCACCCCCAAAGAGGCGGCGGAAACGATCTCGATCCAGAGAGAGATCGTCTCGTAGATGAAACAACTCCATCCCCCCCGATCACCCCCCGTTTTTTATTTTTGTAGAAATTAATAACGATAATAATTACTTGTAAATAAATAAATTCATCATATTCAGACGAAGTAGATATTGTCCACACTATGACTAACCCCTAAGCCTAGGCCTAGTCCCTCCCGCCGCCATGCGCCTTACTTCAGCGCGTGAGGTCTACAGTGTAGGCACAGCCTACTCAATCACGCTCGGCGCTCTATCCACGAATGGGCTTTTGCGTAAGTTTTTTTTTTTGTTGAAGCGAACTCTTGGAACCCCTTTAACCCTGCACCTAGGTTTCTCTACAAGTAATTACTGGAATGGTCTATTTAATCAAAAAGAGTGGACTCTAACTTTCTGTACATCTTGATACTTAAAATATGCGCGACATTCGAATCCATTTTGATACTTTCCCAATATCCTTGGTACCTTCTCTACTTGAACGTGTTTTTTGGGCCAGGTGTTCTTGATTCCCACGAACCTATCTATAGAGTGCTGTCAGAAGCGCGGGTGTGACGTCACCCATGCTGTTTTCCCATAAAGAAAAAACGGTAACTGTCATGGCCGCCCATTGCTAAAGGCAGACTCGTGACGTTTAACCTTGGATCTGACGTCACAACTGACAGCACTCTATTGAATTTATTTTTCACGAAACTATTTGTGAAAAATGTTAAGGCCTATCCCTTGACTGAAACGTCATCAGTTTTGAACGATGGTTCACGTACAGGGGCGATTATAAGGGCTTTGTGTCAACTTGACGGGAAGAATAGCTTTCAAAATGGAGCTTGACAAATCAAAGCATTCCTTGAACTAGAATCTCGTTGACAGCGATAACAGCCTTCTAAAATGTCACTCGAAAATGAATTTTTACATATCTCTTGCACATTTTTAAGAATTATTTTCATAGTAGGCCGAGACAGATAATTTTTTTATCGCAGTTGGCTTGAACCGCTTCTAACCGGTACCGGCCGCACTACCAAATAGGTGTTATAGTACAGTAGGGGGGATTACGTGGATCGAGGGAGGGTGGTATGATCTACCTCGGAGTCGGGACCAGGGCCGGAAATAAGCACAGGACACTGGACATTGTCCAATAAAATTTTAAAATGTCCCATAATTTTTTTTAAAAACTAAGGGGGTCACTGGACAGTTGACCAGTAAATTTTTCCGAAGTTTTGATAGCTTGACTATGAAGATGCGACACCATTTTTGCGGACTCCAGTGGACAATGTCCTATAAATTTTCCAGTCAAAGGGGGCATCACTGGACACGTGTCCTATAAGAAATTTTTCTTATTTCCGGCCCTGGTCGGGACGCCACTCGGGATTTACCCGAATATTGCCGTTTAACAGATTGAGGTTTTTGCCTTACTGATTGTAGGCATACCACTTTCCCGGGTGCTCGAGTTACGCTTGGTTTGTATGATCTCATAGCGATACAAGGTAATCACCAATCGGGGCTTAGCACGTTCTTACTACTGTTAAGAAGTGTGGATAAACACCTGTGTTAAAGCAGAGAGAATTTAGAAGGGGAGTGGAAGGGGTGGTTTGGAATGTAGCGCAACGTCGTCTGCTAAACGTTATCTAGGCAGGTCGATTTCCGGTATGATGCTTTTGTAACAGAGAGATTTTAGAACACGTGACCGGAAACTCGCCTACCCCAAAAAGCTCAACGCGACATCTTGTTTGGGCGTCATCACGTTTAATAGAGTCAAAGGGGTGGTGGGCCTTCCACTCCCCTTCTAAATTCTCTCTGGTTAAAGGAAAAACAAGGGGGTTTTTTATACATAGAGATAGTATGAGCGATCTCGAAGCTGGTTAAGGTAATTAACTAAATGTCTAGAAGCGCTTGCTTCTCGGACAATGATAGAGCTATCCCAGAAGCCTTAGTGTGACGTCACCCATGCTATTTGTCCATAGAGTGCTGTCAGTTGTGACGTCAGATCCAAGGTTAAACGTCACGAGTCTGCCTTTAGCAATGGGCGGCCATGACAATTACCGTTTTTTCTTTATGGGAAAACAGCATGGGTGACGTCACCCCGGCGCTTCTGACAGCACTCTATAGAACCAAAGCGGTACCGAACATGGATGGCCACTAAAGCTAAGCCCCGTGACGTTTTACCTAGGCACTGACGTCACAACGGACATAGCTCTAATAACCCCCAAGAACGTAGCATACCATATAGAGGAGAGGTTTCTGTTGGGGGAGGAGCTAAGTAATATTCGTCAGGTTATTTACGCGGCCATATTGGTGGGTTCAATGCCTGGAACCCAACAATAAGGCTACCAGAACAGAAGTGGTAAGACTTAGGAGGGTGTGACGTAGTAGTTACTCGCCAACTGAAAGTTCTCTTTAGGTTGGGTCGTAATATAGACAAATCAATTTGCTCTTGTCTAGCTCGCAATCTTAGAATTCCAACTTCTTTTATTGAATTACTTCAAAGAACTCGACCGACTTCGTGAAACCTAAACGCCACTTAATTAATTCGCAATCTCTGTTTTTCTTCAGAAATATTTTGGAGGCGTTCCAACTAACTCAAAGACTATAATAAAAAGAGTGAAATTGTATGTGGAATTATTAATATTTTTATTTTCGCGATTATTCGTATAAATATTTTTATTGAAGTTAGCGCGGGGTGAAAGGTCACGGCGTATTTTTTCAGTCTTAATCTATTTGATTAAATTATTTTTTGAGTGGAGTAGAATATAATCACCTGAATTTTTCAAGAGATCTCTTTAGATTGGGTGACGTCATTCCAATTATCAGCACGTTTCTCGTCTTCAAAAGAGATCTCGTGCTTGAACCTCTTGACTCGACCTCTTTACTCCTCCTTACTAGTCAGGGCCAGTTCGCTCTACTCCCCCCCCCCCACCTCCAACTGAACTGACTGATAACCTAATCGCGCCACCCGCCCCCCCCCCCGCCTTATGTCTCATCCAACCGATCCCCACATGACAACTAAAATTTATAAGTTTGTTGTTTGGGTTGCCCCTAAGGTTTCAGGCAAGTTAGTAGCAGCAAAAACGGATTTATGGGATAAGAACGTCGGAGTTAGCGAATTCACTCCCCATCCTCGCATACTTTATTGAGAAACTTCGTCTGCTTATATTTTGACTCCACCCACAAATTCTGTATATAGCTACTTCTAGAGATCGAATTTGTGGGTGGAGTCAAAATATAAGCAGACGAAGTTTCTCAATAAAGTATGCGAGGATGGTACTAGAGGCTAAAGCTATGATCCGACGTTCTTATCCCATAAATCCGTTTTTGGTAGCAGTGAACACTTTTAAACCAGCAGGAACGCTATAGCCTTGGAACATAAGTTTATTAGTGATATGTTCCATCCATAAGTATAATATGCACTTCCTATACAAGTTCGTAATGCTACTGAGAGACTTACACCTCCAGCTAGTTCGAGGGAGAATAGACCTAAAAATAAAATAAACAAGCTGGCCATATATATACGCCCGTTAAGGGGCAGATTGAAAATGAAGCAAGCGCCATCTAGTGAACAGAAATGCAAACTCAAGGGTGACATTTTTTCATTGGCTGAAAACATTCTGACACAAAAATTCTGCCTCTGCGCATTTTTAAGCGAACCAATAAGATCACCCCTCATTCGTGAAAGCCCGGTTTAGAAACTCGTAAGGCCGTTGTAAATTTTGAATGAATTTATTTTTAGGTGTATAGGGACTTGGCAGTACTACGTCATGCAACGTCAGGCTACCTTCCACTAGTGCTAAAAAACATACCAGGAGGAGGGACTTATGTAGCTTTCATTCTGTTAAAAAAACATACCATAATGGCGCTGGGGGCGGAGTTAAGCCTGAATTGCCAAGTCCCTATTGAAGTCCTACACTCGGTTGTGGTTAATTTTGCATGCAGGACTTCCATCTAGGCACTCCTATTTAGTCTGCATTACTAAGCGCCCCTTTGACAGCAGCGCCTCACTCACCAGGCCTCCCTCGCTTTACCTCAAATCTATGACCTACCTCACTCACTTCTTGACAAGCTCCAGTTAGTAACCAGACATTACAAACTTATGGAATGAACATATCTTACAAACTTATGGAATGAACATATCTTACGAACTTATGGAATGAACATATCTTACAAACTTATGGAATGAACATATCTTACAAACTTATGGAATGAACATATCTTACAAACTTATGGAATGAACATATCTTACAAACTTATGGAATGAACATATCTTACAAACTTATGGAATGAACATATCTTACAAACTTATGGAATGAACATATCTTACAAACTTATGGAATGAACATATCTTACAAACTTATGGAATGAACATATCTTACAAACTTATGGAATGAACATATCTTACAAACTTATGGAATGAACATATCTTACGAACTTATGGAATGAACATATCTTACAAACTTATGGAATGAACATATCTTACAAACTTATGGAATGAACATATCTTACAAACTTATGGAATGAACATATCTTACAAACTTATGGAATGAACATATCTTACAAACTTATGGAATGAACATATCTTACAAACTTATGGAATGAACATATCTTACAAACTTATGGAATGAACATATCTTATCAACTTATGCTTAGAAGAAGCGGTGTTTTTGTATGACCCATTAAGCCACGGGGTGTTGCCCCGGGGTGTTTTAATGGACTGCAAATCGGGAAGAGTTTCCTGTCTTTGTAGACAACGCTGTATGAAATATACGCGTCGTGTAGGATTTTGCATCTTAGAATTGGACGTCCTTTACAGCGGGGGTTCACCTTCTCCGTCCCAATTAACCTTGAGAAATCGACGAAACAAACCACTTCTAATCAACCTTAACTTACCTACTGATCAAGGACATAGTTTGGGCAATCAAATTGGGAAACCCGAAAGAAACAAACAACTGCTTGAAGTATATACGCAAGAGTAAGATTAGCGCGGATTTGTTTCTGAGTACGGATCGAAGCACTCTGATTGGTGTACTTAAATGTCTCGCGCTACAATGAATTATCGGGCGAATAATGAATTTGCAAAAGCTCCCGAATTCCTTATCAGTTGACGACTCTCTTGAGTTTTTCGGTATAAAAGGCGCAATCAGCAGGCAAAAAACGACATTCTTGACTCTTTCTATCTCTGTCAGTGTGTATAGCGTTTTTACCAATTTATTATAATCCATTGAGTACGATATGGCTTCGACGGCTGGTCCAGTTTTGATCCTCGACCCATCCGAGCTCTACAGACCCGAGAATAAATCCCTTGAACAATTCAGAACTTTCAAAGAAGATGCCGTGAGTATTTATTTGCGCTAAGAAGTGACTTCGATAAAACGTTTTCCAAGTCACTGAAAGACTATAAAGGACGGCTCTTTTCAAGCTGCTAATAGCGTATCGTTTACGTTTTAGGACGACTATATTCAAAAACGAGTGAAAGAAACGTACTTAAAAATGCACACTTTTCAAACGGTCGAATTTGTTAAGAATAAGGTCCGTTTGCACTTAACCCTTTAAAAGGGGCACTGACACGAATTATAATCTTTCGTTTTAATTGGTTGAATGCAGAAAGCGCAATGGACAAAGTTCAACACGACGAAATTAACGATTTTGGAAGCGCTTGAGAAGCTGAATGACCTGGTGGACGAAAGTGACCCCGATATTGACCTTCCCAATAACGTGCACGCCTTCCAAACGGCCGAACGCATCCGCGAAGCTCACCCCACCCTGGACTGGTTCCATTTGACCGGACTCATTCACGATTTGGGCAAAATAATGGCCATGTACGGAGAACCACAATGGTGCGTCGTCGGAGACACCTTCCCCGTTGGCTGCCAATTCGCCGATTCCATTGCCTACAGGTAAATACTCCCCATAATTGGTAGCGTCTAACAATAAGTATGACACGCATTCCAAGGTATGATTGGAGTGTTTTAAGGATGACCCCTCTGCGTTGTATTTCTGTTTCTTAGGGGGGGGGGGTTACTTGTGTTAGGGGGTGCATCCCTTGTGGGGGCAAAAGTATAGAGCAGTTTCCTTTCTGTTTGCAGAGAGACTTCGTTCAAAAATAACCCCGACTTGCGCGATTCTGTGTACAGCACTCGTTTGGGCATGTACTCCGAAAACTGCGGTTTGGACGCCATTCAGATGTCCTGGGGACACGACGAGTACATGTACCAAGTACTGAAACACAACAAGACGACGCTACCCGACGAAGCCCTTTACGTTATTCGTTACCATTCCTTCTACCCCTGGCACACCAGCGGCGACTACAAGTACTTTTGCAACAAGAAAGACTTGGCCATGATGGAATTCGTCAAAGAATTCAAGTAAGTACTTGAAATATTAATATTTACGTTTTTTTAAGGGTGAATCTTTATTAATCACTCTAACGAACAAGGAAGAGGTGTTTTATTGGCGTCTTAGATTATAATTCTTTGTAGCAAACTAAGTTGAGAGACGCGATGCTTATCAGTCACGATAAGAAATGATAAGTAACAGCCGTTGTATGATTTTGTTCCCTTTTGCAGCAAATTCGATTTGTACTCGAAATGCGAAACAATTCCCGATATCAAAGCCTTGACTCCTTATTATCAAAGTTTGATCGACAAGTACATTCCGGGTGTGTTGGAATGGTAATCAAACTCCGCCCTAAACAAACAATTAACTCTGTAAATTATTGTTTTATAATTGTTTTGGTAATCGCGGTTTTTATATGTATTTGCGCGAAAACTTTGAAGAATTTTTATTGTATTTAATAGGTATTTTTAATTGCATTTTTTTAAATGAGATAGGCCTATATTCATGACAGCAAAATACCGTATTATATTTAACGGTAGTTCAATAAAGTTGTTATATTTGTTAAGCCTTGGTCACTTTATGGGGGGCAAAGTTGACAAGTTGTTATTTGTTAAGCCTTGGCCACTTTATGGGGGGTAATTAAAGTTGACAAGTTGTTATTTGTTAAGCCTTGGTCACTTTATGGGGGGCAATTAAAGTTGACAAGTTGTTATTTGTTAAGCCTTGGTCACTTTATGGGGGCACGGCCAACTTAGATACTCGACAAGCTCGCCAATGAGGCCAGCCAAGTTTGATCCCCCTCTATGTTAACGAGCGTATGAGAAAAAACCTGAAAAAAATATGAAGCCGGGACAAAAAGAGACGAGCTAAATTTTTTTTATAATGTTAATCCTATGGGGCATGGTCCCGAGAGTGGATTCTATCAGCAATTAAGAGTCCTTTTTAAAATGTTTCCAATTTTTGTCAACTCTGGGTATTTTATGAGGCGTGAAGTAAGTTTAGAGCTTCATTTTGAACCTAATTTCATAATTTTACATAAATAATTTCACTTTCAATAAATTATTGTTCCTAAGCCTTGGCCATGTTTTTGTTTAAGCAAGCCGGGACAACTCGGGACGAGCTAAAATACGTTTCTAATGCTATTCCTATGGAAAATGGTTTCGGAACTGGATTCTACCTTTAATTAGGAGTCATTTTCAAAATGTTTCCGATTTTTATCAACTCTGGGTATTTTATAAGGCGTGAATCATATTTTGGGCTTCATTTTGAACCTAATTTAATAATTTTATATCCATTGTTTCACTCCCAATAATTTTCTAAACTTGAACTTCAATTTGAAGGCGAGTAATTATGAAGCAGGTTTCATTTCCCGCGAAATTTGAATTTGTAAATATTGCGATGTCAAAACTCAATAAATTTGAAAAATAATTGTTTTGGCGTTTTATTTTATCACAAAAAGTCATCTTATGTGTAATTTAATAATATAAATACTGGTCAAGTTTCTAAAGGAAATCTTCGGTACCCAAGCAGAATTTTTGTAGCGAACCTTCAAAATTATGTTGAAGCTACGATACCAGACTTGCCAAAATAAGAATCCTGCAAAAAGGAAAGTCTCTGTTACTTCTCAAGCTTGAAGACTGCGGCAATCAGCAACAGATGCAGAAAATGGCATAACATTTCCCAAAAATTTAAATGTTAAAGACCTCACGAATAAACGCATTAGTCGTAAAGTTTTGAAATTGTAACTACGAGTCATATCACAAACATTCAGTTTAAACATTGTTTATTTAAATGCAATGCACTATTTAACATTCCACAATACATACATTTAATATATTATTAAATCTTATTTCATAAAACAAACAATTCCGTAGTGGCGTAGTGTAATATTTTAAAATAACACAGAGACAGCCAAGGTCCAAGTTTAGAAAATTATTGGGAGTGAAACAATGGATATAAAATTATTAAATTAGGTTCAAAATGAAGCCCAAAATATGATTCACGCCTTATAAAATACCCAGAGTTGATAAAAATCGGAAACATTTTGAAAATGACTCCTAATTAAAGGTAGAATCCAGTTCCGAAACCATTTTCCATAGGAATAGCATTAGAAACGTATTTTAGCTCGTCGCTTGCTTAAACAAAAACATGGCCAAGGCTTAGGAACAATAATTTATTGAAAGTGAAATTATTTATGTAAAATTATGAAATTAGGTTCAAAATGAAGCTCTAAACTTACTTCACGCCTCATAAAATACCCAGAGTTGACAAAAATTGGAAACATTTTAAAAAGGACTCTTAATTGCTGATAGAATCCACTCTCGGGACCATGCCCCATAGGATTAACATTATAAAAAAAATTTAGCTCGTCTCTTTTTGTCCCGGCTTCATATTTTTTTCAGGTTTTTTCTCATACGCTCGTTAACATAGAGGGGGATCAAACTTGGCTGGCCTCATTGGCGAGCTTGTCGAGTATCTAAGTTGGCCGTGATGGGGGGCAATTAAAGTTGACAAGTTGTTAAGCCTTGGTCACTTTAAATGGGAGGAAGTCTTTGGAAAAAGCGTCAAGCGACTTAAATTACGATGCCAGGGTGTTAATTTCTCTCAATATTTTATTTAAAATTACAAATAATATTTAAAACATGATAATAAGTGTTTAACGATTTGATAATAAAAAAGTGAACGATAAAACAAAATTTTAAAATGAAACGCAACGTTGATTGATAAAATTTTAAACGTGAGACGCCTTTAGATCTCTGAGAGCTTTACGCGAGGCCGATATGGCCTCGGAAGCCAATTCGGGTGGCATGGTTAGTTTTATAGCCGCGGTGATGTCCTCCTTGGTCATGGTTCTTCTTTCGGCCTTCTTTCGAAGTCGACCAGCCTCGGAAGCGATCTTTACCAACATGTCTTCAAGGAAATCGGCGCTGACATTCATGGCTGCGTGAATGACAAAATAAATATTTAAGAATGACTCAGCGTCTCCCGTTCCGCTATTTGTACTACTTTACCCTTTTGGTTTAATCCAGCTCCCGGTTCGACTACCTTTAAAATTTTGAAGATGTAACTTTTAAAACTGTCCTTTGGGGTTTTCTTGGATTTTTTCATATTCTCGTTTCGTGGACCACTTTTGCCCTTATTTTGGTCGCTTTTAGAAGTGGTTTTATTCGATCGCGGTGCCATGGATGCTAGGTACTCGAATCCGTACAATATATTAAATTAATCTTAGTTCATTTCGGATTGAACGGGGTTTTATACCTTGGGAAATAGGCTTAATAGGTGTAAAATATGATAAGGTAAATTAATTTAAAAAAATGTTAAAAAAAATTTTCAAAACAATTTATTAGGCCTTCATGTAAATTTGTGAAATTCATTTTTTATCCTAATTTCTAGGTTCTAAAAGTGATTTTTTTCTTTTACAGTAATTGCTTCCGTGAAGCACGACCCCGCCAAAATTTTAAATATTTTAATTAGACGTTGTAGCAGACGACATTCGGTTTCCTTGGAAATTTTTTTCATTTGAAGAATTTCTCTCCTTGGACTCCAGTTTCGTCTGCTAGACCGCCAAGTTTTAAGCCTTGTAAATTGTTATTCGTCTCTTTGTTTAGTGATCACGTTCGGTCTGTAAATTGTAAATCATGGATTTTCTCGAATATCCCGATGCGTTTAAAGAAGATAAAGGGTCTATGGTAAGTTAAATATTTAATTTAATCATAATTAACTCAGAAACGATAAGAGATTAAGTTGAAGTATTGCCCAATTCGGCTCTTATAATCGGTACATGACAATCTCCGTGTTATACCATGTGCTTAATTTGTTTATAATGTTAACTGGCTACGCTATTAGTTAGTTTAATTATTAATTTAGAGTAAATTATGGGATTAATTTTTAGATTCCTGGTCGTTTAAAGTTGACAAATCAAGGAGTAATATTTAAAAACAGCAAAACGGGAAAAGTAGACACAGTTCAAGGCACGGATGTTGAAAGTATTAAATGGCAAAGATTAGCGGCGAGTTGCGGATTGAGAATTATGATGAAAAATGGTGTGGTTTTCAGATTCGGCGGATTTACAGACCCCGTAAGTTAAATCTAAGCTAATTTAAGCGACTTTTGAATATGATAAATCATGTTTTTCTACTTTAGGACAACGAGAAACTGACGAAATTTTTCAAGCACAATTTTGATTTGGAAATGAAGTCGCGAGATTTGTGCTTGAAAGGCTGGAATTGGGGGACGGCCAAATTTCAGGGAAACCTTCTCTCGTTTAATGTTGATAAAACAACCGCTTTTGAAATCCCCATGGGCAATATTTCCCATTGCACAACAGCTAAGAATGAAGTAACGCTGGAATTCCATCAAAATGACGAGGCGGCTGTCTCCCTGATGGAATTGAGGTTCCACATTCCGTCTGATGCCTCACAAACTGTTGATTCTGTTCAGGCATTCCAAGAAAATATTATGGCTAAAGCCAGCATTATTCAAGCCACTGGTGATGCAATTGCAGTTTTCAAAGAGTTGCAATGCCTCACGCCCAGGTATGTCAATTCATCCAGTTATTAGGCCTTTGCGGTTATTTCCCGCCATTACTAAGCCTCTGCGTTAATTTGCCGCCATTTTTAAGCCTCTGCGTTAATTTGCCGCCATTTTTAAGCCTCTGCGTTTATTTCCCGCCATTACTAAGCCTCTGCGTTTATTTCCTGCCATTACTAAGCCTTTGCGTTTATTTCCCTCCATTACTAAGCCTCTGCGTCTATTTCCCGCCATTACTAAGCCTCTCCGGAAAGGCGTTTATTTCCCGCCATTTTTAAGCCTCTGCGTTTATTTCCCGCCATTACTAAGCCTCTGCGTTTATTTCCTGCCATTACTAAGCCTTTGCGTTTATTTCCCTCCATTACTAAGCCTCTGCGTCTATTTCCCGCCATTACTAAGCCTCTGCGTTTATTTCCCGCCATTTTTAAGCCTCTGCGTTTATTTCCCGCCACTACTAAGCCTCTGCGTTAGTTTCCCGCCATTATTAAGCCTCTGCGTTAGTTTCCCGCCATTATTAAGCCTCTGCGTTAGTTTCCCGCCATTATTAAGCCTCTGCGTTAGTTTCCCGCCATTATTAAGCCTCTGCGTTAGTTGCCCGCCATTATTAAGCCTTTGTCTTATACTTAATTTGTCAGAGGTCGCTACGATATCAAAATGTTCCCAAGTTTCATTCAACTTCACGGTAAAACGTTTGATTACAAGATTCCTTTAACGACAGTCTTGAGGTTGTTTCTTTTGCCACACAAGGATGGCAGACAGATGTATTTCGTCGTAAGCTAAACAACCATCTTCTTTATTAATTAATTAAGTTTGCGCCTTAATTAATTTAATGTTAATTGACAGTTAAGTTTGGACCCTCCCATCAAACAAGGTCAAACGCGATACCATTTCTTAATCCTGCTTTTTAGCAAAGAAGATGAAACGACCATTTCCATCGGACTCTCGGAGTAAGTTGGTTGGCTGGTCATCTTGACCTTGACCATGTAGACGTGACCTTGATATCTCTCTCTCTCTCCCTCTCTCTCCCCCCTCTCTCTCGCTCCCTCTCTCTCTCTCTCGCTCCCTCTCTCTCTCTCTCGCTCCCTCCCTCTCTCTCTCTCTCTCTCTCTCTCTCTCCTCCCTCCCTCCCTCCCTCTCTCTCTCTCTCCCTCTCCCTCCCTCTCTCTCTCGCTCCCTCTCTCTCTCGCTCCCTCTCTCTCTCGCTCCCTCTCTCTCTCTCTCTCTCCTCTCTCTCTCTCTCTCTCTCTCCCCCTCTCTCTCTCCCTCTCTCTCCCTCTCTCTCCCCCCTCTCTCTCTCCCTCTCTCTCCCTCTCTCTCTCTCTCCCCCTCCCTCTCCCTCTCTCTCTCTCCCTCTCCCCCCCTCTCTCTCCTTGTAGGTCAGACATTAAAGAGAAATTCGAGGACAAATTGCAACAAGAAATGAGTGGTCCAACCTTTGAGGTTCTTAGCAAAGTCATGAAAGCTCTGGTTCAGAGAAAAATCACTGTTCCTGGTTCATTCACTGGGCAAGTACTTCAATTAAAACATCGTCATTAAATTAATTATTAAACTTAAACCTTGTCTTAATCACTGTTAAATTAATTCTTATTAGACTTATTTGTTCCATTTCAACTGATTTAGGCATAGTGGTACCAACGCGATCACGTGTTCGTACCGAGCAGGGAACGGTTTATTGTATCCATTGGAACGGGGATTGATTTACATCCACAAACCTCCGGTTTACATCCGTTTTGACGAGATCTCCACTCTGAACTTCGCTCGTAGCGGTGGCAGCACTCGTTCCTTTGATATTGAAGTCGAAACCAAGACCGGTCTCGTTCATACCTTCAGCAGTATTGAAAAGTAAGTCCTCGTCTTTCAATATCTTCCCGCGGTGGATGACGTCACGACCTCGTCTTTCAACAACTTCCCGTTTCTCTATTAATTAACTGACCGCGATGACGTCACGATTGTTTCAGGGAAGAATACGGGAAATTGTTCGACTTTGCCTCGACCAAGAAACTTCGTATTAAGAACAGAACCGAAACCGGGTTGACTGGGAAAGTAAGTACCCAGTTTACTTCCGTCTTTCGTAATAGGGTTTTATTGCAATTGCTGCTAATTGCGTTGCAGAAGAAGCCCGAAAAACCCAACTACAACGAAGACGACTTGGTGGACTCTGACCTGGAGGATGAACCGGACGCCTACTTGCAAAGGGTCAAGGCGGAAGGAAGAGAACGCGAGGAAGACGGAGGTGGAGGCGGAGGATCTTCCGATGAATCCTCGGACGAGTCCTTCAATCCTGGAGATAATAGCGGCAGCGAAGTGGCCGAAGAGTAAGTCCAATAGATACAAGACTGTTCCCAAAGGGGGAAGGGTGGTAGGAGCCCAGTTCAGTGGGGATTCTGTCCCTTGTGGGGCCATAGAAGGGTGTCCTTCCGTCTGTATTGAGTTTGGGTATAATCCGTTTGTTTCAGATTCGACAGCAACGCCCCGAGCAGTAGCGAGAGCGACGGGGAAGGCGGTAAGAAGAGCAAATCCGGAGGAGGCGGAGGCGATTCCGGTTCCGAGACTGAAAGGAAGAAGAAGAAAAAGTCGCGGAGTGCCAAGACGGTCCGGGAACCGGGGACCAGGAAGAAACGCGTCAAGAAGGAGAAAGACGAGAATAAACCCAAGAGACCTCAATCGGCCTACTTCCTCTGGTTGGGAGAAAGCCGCGAGAAAATTAAGAAGGAGAATCCGGGAATTTCTATCACGGAAATTTCAAAGAAAGCCGGAGAATTGTGGAAGGAAGTCAAGGATAAAACGGTAAGTGGCCTCTTAAGACATAGCACACTCCGTCACGCGCTCTAACTATCATAAAGTGTTAACGACACGTAAGGAAACCATAGACATGTTGAAACAGACCACTCATTGGCCCTTTGTATCGATGGTCAAGGGCCCCCATTAAGACCAGGCCCCTAGAAGGAACGGGCCCCAGGTAAACTGATCGAATTGCCCCTCTCTCTCGACGGCCGTGTGTAGGACACAAGATATGCCCCTCCCTTTTTCCATAGAACCTCATGTTAATTTTAACATCTCCATTTTAAGTTCCCGCCTTTTTTTTGGGCGGGGCTTCTACGTGGGGTGCAGTTTGGGCGCGTGATCGAGTGGGCTATGGTTAAGATGAGCTTTTGTTTCACTTGTTTTGTAGCGTTGGGAAAAAATGGCGGTTGAAGCGAAAAAAGATTACGAAAAAGCCATGGAGGAATATAAAGCGTCTGGAGGAGGCGAAAGCAGCAAAAGGTCAGTGCTAGCCTAGAAAGAGTTGACCTTTGGTTCCACTTGGAAGTAAGTAGCCTTAATTAATTATTTTTGGATTTTAGTTCCAAGAGTGAATCGAAATCCTCCAAGAGTTCTTCCAAGAAAGAATCCGAGAAGAACGTTTCGCCAACTAAGATCAAAAGTAAGGAATACATCACGTCATCCAGCGGAAGCGAGGCTGAAGATAAGCCCAAAAAGAAAAGCAAAAAACCCGAAGCCAAGAAAGAGAAAAAGGCAGAACCAAAGAAAGAGGTTTGTAATTAATCTAATTAATTAATTTTATTAATTAGTTATGACGTCATTGCTGGTTTTAATTGCAGAAAGCTAAAGCCAAATCTTCCGAGGACGAAGAAATGGATGATGAAGAAGAGGAGGAGATTCTCAGCACGCCAACCTCCTCCGACAAAGAAGGATCCGATATGGAAGAAGGCTCCGATTAAATGTGTTTACTCGCATTTCGTGTTAATTTTTAATTGTAATGTGATTAAAATGTTGTTTCAATCGAATATTTTGCGTCAAGGTGGATTTTTTTCTGATTTCTACTCCAGGGGTGTAAATTCTCCTTGTTCTGTCTGTTTCGTCCTCCAGTGTCGTCTGCTTAAGACGTGATCGTGATTCAGGAATTTTTGATGGGGTGGGAAATCTTTCGCGAAATAAACTCGCGTTTATTTTAATGCGAGTTAATTTAAAATTAATCTTAGTTAGATGTAAGTTAATAATTAATATGAGGGATTTGTATATTCGTAATTAAGTTTCGGAATAGTTTTTCTAATTTTACTGCAGGGAGTAAATCCTCCGTGATTTTTGTGTTTATTCCTCCAATGTCGTCTGCTTAACAAAGTCACGAGTTTTAGTTGCGGGAAGATTTGCGCGGAGTTAACGCGCGCTGGTTTTTAACCCGATTTTATTTCATATTAACATTAAATTAAATTAATTCGATTAAGTTAATTATTAAAATGAGGGGGTTTTTTATATTCAATAAGTTAAACGATGTCGTGTTTCACAAATCCGATAGCGAACTTAAATCGCGTTTAGTTGATCGCGGCGTCAAGGCTGGATATATATCACTAGAAGTAAATGTTTAAAATTAATGTTATTTAGATTTAATTACAAAATTAATTAATTCGGAAATATTTAGAGAGGTAATTAATTTGGCAATATTTGTTTGCAGGATAGTATAAACATTTCTTTAGCGGGTTATCGCAATGTTTTGGTGTCGTTATTTTCACCATTAGTGACGTCACAACGTATCATGTCCAATCAGTTCGATAATCGGTACAAATCAATCGAAGATGAAAATCACGGTTACATCGTCTTGGAGGAGGTGAGCCGGCATTTAAATTTAATTATTATTACGGGGTAAATTAAACAGAATTAACTTTAACAATGATAGAAATTAAGTTACACATTCATTTACGTGGATAATCTGAAAGACAATAGTCAATTTGGTTGCGAACGCCAATTAAACACTTTTAAGGAGTTTACGAGGTTATTGTGCGGACCCGCCATTCATATGTACGTCTTCATTAATTTAATCCATGAGTCATGGACACGAATGTAATTGTATATAAGAAAATAGGCTTAGCTCCGGGTGACTGGCAATTTTTTGGTTAGCTCTGAAAATGGTTATAGCGTATTTATTGCGGTTTTAGTCCGGCGGAATTTTTCGTTACTGAATAAATCGCTCTTCACAACTCCGCCCCGCCTTTTTTTTTAAAAAAAAAAAAGGTAACGTAATAACGATAAGTATGACAATTTCTATTGGATAAAATCTAAAAGCATCTTTTAGCTTATTTATGCCTATTGGTCAGGGGTATTAATGGTTACGACATTTTATAGGCAACGAATTTATATAATTAAAATCATATTCGGAAGCTATCCTTTTGTTATTACGCGAACTCGCGATGGAGATAAACTGATGGCCTGTCTTAAAGACATCTTCATACTTATTGTTGTTACGTTACCTTTATAAAACGAAATCAGATCGTAATGTAAGCCTTGGGTCACGGTGGCGAAAGCGGACTCGCCCCGAAGTTAAACGTATGGACTGCCTGAAAAGCGTACTAACTAGTTAAATCTAGCGTTTGTTACACAAAGTCACTGTGTCAGCCATCAAAGCTGCCCATATTCTTATATATTATGTCATTTGGCTTAATTTAAATTAGGTTAAGCGGGGTTTTATTATATTATTGTTGGTGGTGGTTATTATTATTATTAGACTGGGTAGGAACAGCTACGAAGAGGCGGCGTTACCGTCGGAACATCCTAGTCGTATTTTGGGCGCCATATTTGATACGTGGAATGATCTTTATCGAAACGAAGTGTCTCATTTAGTCGAAGGAGTCGAACGCTTAATTATTAATCGCGATCTCAGTTGTACCTGCCTCAAATTAATGGAGAATGTTTTGAGTAAAATGAGGAACGCCGTCACCCCTTTCCAAGAACTCTTCTCGCACGCCTTCATTTTGGTCAAAGGGAAACTACTCTACTTGTACTCTAGGTATACCCTCGTGATTGTTGCTCTGATCCCTTCACCCTTAATCTCACAATTAACTCCTCTTGTCCCTTGAGGTCACGAAAGGATTGATGCATTCCCCTTGTCCTTTGGGGTCACGAAATTATTAATGAATTCCCCTTGTCCCTTATTAATCTACATTGACCCTCGATGTCACCACTTAAATTCCCCTTGACCTACCGCTTAATACCCCTTGGCCCTTGATGTCACCACTTAAATTCCCCTTGTCCCTACCGCTTAATACCCCTTGGCCCTTGAGATCACCACTGAATTAATATCACTTGACCCTTGAGGTCACCTTTAAATTAATACCCCCTTTGACCCTTGAGATCACCCTTTGGTTAATACCCCGTTGACCCTTGAGATCCCCCTTAAATTAATACCCCTTGACCTTTGAGGTCCCCTTTAATTAATACCCCCTTGACCCTTGAGGTCCCCCTTTAATTAATACCCCTTTGACCCTTGAGATCCCCTTTAATTAATACCCCTTTGACCTTTGAGATCCCCTTAAATTAATATCCCCTTGACCTTTGAGGTCCCCTTAAATTAATACCCCCTTGACCTTTGAGATCCCCTTAAATTAATACCCCTTGACCCTTGAGATCCCCTTTAAATTAATACCCCCTTGACCCTTGAGATCCCCCTTTAGTTAACATCCCCTTGACCCTTGAGATCACCCTTTAATTAATACCTCTTGACCGTTCACCCCTTGACCTTTGAGGTCACCACGCACTGAATTAATTGGCTATAATCTGATGAATTGTAGTCGAAACGCGATGGATTTGTCGAAAGGCGATCTTTTAATGATCATAGCGCTAGTTAAGGTCTTACATTCCGACGTTGAAGACGAGAACATTTTGGAAAGTTCACAGCCCCACGAAGTCCAATCGGAATCGGAGAACACTCCCGCTTCTACAATTAATATGCCGGTACATAGTTCCCTTCTTAATTGACGCGCTTAGACTGGACACCAGGGGGAGGGGGAGCTAGGCTAGTTAATTTAAATTTCTTAATTGACTTTGGAGTTATTGAGTAGCGAGCCGTCGCGAACCTATAATGGGAGATAACCCTGGCTTCCTCCAGTCTATGCGTATTTGGTCTATTGTCCTTTTAATGTACAGTGTGTTGTTGTTCCAAAAAGGGAGGGTAATTATAGGAGCGAAGTACACGAGTGGGATCATGGGATGGCTAAGCTATGGGAAATCAACTGAATTTTGAGAATCGAAAATGTACCTCTATACTTCTTTGACCAGCCGATTTTGCTACCCCACAAGGGAAGTACACCCCCTACCACAAGTTACGATCATTAAAGGAGTGTTTTATGGATGCCCCCTTAATTAAATTATCGTATTATCTGTTCAGTTTCGTATGTTAAATTGAAGGGGATCATCCGTAAAATACTCCTCCAATGATCGTAATTAGGGGGGATCCCTTGTGGGGGATAAAATCGGCTGATCATAGACGTATAGAGGTACATTTTCGACTCAACAATTGAAATCCCATAGAACCCTCTGTACTTTGGTTCTACCACCCTTTTTTTACTTGTAACATCCTGTATAAGTATAATTACTTTCTTAATTGCGGTAATTAAGTTGAATTTAATTATAATTTAGCATTTAAGGAGGTCTTCGTCATTCATGGCGAGGTTTATGACAACCTTAAGAGGTTCGACAATTTTCAATTATTTTAAACGAAACCCCTTCTCTAATTTTAATCTAACTTAACTTAACTACGATTAAAACTAATTTTTTTCCCCACATTTAAAAACCAAAAAAAAAAGATGAAAATGTGCCAGATCATGGCATTGAATTGGTGAGTTGGTAGATAAATTAGCTGCTTAATTGGCTTGGCTCGCTTGAAAAGTAATTGAACGCTGCTTGGCACGGTTTTGGGTTTTGGCGCATGCGCTTTGTATTATGATCACTTGCCCCTTTTTAGATTTGGGTTAATTAAGGTTAATGATGTTAATTTAGACGGAAGATGAGGTGATAGAAGAGGCCTATAAGAATCAAAAGCATTTGGGCATTTTCCTTAAGAACAAAGCGAACGCGACCCTTAATCCAGTTCCGCATTTTTTGCATTCAATCGCCATTAATGATCAAATGAAAGTCGTCATTCTGTCCGACGTAAGTTAATTAAGTTTAACCGAGAAGTTAAAGGGACTGTAAAGTAGGCATCGGCGCGGTATAAATAATTTGAAATACGTCACGTGACCGAGGAAAGGCGTGGTTCAAAACACTTTACTTATATAGAGTAGTAGTCTGATAGGGGAGGAGCTACTGGGACGTGTCGTCAATATTGGTGCTCTAAATTGTATGGGCGGAGCTGAAGACTTCCAATATGGTCGCCATCTATTCGGGGTAAGAGATGGGAGGGTGTGAAGTCGCGAGAAAGTTAGTAGTAAGAGACTATTGGGGTGAGCACTTCGGGGAATTGGCGAGGTGCAATCTCGCAAAAAACAAGGACTAGGTGTCCAGTCCCACTTCAAGCGGAGTCTTTAAATCTCCGCGTCACGTGGTGCCTGTGACGTATTTTAACTCATTTTAACTTACCCCCGCCAATGCCTACTTTACTGTCCCTTCAATGATCGCGACTTGAGGGTTTGTACAAATGAATTGATGGGCGTAGGTTCCTCAATGGGCTTCACTATCAGCGTCATTCGCGCAGTGTTCCGAAACCCTGTACGGTTTGGTCAACAACCCTCTGGAAGGACTGCGCTGTTCTCACACCAAAAATATCCTGGACCAAATATTCCAGAGAATAGACGCTTCTCGCAAAAAACTCAAAGTAACACCATCTTTTTTTGAAAGCCCCGTTTACACTATGGACACTTTGCATGTTCCGTTTTGGAACCGGTACTTGAAACCGCTTTCAAAGTTGTCCATTAATTGGTGTGAACTCGTCTACTGAAATGTGATCACCAGGGAATGTCTATTTAAATTTAATCGCAGTTAAACCCGGATCACGAAAGATTAATCAAATTGTTGGTTCACAAATGGGACAACTTAAAGAAATCGGGGTTGAACGAGTACCTTCAGAACGGCTCAAAGTTGATTTTAAACCCGCGATTGGAGATTCTGATGAGCGCTCTATTCGAGCAATTGCAAGACGCCTTTGAGCAGTTGATCTATCGGGCCATCAACACGGGGATTCCTTACGTCGAGGCCGCACCCTCGGCCGCCAAAAACCTCAAGTCCATCGGCGAAGGAATCGAACAGAGATTGTCCGATTCCATGGAATACTTGATGGTCAAAGCCGCCGATAATATTTCCATGACTTCGTATCCTTTGGCGCAATTGCTATTCCATTGAACTAGGCATAGATGACGCGTCTTAATGTCCTTAACTCGCTCAGGTACTTGAAGGATTTCCCGGGTTTGATTCACTATATTTACGTTGACCGCAACACGGGTTTCATCATCGCTCCCTCCTTGACCGGTGAGTACAAGCAATTGAGGCCCGAGTATTTGGCCACGGCCAAAAAGGAGTTGGTCTGGCAGATGGTCGAGTTTTGCTACAGTCACTTGATGAAGGAACGACAGGCCGTCATGTTCCAGGACGAATCCTTCTATTACTCCTATTTCTTGTGGTTCGAAGATTCAAGCGTAAGTAAACTTGTAAACTCTTTCTTAACCTTAACCTTTACCCCGAGCTGTGATGTCCCAAAGTAGAGATTATTTAAGTGATCGCCAATTAGGTTAATTAATTGACGTAATCCGAAGTTTTTAGTATCGTTGGAAAGGGGACAAGTAGGGCTATGACATACTCGAAGGACAGCCCCGTATCTCTTATAGAACAAGAGTTACGAGCCTCCAAAGTTTAGTGTAAAAATCATAAGTAACATAATAACAATAAGTGAGACGATAAAAAAGTTGACGAACATTTTGCTTAATTACTCGGCCCCTGTTTGTCGTAGCCCTAAGTTTTTAGTATGGTTGGATGGGGGACAAATTGGACTATAACATACTCAAAGGACAACCCCCTATCTCTAGTAGAAACAGAGTTACGAGCCTCCAAAGTTTAGTGTAACGCTATTCCTATGGAGGGTGGTATGTTTGTTTAGGTTTTACTTAATTACTCGGCCCCTGTTTGTCGTAGCCCTAACTTTTTAGTATGGTTGGATGGGGGACAAATTGGACTATAACATACTCAAAGGACATCCCAGTATCTCTAGTAGAACCAGAGTTACGAGCCTCCAAAGTCCAGTGTAACGCTGATCCTATGGAGGGGGTTGTTTGTTTACATTTTGCATAATTACTCGGCCCCTGTTTTTCGTAGCCTTAATTTTATAGTATGGTTGGATGGGGGACAAATAAGACTATAAGATACTCAAAAGACATCCCCGTATCTCTAGTACAGCCACAGTTACGAGCCTCCAAAGTTTAGTGTAACGCTATTCCTATGGAGGGTGGTATGTTTGTTCAAGTTTTACTTAATTACTCGGCCCCTGTTTGTCGTAGCCCCAAGTTTTTAGTGCGGTTGCATGGGGGTCAAATAGGACTATAACATACCCAAAGGACATCCCCCGTATCTCTAGTAAAACCAGAGTTACGAGCCTCCAAAGTGATAGGGCGTTTTTGTAAGAGAATGGATTGTTAATGGTTAGAGTAATTGCTAGTTTAATTTTATTGCCCTGAATTAAAGTGCCGTTTCGAAAGCAATTATTTAAATGGTTCAAATTGCTATAATAAAAACAGGGAAAACCGCTTAAACCAAAAATATTTCCGTCGCTGAAAAAGTTCCCGATGCCCGGAATAATTGGAAACGATTTCTACAGGTAGATTAACATAATTAATCGATAAGTCCTTCTAAAGGGGCACTGAAATGATCGGCGAAATACGTCCGTCTTCCTCTCCCCAGGAAATTGTCTAGCGAATGTTTTCCCGACATGAAGAACAACGATAAAGTGCAAGTGTACGAACTATTTTGTATTCACGTTGGAGTCACCACGCCCCCGACCATTTTAGACCAATCACGGCGCTTGGCCGCCACCATCTGGGAGTTTTCGGGCGCCGCTCACACCAACCTCGATTTATTGTGATTTCAAACTTAATTTAATTGTTCTTATTTTCGTTTTTAAATTGTTTTGTATGAAAAAAAGAAATACAGAGAAATTATTTTTGTAAGCAAACGTTGCAATTTATACGAGGTTTTATTTAGGCCTAAAACAGTTCTCGAAGTCTCGTTAACGGACACTTGTAAGTTTAATTGTGGGGTTTTAGGGGTTATGACGTCAAAAGGTAGGTGTTTTTCAATTTTTCCTCAAAACGTACTTGTATTTCAATATTAACAGTTTAACAAATTTTCACTAACATAACAACCATGACAGTTTTCACTAACATAACAACCATGACAGTTTTCACTAACATAACAACCACGACAGTATTCACTAACATACCATAACATTTTTTCACTGAAATACACTAACATACCATAACAGTTTTTAACTATAATGCACTAACATAAAATAACAGTTTTTCACTAAAATACACTAACATACAATAACAGTTTTTAACTAAAATACACTAACCGTTTTTAACGATAATTTACTACTATACAATAACAGTTTTTCACTATAACGCGCTAACAACATTTACAGGTTTGGCTAGTTTACAATAACATTTCAACATTAAGAGTTTTGACAAATTTACCTTTACATTTACGAACTCTTTTATTTTTTCGCTCTTTGAAGGGCCGTTAATTGCCTTTGGCTTTCCCCGCATAACAAGATAATTATCGTAATTACTTAATTGTTTGTAGTAACGCTTAAGAAACGACTCTTAATTGACTAATTCATCAAAAAAAGTTAATTATGCCTTTTCTTCCGACATTGCTAATGTTTCACCATCGGCATTTCCAAGGTAGCCGCGGCGCGACAAAACAAGGATACATTTCCAACAAATATCGATTGATTGATACCCATTTGAGACAAAGTGATCTAGGTACCTCGTTAACCTTGGGCTAGTGGCCAACTTGAACAAAAGACCGTGGCATGGGCTGGAGGGATTCGTTGTATTGACGTCAAATGGTGGGGGCGTTTTCAATCTTAAGCCACGCCCCCGCCTATCCTCTCCCTATACTAACAGTTTTAAAGGGATGTAGGGGGCGTATTAAGAACTATAATTTGAAGTAATAGTGTTCCTGGAGTAGTGAGTAGGCATTGTCATGTGACTGTAAGCGTGTCCATTCCCATTGCACAGATAATTAATGCTTGAAAATTCACTAGAGTTCTATCTGATGGAAGATAAGCTTGAGATAGGCCCCGCCCCTATTGTACATCTCTTTATCAAAATTACACTCTCGTTTAATGACGTTTTCCTCCTCTTTATCGCTGTTGGCTACGTCTCTTAATTGAAGAAACTTTAATTTTATTCCAAATTTCCTGCTTCGGTAGCGTAATTTGAATATAATTATTATTCCTTCTTGGCTGATATTGAACAATTCATCAAAAATCCAAATAAGGTTAATTACGCCTTAATGCATTATATTTGGTGACGTCCCAATCCCGAGATGGGGGTTAATTTTAAAAATATCGATTGATTGATAATTACTTAAGACAATCTCGGAACTAGCCCTCGTTAACCTTGGGCCATTGGCCAAGTAATTACCTAGTATGGCGATATCACAAAAGAGTTGAAAACATTAATCGCCTTCAAAACAACGGTGGCTTATTCGCTGTTGAACCATGGCGACTACAGCTTGCTCTCTGATCTTAACGGGCGCTTTGATGACGGCCATTACTTACTACGGTCAAAGAAAAGAACAACATGTCCCTGCCCGTATTAGCAAGACATTCTACCGGAGCTACGACTATATCGTCGGTAAGTGTAATCTGGAACGAAGACGTAGCGTAGACTCCATTACCTACCATGGTCGATCCTATAGTTGGAGCTGGTTCGGGTGGTGCCACCGTGGCCAGTAGATTGGCGGAAGATCCCAACGTCAACGTCTTGCTAATTGAAGCTGGCGGAGTTCCGGATTTGAGAACCGAAGTGCCCTTAATGGTGGTTGAAGCGCTAAAAAGCGAGTACGATTGGTCGTACAGTAGCGTTCCTCAAAGCGACTCTTGTCTCGGACAGAAAAATCGGGTGAGAATTCGTTTGGTTTTGAACCAAGATGATAAGTAACCGCAACCAGTGGCGTCTTAACCCATTGGCCAGATGGGCACTTGCTCAGGGACCCCATGATTTACAGGGTGTTCCAAAAAGGGTTGTTGGATCGAATTGGAGTGGTCCTATGACCTTTTGCCCCTGACCTCAACTTTTGATCTTACAGGGATGCTACTACGCGAGAGGTAAAATGTTAGGGGGTTCTTCGAGTTTGAACTTCATGATGTACGTCAGAGGAAACCGTTACGATTACGATTATTGGGAGAAATTGGGCGCCAAGGGTTGGTCCTATAGGAATGTCCTGCCTTACTTCATCAAGGCTGAAAATAACCAGGCCGATCCTTCGCAACTCGACGAAGGTTACCACGGTCATGAGGGACCCCTAACCGTCAACATCCCCAAGTACAACAACGTCTTAAACGATGCCTTTCTTCAAGCGGCCCAAGTATTTGGATACGGTTTATCTGACCCCAATGGAAAAAATCAAACTGGTTAGTAATTACCCTCATTATTCTAAGAATAATACGGCAACCTGACTCCATTCATGGTGTGTTAGGTTAGGTTTGGTTAAGTTAGTAAGCCCGTGTTAATATTATGGAGAGGACGCTTGTTGTAACCCGAAGTTGAAAAGTGAAGACATAGGACTTCCCCGTATCTGTTATAAAACCAGAGTTATTACCCTCCAAAGTCGAGTGCCAAAACCAACGTTAACCCTAGACTTAGGTTAGGTTCAATGAGGGTCGGGTTGCCGTCTTCCGTGGAGCCTGGCTGACGCTACTTGGCAGGTGTTTCGCGCGTTCAGGCCACCATTCGCAACGGGTTGAGATGCAGCACGAGCGCCGCTTACTTGGGCCCGGCTAGTCAAAAAGACAATCTCCACTTGGTGATTGGCGCTCACGCCAGGAGGGTCTTGTTGGACGGCGGGAGACGAGCTCGGGCCTTGGAATTCGATTACAAGGGGCAACGATTCGCCATCAACGCCAGAAATGAGATCATTCTCTCGGCGGGAAGTATCGCCACTCCTCAACTACTTATGCTTTCCGGAATTGGACCCAAAGAGGAACTGAAGAGACACAAGGTTAGTCCACTTGTACAATCAGTCGTTGGCCGGGAATTTTATTAACAAGATGGCGGGGCGTTACGCGATTGGTCCGAGGTGCTAATTTCAATTTGAAGATTCCAGTGGCGGTGAATCTGCCCGGTGTGGGTAAGAATCTGCAAGACCACGCTTCAGTCTGGTACGCCGAATATCTAACGAACACTACGGGCAGAACGATAGACCTAGGCGAATTGGTTCAAAGGCCCGAAGCCCTCGAAACCTTCATGAAAGACGGCAGTGGTAAGAGAGAACTTAAAATCCCGAGGTAGTTCGTGTCTTATCTTTGCCTATCATTAGGGGAGTACGCGGCCCTAGGTGCCATTGGGGCGCAGGCTTTCGTTTACTCGGACGAGAGCTTACGGCACAGTGGATGGCCCGATATCCAAATAATATTCTTCCATTCACCCGCCCTAGGCAATGACAGAGCCATTCAGGGTCTCTTGACCCCAAATGAAAAGGTACCATTTCCTACTGTACTTTGGTCCTACCATCCTGGAGTGGTACATCCTCACAATTACTAATCTAATTTAAAATAGTTGTCGGAAACGTATCGTTCTTACAAGGGTGGCGACGGATTTCTCATGTTACCGATCTTACTACGCCCCAAAAGTCGCGGTTCCGTCACCTTGAACTCTTCCGACCCCTACGACCCGCCTCTGATAGACCCCAGATTTTTCACCCACCCTGACGATTTACGGACAATGGTTAATGGTACGATAATCGTTCTCTGGTGAGGTCATGACGCGCTATATATTGAGTGTGTGACGTGTAGGCATTAAGTTTATTCGAGAGGTGGCCGAGTCCGAACCATTCCGTCAATTGGGCGCTCAGTTACCCAAGGTGACTTACGAAGACTGCAAAGACTACCTAGATGGCTCCGACCAATTTCTGGCATGCGTGGCGAAAGTGACGACGCAACCCATATATCATCCCGTAGGTACTTGCAAAATGGGTGACCCCAAAGACCCCATGGCCGTCGTTGACCCCAATCTCAAGTAAGTACTGACAGCTATTGAAGGGATGCGTCGACGCGTTATATAGGGGGGGGGCGTGTCAAGAACTATATAGCGCGAAGTACTAGCGTTCCTGAAGTAGTGATCAGGCTGTGTCACGTGACTGTGAGCTCGTATCGACTCGGGGGATAGATTCAAGGTAAATATCGTTCCCCATTCCCAACAGGCATGCGCAGTAGAGCTCTCCATTTGATGGATGGAAGATAAAGCTCGATATAGGCTCCGCCCCTTACGTAACGCGTGGAACCATCCCTTTAAGTACTTGACTATAGCAATGAAATACTGGATGGGGAGTCGGGTTGATCATTTCAGGGTGTTGGGTGTATCGGGGCTGCGGGTTGTTGACGCGTCAGTCATGCCGGTCATCGTATCCGGGAACACGAACGCGCCAACCATAATGATTGCTGAGAAGGCAGCGGACATGATTAAGCTGGAGAGATTCAAGGAACGCCAAGAAGGCTACAATTACGGGAAATACATTTCATATTTTTTAATATAATATTTGAGAGACCGAAATGTATTTTCCCTGAAAGACGCTCAAAGACAATAAAACGCAAAAAAATGAAACCCTTTTTTATTTAAATGTTGTTAAATAAATTTTAATTTACAAATATTACGTAAAAAGGTACATGCAAAGTGCAAATATCATTTAATTATAATTTTTTTAACTTAATACTTAAAAGTTAATAAAGAGTAGCTAAATTTAAATTTAAAATAATGCCATTATATTAATTAACTGGGGTTAATTTCGCACTAAATCACATTTCGTTAAACTCATTAATTAATCGACTCGTTAATTAATGCCGTAATATAATTTTTTAACTTAATTTTGTGGTTGCTTAAATTACTTATATAAAATATAAAAAATAATGTGTAGAAAAGCGGCTCCTAACGCTTACTTAACCAATTGTTAATTTGGGCGATGGATCTATTTGCAATTGGAGCTGCAATTTTACGACGGCATTTTTCCACGCAAGTGGATCGCAATCGACGTTCGCCGATGCATTTATGACCGCATTCCAAAATAACTTGGCAATTGGTCGTGTTTTTTGACGCGTAACACGGGGACTCGGTTTTATGTCCGCAATCTAATTCGTGCGCCACTTCAATGGCGCATTTAGGCCCGTCACAAGCGTGACCTCTGGCCGTTTTAAGCGGACCCTTTTCTTTGGTAGGTCGTGATTGAACTTTATCACGCGTATCACCTCCGGTCAGCTGACCATTAACTTTTGTAGGTCGTGATTCAACTTTATCACGCGTATCACTTCCGGTCAGCTGACCATTATCTTTTGTAGGTCGTGATTGAACTTTATCACGCGTATCACTTCTGGTCAGTTGACCATTATCTTTCGTAGGTCGTGATTGAACTTTATCGCGTGTATCACTTCCGGTCAGCTGACCATTAACTTTTGTAGGTCGTGATTCAACTTTATCACGTGTATCACCTCCGGTCAGCTGACCAGTTTCTTTTGTAGGTCGTGATTGAACTTTGACCTCTACTCTTTTAGGAACGACTTCACAACAGTCTTGAGGAAGCGTGGACGATTCAGAGTGAGTTTTAGCGCATTTCTGACCGCGGGTCATAATCTTTTCACGAGGATTATGACCTACTTCGGTAACGTCTTTACCATGACAAGGAACTGGGTGAGATTCTTCGCAATTAGCCTGTTCGCGATTGTCGCAATTTTGCGAGCAAGTTTTCGTACATTTGTGACCGTTTGTCAATATCTTGGTGCAAGGTTTATCGCAATTACCGTGAGCTTCGTTGATGGTTTTAAAATGGCAAGGAATCACGATGGATTCTCCGCAATTCGCAACGCGCGTCACGGTCTTTTCGCAACGGTCGCAATCTTCGCGGCACATTTTGGAACATTTATGACCGCACGCCATGATTTTCGCGCAAGGTCTTTGGCAGTTTTTATGACTCGCTTTTAAGGCGTGACAAGGCGTCGTGTATTTTTGTCCGCAATTACCGACGCGAATCAATTCCAGTTGACAAAGAGCGTCACAAACGTCTTGACAACTTTTGAAACATTTATGACCGCATTCAAAAACTCGACTGCAAGGAAGTTTGCAATCTTTATGAGCGAGATTCGCGGCGTGGCACGGGAACGCGATAGTTAGACCGCAATTGGTTAGGCGCGTGACCTTCACGTCACAAAGGTCGCAAACTTCCCCGCACGTTTTGGGGCATTTATGTTGACAAGTTGACCTTTCGCACGGTTGAACGCATAATATCTTGTCGTGGAGGTCATCGAAGGGATGGCATTTCTTAGGACATTTGTGACCGCAGGGCATTCTGACGTAGCAAGGGGCGGCGCAACCTCCGTCGCGAACGCGTTCGAAGTCAGCCGCTGACGCCACGCGAGTCAACCGAGAATGTCTTTGACATTTCAACTTCATAGAAGGTCCGATTTGCGCGCTGTCCTTCAAGACGCGGCTTATTTCCTCCCAAAGCGAACTCTCTTGGGCCAAGAGTTTAAAATTGCCGATGCAAAACAAGGCGATTTTTGCCCGCGATAGCGCGACGCAAATTCGGTTTTCCGTTTTAAGGAACCCAATGTCGTTTTCGAGATTACTGCGAACCAGGGACAGGAGAATGATGTCGTTTTCCTCGCCCTGATAATTGTCAACGACATTGGCGCGAATTCCCTTGGAAGGTCCGCTGACCAAGTTTTTAATGGTAACTAGTTGCCCCGAGTAGGTGGTCAAAATGGTAATTTGACCGGGTTTGTAGCCTTGTTGTATGACGTATCGCGTCAGGGCAACTAGGAACTCGGCTTCGTGGAGATTGGCTCGCGATGTACCGCCTTCTTCCGGCTTATACTCCTGTTTCTCGTGATTCACGAAGTACACGCTCTTCTCAAAACCTATCGTAAGTGGGCGCCGCGAGTTAGAAACAATACGACAGGATATGTTCCAAAATGGGTAATTATGGATTCAAATACACAGTGGGATGGTTCTATGGGAAAATACAAATTTTGAGTGGACAATGTTCTATACTTCTATGACCAGCCGATTTTGAATGTCCCATAAGGGATGCACCCCCTAGGTACAAGTTATGATCATTGGACAGTGTTTTACTCATGACCCCCTTAAATTTAAAGACAACGATAATTTCATTAAAGGGTTATCCGTGAAACACTCCTCTAATGGTCATAACTCGCGTTAGGTGGTATCCATTGTGGGCGCAACTTCGGGCATATAGGTCACTCAAAATTTATGATTTACTATTGAACCATTCATCCCACTCCTATAATTACCCTCCCTTTTTTGGACCACCCTGTATAGATCGCTGTTATTATTCTATAGTCTTTAAGCGGCTTATCAATGACCATCTTGTTTTATAAAGTAAGCCACTAAAAGACTATGAAAAACCAATGAAACCAAATAGATTCAACCATAAGCTCATAAGATATGTTGGCCATAAGTTAGTCACTGGTAACTAAGAAACTGGAACTTGTCATGAAGTGGGTGAGGTAGGTCATAGATTCAGGGTAAAGCGAGGGAGGCCTGGTGAGTGGGGCGCTGCTGTCAAAGGGGGCTTAGTAATGCAGACTAAATAGGACCTAGGTAGAAGTCCCGCAAAATTAACCACCGAGTGTAGGCCTAGTCAATTCCCGTTTGTCGTTCTGCTAGAACTAGCTCTAGTATTACGAAGAGTAGAGTCATACTTATGGATGGAACATATCACTTATAAACTTATGATTCAAATCAACTTAACTTATGCTATAGTCTTTGAGTAACTTGGCCGCGTCCTTTTCAATATCAATAAAAAGGGACAAAAAGAAAAGAGCCATCAAACTTACCCATTATCTCGGGGTACTCGCAAACGGAATGGTGGTTTTCCAACTGGTCGTAAATATGTGGTACCAGTAACTTGGAGATCTCGGGTCGCATTCGGTGTTGAACTCGCAGTTTGGCGTAAGGGACGCCGTTCTTAATCAAGCGTTCAAACAGAGAAATATCCAAGTTGTACTTTTTGGCCAAGTCGTAAACGACCGGATTTGGTCTTAGTTGTTGGTGATCGCCAATCAGAATCAAGTGACGCGTAAAGGGACTCAATGACGTCACGATATGAGCTTCTAGGACTTCGGCCGCTTCTTCGACGACGACGATCTTGGACTTGAGGTTGGCCACCAGGTTCCGGTATTTCGAGGCCCCCGTCGTGGTCATTCCCACAACCAAAGCGTCTTTGGCCACGAGGATTTCGATCTCGTCGGACTCCGATTGTAGCACATTTAATTTCTGATTTCGAACTCGTTCCAAGTTGCGTATTTCTCGTTCGATATTGGCGCGAAGTCTCCTCAACCACATTTCGTATAGTTTCCAACGATTGGCCAAATCCAAGGACCAGATATCGATGCAGGACAAAAGTTCTTTCTCGGACATTGTCCCGTTTGTTTCGGGCTTGACAATTTTGAGTGGAACTTTGTCCTTTCGCGATGGTGGTGGCTCCCTGAGGTTTATGACACGACGCGGGACGTGGTTTCGGACGGGGACGTAACGGTCATCGAAATCTTCGGGTTCTAAACCATTTTCGAGTAGATCCAGGTCCATTTGGACGCACCCGTCTTCTTCCAGAGGTTCTTCTTCGCCATTGGTCTCCTCTTCAACTCGCAACCACGATTTGATCCTGGTACCGTATTTGGCGCCGTCATCTCCCTCCTTCAAACTGGCCAGTTGCGCTGGATTTATGACGCTCTGTAGTTCAATTTCCGAATGGATGACTTGGTCATCGTTCAGGGACTTTAGGCGCTTTTCGTGGAAGACCCGTTTCTCTAAGAGATACTCCGACTCCATTTTAATGTCTCTGGCGTAGACGCGTTTCAAGACGTTCATGGAGTAAGGTTGCAAGGTTTCGCTGGAACTTCTGCCACCAACTCGAACGATTTTATTGGTTATTTTCAAGACACCTTCCATGAATTGGTCCAAGGCGTGATTGGTGTAGCAAACGACCAGAATGGGACTTTTCAATTGGTCCTCGTCACGCGGGCTCGAATTCCAACGTTGTTTGTTGTGAATCAGAGCGGCCATTATTTTCAGTCCGATATGAGTTTTACCGGTACCGGGCGGTCCCTGAATGACGCACAACTTTTGACGCAGTCCCGATTTGAAGGCGGCGTATTGCCACGGATCCAAATCGAGTTCCTCCGCGGAGGGCCACGTTTTGTCGTCGAAGACGCGGACGGGGAGGGGCTTATTCTTAGGACCGCCACAACAGGATGTCGATTGCTGTGACGCGTCATTGGGTTGTTTAATGACGAGTCTATGTTTGTTTTTCGACTTTGAAACGCGCCCGTTTGTACCAAAGTTATCGTTTTTAGGCTTGACGTTCTGCAGCCATTCCTTGTCGGGTTTTGTCGTTTGAATTTCTTTGGGCTCCTCACTAACCTTGGGTTTAGTCGTCGTAGGTTTGCATAGATTTCCCAGACAGTAAACGCTGTCCTGTTGTAAATAATCGGGTTTTTCGACTATTTTGCGAACCTCGACGATGTATTCCCGCATTGGGAAATTGTTCTGGTCGATATTTTGCAGGGACAACAGCGTATGTCTACTGGCTTCGAAATAAGCCTCGGATTCGACCATGGTAAAGTTCCGATCAAAGACCTTCATGATGTCTTCTTGCTTTTCGAATTTGATGAGAATTTCACCATTTTTGATTTTATCCAATAGTCGGTCGGCCACCGTTCCAAAGTACAGCGTTTTGAAGTCGTCGTGGGTTAAACAGACGAGGGCTCCGTAGATCAGTCGCTTCGACGTCTCCCATTGGAGGTGTCGGAATGGATACGCGTCGAATTTCACTTGGAATTGGACCTCGCCATCGTCCGTCACCGCCATGTTCTCCAAGGTCACCTTCTGGTAGACTCTGACGTCGAGTAAGCGGTGATTGTAATTGGGTCTGGTTTTAATCGTCTCCAAATACGCGGCTATACCTACAATTAGTTTGTAAAGAATAGTTAAGGATAAGCCTAGAAGACGGTGACCAATGAACCAAGCCTAACCCAACACACCACCCCAGGACAACATTGTACTGACCTTCTCTGAGTGGTCGAACGAAATCCTCTCTAAGTAATCGAAACTGGACATCCAAATAGTGATTGGCATTGGCGTACCGACCTTCCACGATGTTGGGTCTCAAAAAGGGTCTCGTATTGACGATCAAATCGTACTTATCAGGAAAAATTGGTATCTGCCTGAAGTCATCGGGCGCCTCTTTCGCGGCGTTGACACCGTGGTACACGAAATTGTAACTGTTCAACAACTCGTCTCTTACGACTTCCATTACGTCCAGTTTGGACAACAACGGTTCTCTCGATTCCGCGTTAACCGAACGAAGCGCGTTTCTTATGGGCGTAAACAATAATTGGGACGTCATAACGGACTTTAAAGGATGCGTCTTTTGTAGGTTTTTAAAAAAGTCCACGAGGTTTTCGATGTTTCGCAGTGTCTCTTCGTTTAAGCCATCGCGTTCCATTTGTAACAAATACGAGAAAACTTTCGAATTCAGGAAAGTCGCGTTTTGATCCAGGAAATCGTCCAGGAATTGGTACAACATATCTTTATCGCCACATTGACACGCTTTCAGCATGACGTCAAAGATTATTCCTATCCGGTTAACCTGGGGCCCGTTCACGTACTTATTGAACAAGTCCCGATCACAATTTATGAACGAAATGATTTCATGCGGTGTTTTGCTCACTAATTGTTCAATTTCAGTCGCGTTCAACGTATTTAATGTTTTAGGCCTTGGCGCGGAAAGTCCGTTAAAATTTGTGGTAGCAGCGGCCATAGTCGAAAAATGTCTTGAAGTTTTCATGTTTTCACTAACGCCACTTTGTTTTGTTCTTTGTGTTAGGCCTATTGCACGGATAAAGAATGCGCGTAAGGTTGAAATTTGTTTTCATGCTATGCGCGTGAGGTTGAAATTTGTTTTCACGCTATGCGCGTGAGGTTGAAATTTGATTTCACGCTATAGGATAAGCATGGATAAAGAATGCGCGTGAGGAAATTGTTTTCACGCTATAGGATAGGTAACTCCCTATCTCGAACCCGACAGCTTATTCTGTATATACTCTGTTACAACATCGGTTGTCAGCACGCGCAAACCTACGTCTCTATGTAACTTAGCTTTGTGCGTGCTGTCAAGAGACGAATGAAATATTCATGTTCAGGATTTAAAAGATCCTGAAGTTTCTTGTCTTTTGACAGCACGTACAAAGCTAGGTTACATAGAGACCTAGCTTTGAGCGTGCTGACAACCGATGTTGTAAGAGAGTATATACAGAATAAGCTGTCGGGTTCGAGATAGGGAGTTACCTATCCTATAGCGTGAAAACAATTTCTTCACGCGCATTCTTTATCCATGGTTTATGGCTTTGCTAATGCCATTTTTTGGTTTTAAGTTAAAACGCTGCCTAGGTTAATCATTAACGTAGGCAGCGGTTAAAATTTAAAATTACAAAGGCTCTTACGCTTCCTTTTAGGCCTAATCGTTTTTATTACGATGCTAACAACTTGCTTTTATTAAAACCGCTACACAAAATTAGGCTTAAAGCACATAGCGGGCCTAATTTATATTAAATTTCGCGCGAATAAAATTTTTAGTAGGTCTGTAAAATTCCGTTATAATTTCGCGAATCACGAGTCCGCCGTCGCTTGTGAGCAAACTCAATCGTTGTCATTGTCATATGATAGTGACATTGACAAATTATCAGTGACTAAAACGCGATAAGTCAAGGCTTTCCGAGTAAATCGAAAGTAAGTTTAAACCTTGTTTGAAATTGACATTTAAACTGAACCGAGCTACGGTATAGGTAAACATAATTATATTTTCGGTTCTTGCGCGTATAAGATAGGTGTGTTGGTTTTTTATAAAAACTACCCAGTTACACGGTGTAATTTTAAGTATATTCCATTAAAAACCGCGTAAACCACGCTTTTGTAAAGTTTAATAAAGTAAAATTTGTTTCTTACCTTTAAAAACTGTTCATTTACAAACGTAACCGATACCGCTCCTCCTTTGTCCCGGACGTTGGACGTTGAACGCGACGTCGATTGTGCCTCGAAACCGGAAAATAAATAAATACCTATGACTTGTAGAAAACTCGACAAACGTATTTGTAAAATCAAACCCCGTTATCTATTTGGTATTTGAAAATCAATTTCTGTTTAAGATTAGATATCAGTTCAAAAATTATTCACAGTTTTAAAATATGATTTATTCGCATTTTTTGTTTGAATTGGAATTTGAAATAAATTATTGCGCGAGACATTGAAAGTAATGTTACTTGGCGTAACGCCAGTTTTCTCCGTATTTCCTGACTTGGCAAGCAATTAAGTGTGGAACCCAGGCATTCCACGCTTCACGCGCCCCACGTCTTTGACGTTCGTCTTCGGACTCTGGTGCATCTGGTTGGACACTGCAATTGACGTCATTTTGACATCTTTCCTTATTTCCAACTTCCTCTCGAGGTCCTAGGGTCTTAACTCGCGCGCCGCTAGTCTTTCTAACGTTACTCTGAGTCTTCCACGACCTTGAAGCGCCATCTTGACCTTGAACGAACGCCACTCTATCGCTATTGTTTACGCGTGCTTCTTGTTGGTCCAGCACTTTGGGTGTAGTAAAAACTGTTTCGCGATAATTACCATCCCGCGGTTGCCAGGATCTTGAAATTCCATCTTGACCTTTGATTAACGTACTAGTCGCGGTCTGCGTAAACTTTCCTCGACCAACACAATGACCCGATTGCCATAACCTTGAAACTTCATCGCAACCCTGACCGGAAGTGAGTTGCGTTTCATTAGGGTGGTATTGTTTCCGCTCTCCCATTGTCTCGCTAGCCATCGTCCCCCATCGATTACCACTAAGCCTTCTATCTCTCGTCTTTGAGGTGTCATCTTGACCTTGTGTCCAGGTCAAGCTGGTTTTGACCATTTTGTACGGCGTTTTATCAGTTTCATTTTCGCTGAGATTCCTGGTTCGAGGAGAACGCGATGACTTTGAATGACTAGAGCCCGCGTTTTCTAGTTCCTTATAATTTTGAGATGGCGGAAAGGTCGTGAACTTCAATTTAGGCTCCTTGCACGGTTTAGCCTGATCGGAAGTAGGTGTATTAAGCCAGTACATCTTGGGGCCTTCTTTAGTATTGGATTGACGCGGCTGTTTTTCAAACTGTCGCTTCCTCTTCTCGGAACCAGCGCCCACCTTCATTTGATTTGAGACTGGGCAATGATCGTATACTTCAGTCGTCAACTTGACGTGTCTGGGTTGAGCGTCTCGTGGATCTGGTTTTGGCATTCTGCTCACGGAACTGGGCGCAATGGATGATTGTGACCAGCTGTTTTTTACGGTGTGGTTTCGGAAAACTGTCGCTTTCGTGGTCCTCGTTGTCACGGACCCTAATAAACAGACTCTAAGTTCTCTTATCTTTCATATTGACCTCTTGCACCCTGCTCGACCTTCGAGAAAAGATTAGATCCATTAAATATTTACTTTTTGATATTTAGTCATCGAAGATATCCAAATTCTTCAAGATATTATAAGTGGACACTTTAAACTATGTATTCTTATCAGTTGAATCAAAAATGCAGCAAAACTAAATAAAATTTAATGTTTCTGGCGTAGTGCCACACCTGACTCTACAAGACAGGTCTAGTAAAACCTTACAAAAATCATTTAATCTCATTTAAATTACTTAAAATTTTAAATATCAACGAAAACGCAACTTTTTCAAAAGTTTATTTGTATTTCGCGGGGATTCAATGTTCAGAGAATCTCCTAAGATATTTTAGGGCGGAATATAAGTGAATTTTGGTTACGAGTCCATTAATTTCTTTGCTCTTTGTTTATATAGTTCTTGCTTTGCCAAATCATTTACGGGACGTCACATAAGCAGACCGGTGTGTATTCGGAACCGTGGTGTCGTTGACATTTGACTGAGCTTTATATATTATTAATTAAATTTAATCGCGTTGTAAATAATTATTTAAATCGCAGAGTAAGTAGTTAATAAAGTATTATTTCTTAAAACAGGCTTTAGTAACTTTTAAGCCAATCTTTCTAAGCCTATTCACCCTTTGAAAATACACAACATGACCACTGGCTAGTTCTTATTTAAATAAATTTATTAAAATAGTTTTTAAGCACATTTTAATTAATTAATTTAAACTTAAGCTTATTAGGTTAGGTCTAAGAACTATTTTAAACCGTAAGTCTTACGTATTATTTAGGATGATGGCGTCATCGGAGCAAATATGCTACACGCTAATAAATATCCCGTCGGACTCGGAGCCTCCGAATGAAATGCAGCTTCGTAGCGATTTGGAAAAGGGGGATATTAAAGTCAAAACGGAGGCTTTGAAGAAAACCATTTATTTGATGTTAAACGGGGAGAAATACCCTTCATTGCTGATGACCATTATCAGGTTCGTTTTGCCGCTGCAAGATCATACTATCAAGAAACTGCTCTTGATCTTTTGGGAAATTGTTCCCAAAACAACGACGGATGGGAAACTCCTTCAAGAAATGATTCTCGTTTGTGACGCCTATCGAAAGGTAATTAATAACTTTTTAAGCCTAAATTAGTGATCGTACGGGGAACCCGAACCCGACCCGGGAAGTCGGGGATCCCCGGTTTTTTCCAACCCGACCCGACCCGACCCGGCCAGTCAATTTTGAAGTCGGGTTTAAAAAAAATCGGGGTGGGCCCGTAGTAGAGGGTAAGTTATTATTGACGGTCGCGCTTTGTGATGCAGTAGATAGGAACTCGAATCTGATTAGGGCGAGCTTGAATATTTAATTTTGTTTCTGTCTCGAGGCTTCGAAAGCCAGTAGAAAACTGATATATTTCGGCAATTTCATGGTCGTCCGTCAAACGCCAATGTATTAATTGTGTGTTAAGTTGCGACCAATTGATTTCAAAATTGAAAAAGTGGTAGAAGAGTTTCACGAGTACCAGAAACCCCTTCCAACCACTGCCCAAGACATAGGACAAGGACAATTTGGAAACTTTACAGATGGAAGATGCGCCTGTTCTGGGACAATTAGTTACCCCAATCCCAATCCCTTCCACGACGTTCTATCAGATAGCAATGATATGGCAGATTCGCCTACTATTGGATTCACTAAAGCAGTGATAACTTGGAACTAAATTACTGAAAATAAATTCCTTACATTACATAGTACATAGCTACTATGTATAATTTTTTAGAATATGTTAATTTCATTTATATTATTAAAAAGGAAAACCCCGACCCGACCCGACCCGACCCGATTTTCCGGGCTTTTTTCGCAACCCGACCCGGAGCCCGACCCGACAAAAATCTCACCCCGTACGATCACTAGCCTAAATTGCATAAATATTAAGCCTAAATTGCATAAATAGCCTAAATTGCATAAATTTTAATCCTAAATTGCATAAATATTAAGCCTAAATTGCATAAATATTAAGCCTAAATTGCATAAATATTAAGCCTAAATTGCATAAATATTAAGCCTAAATTGCATAAATATTAAGCCTAAATTGCATAAATATTTAGCCTAAATTGCATAAATATTAAGCCTAAATTGCATAAATATTAAGCCTAAATTGCATAAATATTAAGCCTAAATTGCATAAATATTAAGCCTAAATTGCATAAATATTTAGCCTAAATTGCATAAATATTAAGCCTAAATTGCATAAATATTAAGCCTAAATTGCATAAATATTAAGCCTAAATTGCATAAATATTAAGCCTAAATTGCATAAATATTAAGCCTAAATTGCATAAATATTAAGAATAAATTGCATAAATTTTAAGCCTAAATCGCATAAATTTTAAGCCTAAATCGCATAAATTTTAAGCCTAAATCGCATAAATTTTAAGTCTTAATTGCATAAATATTAAGCCTAAATTGCATAAATATTAAGCCTAAATTGCATAAATATTTAGCCTAAATTGCATAAATATTAAGCCTAAATTGCATAAATATTAAGCCTAAATTGCATAAATATTAAGCCTAAATTGCATAAATATTAAGAATAAATTGCATAAATTTTAAGCCTAAATCGCATAAATTTTAAGCCTAAATCGCATAAATTTTAAGCCTAAATCGCATAAATTTTAAGTCTTAATTGCATAAATATTAAGCCTAAATTGCATAAATATTAAGCCTAAATTGCATAAATATTTAGCCTAAATTGCATAAATATTAAGCCTAAATTGCATAAATATTAAGCCTAAATTGCATAAATATTAAGCCTAAAGTGCATAAATATTAAGCCTAAAGTGCATAAATATTAAGAATAAATTGCATAAATTTTAAGCCTAAATCGCATAAATTTTAAGCCTAAATCGCATAAATTTTAAGCCTAAATCGCATAAATTTTAAGTCTTAATTGCATAAATATTAAGCCTAAATTGCATAAATATTAACCCTAAATTGCGTCTTTGATCAGGATTTGCAACATCCAAATGAGTTTATCCGCGGCTCAACCTTACGTTTCCTTTGTAAACTGAAAGAGCCCGAACTCCTGGAGCCTTTGATGCCCACAATTAGAACTTGTTTGGAACATAGACACTCTTACGTCAGACGTAACGCTGTCTTGGCCATTTTCACCATTTATAAGTAACTTTTAAAGGTTATTTGTTTATCGAAGCGGAGTTTTGACGCGTGTTGTCCTTGGTAGGAATTTTGACTTTTTGATTCCTGACGCGCCGGAATTGATTGCCAATTTCTTGGAAGCTGAACAAGACATGTCGTGTAAACGTAACGCCTTCATGATGTTGATTCACGTTGATCAAGACAGGGCTTTGGCTTATCTCAGCTCCTGTATTGACCAAGTACACACTTTTGGAGATATTCTGCAATTGGTCATTGTTGAACTCATCTATAAGGTAAATGAACACCCCCCCTCCTGGAGGTCCGCAATTGGTCCTATATAATCCTATATTTCTATTTAATCCTATATTGTCACAAATATCCTATAATAATATACCCCCCTCCATAGGAATAGCGTTACACCCAACTTTAGAGGCCTATAACTCTGGTTCTAGTAGAGATAGGGGGATGTCCTTTGGGTATGTTATAGTCCAATTTGTCCCCCATCTGACCATACTAAAAACTCAGGGCTACGACTAACAGGGGCCGAGTAATTAAGCAAAACGTAAACAAACAACTTCCCTACATAGGAATAGCGTTAGACCCAACTTTGGAGGCTTATAACTCTTGTTCTACTAGAGATAGGGGGATGTCCTTTGAGAATGTTATAGTCCCATTCGTCCCCCATCTAACGATACTAAAAACTTAGGGCTACGACAAACAGGGGCCGAGTACTTAAGCAAAACGTAAACAAACAACCCCCTCCATAGGAATAGCGTTACACCCAACTTTGGTGGCTCATAACTCTGTCTACTAGAGATACGGAGATGTCCTTAGGATATGTTATAGTCCAATTTGTCACCCATCCAACCATACTAAAAAGTTACAGCTGCGACAAAGAGGTGCCGAGTAATTAAGCAAAACGTAAACAAACATACCACCCTCCATAGAAATAGCGTTATGCCCAACTTTGGAGGCTCATAACTCTTGTTCTACTAGAGATACAGGGATGTCCTTTGAGTATGTTATAGTCCAATATGTCCCCCATCCAACCATACTAAAAAGTTACGGCTGCGACAAACAGGGGCCGAGTAATTAAGCAAAACTTTCACAAACATACCACCTTCCATAGGAATAACGTTACACCCAACTTTGGAGGGTTATAACTCTGGTTCTACTAGAGATACAGGGATGTCCTTTGAGTATGTTATAGTCCAATTTGTCCCCCATCTAACCATACTAAGAACTTAGGGCTACGACAAACAGGGGCCGAGTAATTAAGCAAAACGTAAAGAAACATACTCATCTCCGTAGGAATAGCGTTACACCCTACTTTGGAGGCTCGTAACTCTGTTTCTACTAGAGATACGGGGATGTCCTTTGAGTATGTTACAGTCCTATTTGCCCCCCATCCAACCATACTAAAAACTTAGGGCTACGTCAAACAGGTGTCGAGTAATTAAGCAAAATGTCAATATTTTGTCAGGTTTGCCATAGCAACCCATCGGAACGGTCGCGTTTCATCCGTTGTATTTATAATTTGCTGAACTCGAGCAGTCCGGCGGTTCGGTACGAAGCGGCGGGCACTTTGGTGACGCTGTCCAACGCGCCGACGGCCGTCAAGGCGGCCGCCAGCTGCTACATAGAGTTGATTGTCAAAGAAAGCGACAATAACGTTAAATTGATCGTTCTGGATCGCCTGATTGCCCTGAAAGAAATGCCGGCCCACGAAAGGGTTCTACAGGATCTGGTCATGGATATTCTGCGCGTCTTGACCGCCTCTGACCTCGAAGTCAGGAAGAAAACGCTCAATTTGGCCCTGGACTTGGTTTCATCCAGAAACGTCGAAGAGGTCAGTTCTCGCTTTTTTAAATCTCTAGGTTGTTTTAACAGATCGGGGAATTTATAAATAGGCCAAAAAGATCAAGGGAAAGGCGGGGAATTTATAAATAGGCCAAAAAGATCAAGGGAAAGTCGGGGAATTTATAAATAGGTCGGAAAGGTCAAGGGAAAGTCGGGAAATTTATAAAGAGGTCAAAAAGATCAAGGGAAAGTCGGGGAATTTATAAATAGGCCGAAAAGATCGAGGGGAAGTCGGGGAATTTAAAAATAGGCCAAAAAGATCGAGGGGAAGTCGGGGAATTTAAAAATAGGCCAAAAAGATCAAGGGAAGGTCGGGGAATTTATAAATAGGCCAAAAAGATCAAGGGAAAGTCGGGGAATTTAAAAATAGGCCAATAAGATCAAGGGAAACGCGGGGACTTTATAAATAGACCAAAAGGCGAAGCAGAAGTTAGGGAGTTTAAAAGTAAGCCCTAAAAAGTCAGGGGGGAATTTACATAATTAGGGAACAGAAGGAAATACGCCCCCGTTTTTTTGTGGTACATTTTAGATGGTGTTAGTTTTGAAGAAGGAAGTGACGAAGACGCATAATGTGGGTGAACACGAAGATACGGGAAAATATCGTCAACTTTTGGTTCGAACTTTGCATTCTTGTTGCGTTAAGTTCCCGGATGTGGCCCATACTATCGTCCCAGTTGTAAGTGCCCCCCCCCTCCCCCTTTCAATAATCACGCTCAATTACCATTGTATTTAACTTAATCTTGATGGTAATACGCGTCATTAGTTGTTGGAGTTTTTGTCAGACACGAATGACCAGGCGGCGACGGATGTCCTGATCTTTGTTCGCGAAGCCATGCAACGTTTTGATCAACTGCGTCCAGTCATTTTGGCCAAATTGCTCGAAGTCTTTTCCACCATCAAGGCCTCCGTGTAAGTCTTTTTAAGTTTTAATCGCGTTGGTTTAAGTTAATGGCTACGTGTGGTTACGTATTACACTAAGCTAGTGTATTGGTTGTTTGTTTGTGTGTGTGTTTGTTTGTTAGTGGACTCCGCGGTGCACACGAAAAACAAGTGTGGCTAGAAATTGATTTAGAATACAAGATACGCGACTGGTTATTGGGAATGAAAGAAATTGGAATTGTAACAGTGTTCACTTCCATCCCTTTTTGTGTCCATACTCATTTATTTCTCTGCGTGTGTGGTTATGTAATAACAAAACGGAGTTGATGTTCTGTTGGTGGGTAGGTTTGTGATTTGTGTTTTTGTGGGACGGTGGGTGTCGGGTAGGCGAAAAACATGTCTGTCAAAAAACTGGTAAGTAAAGATCCTCAACCTGCTTCCGATTCCTATTGGTAAAGCCTAGCTACCTAGATACTGACAGCAGAAGGGGGTAATAGAAGAAGGATGACACTCTGTATCCTCTTAATGCTTTAGTTACGTAACGTGATTCAACCCATTCGAGGGAATTATCCTTGTTCGCTCTCCCGCTCATCAAACCTTCAGATGGGTATGACGCCGTGCTAGGGTGAATTATATAATTACCGTTTGGTACTAAATCCTCAGCAATCAAGCCACAAACTTTGATTGTCTTGACGCGGGACAAAAATTTGCACAAGCGCATGCGTCTCGGCAAATAGTTAAGCCTTCGCTAATAGATATAGTAATGATGAGGGGGAACTATTTATCGCGTATGTGGTTCGCTTTAGTAACTTTGCTGATGTTGGGAAGAATCATGTTAAAATTACCCCGTTTTATGGTGGTACACTTCTCTCGAAGAAAAGCACTATTATTTACTTCTTGTAATTCTAGTGTCTAAGTTAGCTACGGGTAGTTCTGGGTAAAGAAAGGAAGGAGTAAAATCTCAAGCAATTCACTTACCTTTGTTACACGACAAACCTTACCTCCTCTCCTCCAGTGCCACCTGGAAAAGCAAACTTTGAAAGTTAATCTCAGGCTGATATCAACTGCTCGGAGGGGGAGTTACCCCTTCTGTGTAGGGTTTTTGCGAGGGGTAAACCGGTTCCACGTTTTATTATTTTAGAGTTAAAATTTTATTTTCCATAGACAACTGTTGCCTGTTACAAAAGTATCTTACCCCTCGGTTAGGCGGGGTGGTCAATTGATTGACGGACGAAAGGGGTAATTCGTTCCGTTTTAAACCACCTATCTTCTTTCTTTATCCTGAAGAAGGGGAATGGTTTGCCTTACAACTGGAAAATGTGGGGGATATAGGCCGTACCATAAGTTTATAAGTGATATGTCCCCTATAAGTATGACACTACCTATACTTAATAATGCCAGAGACCTACCTCATTTACTTCTTGACAAGCTCTCATTAACCAGTGACAAACTTATATTGAACATATTTTATCAGCTTATGTACCAGAGTACCTATAATAATTTATTGCGCACCAACCATTGGGCCATCTCGAATATTATCTTTAGCCAGTTAGCGCAACAGTTGGCACATGCCCCACCGCGCAACCACGCCCCCAATTGCATTTTTATCCAATAGGAAAAATATGTTGATTTGTGCGTCCTGTTTTTATTTTTGGGGGGTGTTTAGTGTTCATCGAGGGGCTCTTTGGATTTTGGGTGAATATTGCGAAACTGTGGAGGACATTCAAAATATCATGACTGAAATCAGACAAGCTCTAGGCGAGGTAAGAACCACACCCCTTTTTTATTTTAAGGCTTTTATTTCTTTATTTATTGAGGATCTCGATTATTCTAGAAATTTTTTTTTTTTTTTCATGAATCTGAATTTTTGAGAACCACATTTTTTTGGAGAATTTATAATTTTTGAGCTTATCTAATTTTTAGCATCTTTTATTTTTTTGAGCGTCTTTTTTAAATTACCGAGTGTCTTTTTTAAATTACCGAGCGTCTTTTTTAAATTACCGAGCGTCTTTTTTAAATTACCGAGGGCCTTTTTTAAATTACCGAGCTTCTTTTTTAAATTACCGAGGGCCTTTTTTAAATTACCCAGCGTCTTTTTTAAATTACCGAGGGTCTTTTAAATTACCGAGGGCCTTTTTTTAATTACCGAGCGTCTTTTTTTAATTACCGAGCGTCTTTTTTTAATTACCAAGCGTCTTTTTTTAATTACCGAGCGTCTTTTTTAAATTACCGAGCGTCTTTTTTAAATTACCGAGCGTCTTTTTTAATTACCGAGCGTCTTTTTTAATTACCGAGCGTCTTTTTTTAATTACCGAGCGTCTTTTTTTAATTACCGAACGTCTTTTTTTAATTACCGAGCGCCTTTTAAATTACCGAGCATATCTTTCGCGTTGCACATTTGATCAGATCCCGATAGTGGAGGATGAATTGAGGAAAGCGGCTGGTGATTCGAAAGACGATAAGGAGGACCCGACTCTGGCGGCTCCGGTGCAGCGTCTGGTGACGGCGGACGGGACGTACGCCACGCAGAGTGTCTTCAGCACCAACCAGAACACCAAGAAGGACCAGAGACCCCCGCTCCGAGCCTATCTCATGGATGGCGACTATTTCATCGGAGCCGCCTTGGCCTCCAGCCTCACCAAGTTGGCCCTCAGATACATTAAACTCGTCACCCAACCCAAAAAGCAAAACGTAAGTACAACCATTTCTACACCCATCCAGACAGGTTTTGATCGCCATAGACAGGTTTTGATCGTGTTGGGCTGTTTTTGATCGTGTTGGGCTGTTTTTGTTCGTGTTGGGCTGTTTTTGATCGTGTTGGTTAAGTTTTTGATCGTGTTGGTTAAGTTTTTGATCGTGTTGGTTAAGTTTTTGATCGTGTTGGTTAAGTTTTTGATCGTGTTGGTTAAGTTTTTGATCGTGTTGGTTAAGTTTTTGATCGTGTTGGTTAAGTTTTTTATCGCGTCTACCCCTTTTTTATCGCTTTGGTCCGTTTTTGATCACTTTGACCCCTTTTTTGATTGCGTTGATCCGTTTTTGATCGAATTAGACAAGTATTGTTAGAGTTGTTCCGTTACCCGTTTTTGATCACGTTGGACTGTTTTTGATCCAGTGTTAGACCCTTGTTGATCGCGTTGGTCCGTTTGTTATTCCATGTTAGACTGTTTTTTATAGCGCTGGACAGTTGTTGATCGCGTTGGCCCGTTTTTTTGATCGCGCGTTAGACGTAGCTTTAAAAGTCAGCTATAAATTTCAATGTGAAAATGATTTTAAATTGCGTACACGATGTTCTATTAATGTTATACCTAATTAAATTTGAATGTCATTGATAGGCTTTTATCGGAGAAGCCATGTTGATCATGACTTCCATCATCCATTTGGGAAAATCCAATCTAGCTTCAAAGGTAATCTTCTTTAATCCCTTTCATTTAATTATTTCTTTTCATTTCATAATGAAAATTAATTATCAAAGATGTGTCGGTTTATTTAATGAAAAAATGTGTTTTCATGTTCATGTTCATTTAGAACATCAACGACGATGATTTTGATCGCATCGCTCTGTGTTTGAAAGTCTTGAGCGAGCGCTCCCCCTTGTTGATGCAGATCTTCACGGTTGATTGTCGGAAGGCCTTGGCCACCATGTTGGCCGCCAAACAGGAAGAGGAATTGGAGAACTTGAAGGCCAAGGAAAAGTCCAGCGTCTCCATTCAAGCCGATGACCCCATCTCCTTCGGACAACTCGCCACCAAAGGCGACAATTCAGGCACTGAGGTAATCCTTTAAAAAACCGTATTATTATTTGCACGCCATTTTGGGGGCTCCTTACTCTGGTTCTACTAGAGATACGGGGATGTCCTTTGAGCATGTTATAGTAAAATTTGTCCCCCATCCACCCATACTATAAACTTAGGGCTAAGACAAACAGGGGCCAAGTAATTAAGCAAAACGTAAACAAACAAACCCCTCCGTAGGAATAGCGTTACACCCAAATTTTGGAAGCTCATAACTCTGGTTCTACTAGAGATACGGGGATGTCCTTTGACTATGTTATAGTCCAATTTGTCCCCTATCCAACCATACTAAAAACTTTGGGCTACGACAAACAGGGGCCGAGTAATTAAGGGAAATGTTCGTCAACTTATGGTATCGTCTCGCTTATTGTTATTATGTTCCTTATGATTTTTCACACTGAACTTTGGAGGCCCATAACTCTTGTTCTACTAGAGATAGGGGGATGTCCTTTGAGTATGTTATAGTCCAATTTGTCCCCCATCTAACCATACTAAAAACTTTGGGCTACGACAAACAGGGGCCGAGTAATTAAGCAAAACGTAAACAAACAATCCCCTCCATAGGAATAGCATTAGACCCAACTTTGGAGGCTCATAACTCTGGTTCTACTAGAGATAGGGGGATGTCCTTCGAGTATGTTATAGACCAATTTGTCCCCCATCCAACCATACTATAAACTTAGGGTTATGACAAACAGGTGCCGAGTAATTAAGCAAAACGTAAACAAACATACCCTCCTCCATAGGATTAGCGTTAGACCCAACTTTGGAGGCTCGTAACTCTGGTTCTATTAGAGATACGGGGATGTCCTTTGAGTATGTTATAGTCCTACTTGTCCCCCATCTAACCATACTTAAAACGTAGGGCCACGACAAACAGGGGCCAAGTAATTAAGCAAAACTTAAACAAACATACTCCCCTACATAGGAATAGCGTTAGACCCAACTTTGGAGGCTCGTAACTCTGGTTCTACTAGAGATACGGGGATGTCCTTCGAGTATGTTATAGTCCAATTTGTCCCCCATCTAACCATACTAAAAACTTAGGGTTATGACAAACATAGGCCGAGTAATTAAGCAAAACGTTCATAGGTTTTACATATTACGCGATGGGTATTTGTTTTGTTAGAATGTGTTTGAGCTGTCGTTGTCGCAAGCGGTTGGAATGAACAAGAAAGAGAGTGGCGGTGACCTTTCATCGTCAAAGTTATCGAAAGTGACCCAACTGACGGGATTTTCCGACCCCGTTTACGCCGAGGCTTACGTTCACGTCAACCAATACGACATCGTCCTCGATGTCCTCATTGTCAATCAGACAAGCGACACTCTTCAGAATTGCACCCTCGAGTTGGCAACACTTGGTGAGTTGTACTTTTTAATTGACATAATACTGAGGTCAAAGTTCAGGAACCTAAAATCTTTGTGAAACTTAATTTTTCTCTCATTAAATTAGTTTACTTTAATGTATATTTTCAGGCGATTTGAAATTGGTGGAGAAACCTTCGCCGGTCATTTTGGCCCCTCATGATTTCTGCAACATTAAAGCGTCCGTCAAAGTGGCCTCGACCGAAAACGGCATCATTTTTGGAAATATTGGTCAGTACCAAATTAATCTTTTAATTTTTATTTAATTTTAACATTAATTTTTATTGACTTAACATTAATTTTTATTGAATTAACATTAATTTTTATTTAATTTTAACATTGGTTTTTATTTGAAATGATTTTGCTTTGATTCTTTTTGTGTTTCAGTTTACGACGTGAGCGGTTCAACGAGCGATCGCAACGTAGTTGTCTTGAATGATATCCATATTGATATCATGGATTATATCGTTCCCGCTTCGTGCACCGATACCGAGTTCCGTCAAATGTGGGCCGAGTTTGAATGGGAAAACAAAGTGACCGTCAACACTCCGCTTTGCGACCTCAATTCATATCTGCAACATCTCATTTCTTCCACCAATATGAAGTGTTTGACCCCCGACAAGGTAAGCCCCCCATTTTACAACTTATTTTACTCTACTTTTGACTAAAGTGTCAAAAACCGGGAGATTAATTTTGGCTAAAATGCGTCATAAACACGTAATGGGCCTATTGGAGGAGGGGGGGTCGAAAACCGCTATTAATTTTGATTAAAAGCGTCGAAAACGGCCATTAATTATGGCTAAACGCGTCGAAAATGACCATTAATTATGGCTAAACGCGTCGAAAACGGAAATTAGTTATGGCTAAACGCATCGAAAACGGCCATTAGTTATGGCTAAACGCGTCGAAAACGGCCATTAGTTATGGCTAAACGCGTCGAAAACGGCTATTAATTTTGGCTAAATGCGTAAAAAACTGTCATTAATTTTGGCTAAATGCGTAAAAAACTGTCATTAATTTTGGCTAAATGCGTAAAAAACTCATTAATTTTGGCTAAATGCGTAAAAAACTGTCATTAATTTTGGCTAAATGCATTAAAAAAACTGCCATTAATTTTGGCTAAATGCGTAAAAAAAACAGCCATTAATTTAGGCTAAAAGCGGTGAAAACGGCCATTAAACTTTGGCTAAATGCGTAATAAAAACTGCCATTAATTTTCGCTAAAAGCGTCGAAAACGGCCATTAACTTTGGCTAAAAGCGTGCTCGTCTGTTTTAGGCGTTGAGTGGAGAATGCGGTTTCATGGCGGCCAATTTGTACGCCAAGTCCATCTTTGGAGAAGACGCCTTGGCTAATGTCAGCATTGAGAAAAATTCCACCAATCCAGAAGGAGCTGTTACAGGACACATTCGAATTCGAGCAAAGAGCCAGGTAGGCCTACCTAACTACTCTTTCTTTCATACAACTTTTGATCCGTGCATTAATTGTAATTAGGATTGATTAATTTTAATTGAGAATGCGTTCTCGTTACAGGGAATGGCTTTGAGTTTGGGCGACAAAATTAATCTAACCCAAAAATCGCCAATAAAATCGGGAGCCTAAATTAAAATATATTTAAATAAAAATAATAATAAAGATGCTAATGCTATTATTCCATTTGTTTTTTGTCTCCATTTAATGTTGTTGATAATAATTTGAAAGAAATAAAAATTGTTTTTAAGAGACCTTTATGGGTAGTCTATTTTAGTCGCGTTTCCAGTCCCACTCTATTGGAGATGCCATGGCGCGAGCAGCTTGCGTCGTGGAGCGCGTGATCGAGTGGGCTATGGTAGTAGCGAGGGTGCTGTGACGTCATAATTTTTGCGGGCGATATGGATTTGGTTTATTTTCAATCCAAAGGTAAGCCTATTTTTGGCCTACTGTTTTGTTTCAAACTTTTCCTAATGGCGTGTTAAAATTTTGAACTCGTGGTGTTTCGTCAAGGTTAATTTTTTAGATTAATTTTTATAGTGTTTCTACTCCCAATAATTAGAGATACCGCCCGTACCACCGCGATTAGGAAGGGTATACTGACGTCATAATTTCAGCTTGCCCCTTGAAATACGAGTTGGAAGGTAAGCCTATTTTTGGTCTAATTTTCTTTCAAACCTTCCAATTGAGTGTAAAAAGATTTTAAATTTAGCCCCCACCATGGTTAATTGCCAATTTAATTTATAAGATTATCTCCGATTGAATGTTTTCGAGTAGTTTTTGTCATTATTTATTTATTTAAATTAATACGCCGTAGGCCCCGTAGCAGTCCAATCGAAGCCCATAAGTTGAAATATCTTTTGGATTATGTCCAGCCCGCTATCGTCTCCCACAACGTCCCGCCAAAAAACGATTCCACCAATGATAATTTTACCTCTCCGAGTGACGTATGTCACGGAGAGGCTCTATTTCGACGTGTCTGTGTGTCTGTGTGTCTGTCTGTCCGTTGTTACACCCACGTGACCGCGTTCGCAGTTTGCAAATCGGAGCAAACGTGTATTCAATTTCCAGACCGCATTTACAGTCCCGGAAATTGTATTCGACTTACAGGCTATTACTCCATTGCCTGTTTAACAACTCTGTTCATTTGTCCACCCCACATGGACACTAGTCTGAACTTATTGGCTTCTAAACACCACCATCTGCTAGTCTTTTGCCCATTCCACATGGACACCAGTCTGTACTTACTGGCTTCTAAACACCACCACCTTCTCGTCTTTGTCCATTCCACATGGACACCAGTCTGTACTTACTGGCTTCTAAACACCACCATCTGCTAGTCTTTTGCCCATTCCACATGGACACCAGTCTGTACTTACTGGCTTCTAAACACCACCACCTTCTCGTCTTTGTCCATTCCACATGGACACCAGTCTGTACTTACTGGCTTCTAAACACCACCATCTGCTAGTCTTTTGCCCATTCCACATGGACACCAGTCTGTACTTACTGGCTTCTAAACACCACCACCTTCTCGTCTTTGTCCATTCCACATGGACACCAGTCTGTACTTACTGGCTTCTAAACACCACCATCTTCTATTCTTTGTCCATCCCACATGGACACCAGTCTGCACACCTGGCTTCTAACACCACCATCATCCTCAAGGTTAAGACATACGCGGCGATCGGCTAGGGTTACGAGAAACGTCTAGCCTTCCATTGACGGGGTCTTCCGCCAAGGTTCACGCAATTGCGATGTTCTTATCCAAAGCTGCGATTCGAAACCCTTATATACTACCTATTTGAGTAAGGCGACGCAACGGGCGTATGCTTCATTTCAAACGCCAATATTAGTCAGGTCTCTCAAGAATGTTTAATTGTTCTTTATCAAAACGATGTAACGCTCAATAAGGCAAACAACTGACGAAGAAAATATTTAATATTAATTATATTTATTTTAATATTTAAGATAATCTTGTTTCTCAACTCAAAATTAATACGGAGAGTTAAAAAGCAGCTTATGTTTTTGTCTGTGTGTGTCCGTCCATTGTTACACTAGTGCGTCGCGTTAGCAGTTAGCCTTGTTTTGATGTGTAAAGAAATCCTACAGAACCTTAATATTCCCTTTTTCCATAATATAAAGTGAATATGTGGAAGTATTTTTCGTAATTATGATGCATTTAGTACTTTTGTAGCTTTAAAGCTCTGTTTCATTTTGATATTCCAAAGATTTTTTTTAATATTGTTATTTGAAATGGCTGTTTATATATTACTTAAGCTATACTACATCTGTATATAGAATAATCCTTGGTTTAGTGATTACATGAAGAAAACTAAGACCTAGACTCCGGCGGGCGTAACAAGCGCGCATTATCCGCAATAGGATTAGTGAAACAAAGAGTAAATAATTGAGGCCTGAGGTGATGTAAACTTTTGGCTTTGATTTTCGTGTCTGAAATGAAGAGACATTAACGGTTCAGAGTGAGCCGAAAGTTAAATACACTCTTAAATAATCAGGTTAAGATTTTATAATAGAAGGAAAGATCATGGTGGCAATTCGAATAGTAAAAGGGCTAATGGTAAACGGGTAGTAGGTACAGACTTATTATTCCATTTATGGTGCGCATTGACTATTAGTGCGTCCAGCTACAATTTAGCTTTGGTGTTATTTAACCTTAACATTCATGTTGGCAAACTAAGAATATTGTTGAGGTGAGACGAGGCGATAGTGTTTACACTGCAAACCAGTTGTGAATGTAGCTATCAGAATATACGGTAAACAGCTGAAGCGTAGACTTCATTTCCTGTTCTTTTCCCCATTGACTGATTCCCATGTGTCCAAGATTTGGATGTAAAATGTCGTCTGCTTTACTGTACATTCGCTATGTTTGGAATACTGCTTCGATATTTCGTAAATTTTTACTTCAAAAAAGCGAAATAATTCCATATCTAGGTAAATAAGTTTGTAGTAGTAGACCTCTTGACTCGGAGAGGTAATATTTTGGTTTTCCCAACTTGTTTTTTGTAACGCGGCCCGCCCCCTCCCCTAAAGTTCACGGCAGATCTTTATGTTAGTTCGCGGCGGACAGGTCATCCATTTTTACCTCTCCGAGTGACGTATGTCACGGAGAGGTTCTAAAATCGACAGGCATGTCTGTGTGTGTGTGTGTGTGTGTGTGTGTCAGGCTGTTGTTATTGACTTACACCCCAGGGGACCGCGTTCGCAGTTTCCGAATCGAAGCAAATGTGTTCGCCATTTCCGGACCGCATTCACAGTTCCCGGAAAATTCAAAACTTGAGGCTATCCACAATTCAACTGGCCACTATTATTTCATCTGACTAGTCAATTGTCCATTCCACACGAACACCAATCTGTATTCACTGGCTTCTAACACCACCACCTTCTAGGCGTTGCTTTTGTCTATCCCACAAAGACACCAGTCTGAACTTACTGGCTTCTAACACCACCATCTTCTGGTCTTTGTTTTTGTCCATCCCACATGGACACCAGTCTGTACACCTGGCTTCTACACCACCATCTTCTCGTCTTTGTTTTGTCCATCCCACATGGACACCAGTCTGTACACCTGGCTTCTACACCACCATCTTCTGGTCATTGTTTTTGTCCATCCCACATGGACACCAGTCTGTACACCTGGCTTCTACACCACCATCTTCTGGTCATAGTTTTTGTCCATCCCACATGGACACCAGTCTGCACACCTGGCTTCTACTCCATCATCATCCTTAAGGTTAAGACATACGCGGCGATCGGCCAGGGTTACGAGAAACGTCCGGCCTCCCAATGGCGGGGCTTCCACCAAAGGTTCACGCAATTGCGCTGTTCTTATCCATAGCTGCGATTCGAAATCCTTATATACTACCTATTTGAATAAGGTGAAGCAACCGGCGTATGCTTCATTTTAAACGCCAATATTAGTCAAGTCTCTCAAGAATGTTTAATTGTTCTTTATCAAGACGATGTAACGCTCAATAAGGCGAACAACTAACGAAGAAAATATTTAATATTAATTATATTTATTTTAATATTTAAGATAATCTTGTTTCTAAACTCAAAATTAAAACGGAAAGAGTAAAAAAGCTGTCTATTTTTTTGTCTGTGTGTGTCTGTCCGTTGTCACACTAGTGCGCCGAGTTAGCAGTTCGCTTTGTTTTGATGTGTTAAGAAATCCTACAGAACCTTAATATTCACTTTTTCATAATATAAAGTGAATATGTGGAAATCTTTTTCGTAATTACGATGCATTTAGTACTTTTGTAGCTTTAAGGCTCTGTTTCATTTTGATATTCCAAGAATGTTTTTTAATATTGTTATTTGAAATGGATGTTTATATATTACTTAAGCTATACTACATCTGTTTATAGCATAATCCTTTCTATAGTGATTTCAAAACGAACGCAACGATATTGGTCAAATGTACTTTTATTTGTCAATAGGCCTAGTGAACCAAAAAGTAAACGCTTGGGTTTGGTTTTCGTTTCTGTAATGCAGAGACAGTAACGGTTCGGAGTGAACCGAAAGTTAAACACACTTTTAAATAATTAGGCTTAGATTTTATAATCATGGTGGATATCTGGGCCGCGTTCAGCAGAGCTCAGCGTTGTTAGCAGTGTCCTACAGGACGGGATTTTGCTTTTGAATTTGACGTCACGGTGCTCAGCGCGGTCTTCAAAGCAAAATAGTCGGGTTTTTGGAAAACGTGACGTAAAACGCGTAGTTCTCAGCTTGGCGAAAAAACATGGAGGAATTAATACAAATAGCTCTTGCTGATTCTGATGGGACTATAGCTATTTAATTGGCGTGAAACCATTTGATGACGCGAGAATTTTAAGAGACATGTTACTTTCTAATTTTAATTATAAAAGACGTTGTTATCTATCTCTTTAAATATGTTATCGTACAATTTTTGTTAAGCCTTGGTACCTTGCACGCTTTATTGCGCTAGCGTAATTTTTAAAACACCGATGACCGGAGAAAAGCTATGACGACAGATCTCACCGGTAACCGTTTTCCAAAATCCGCTGTCATTTTGGTGAGCTCTGCTGGACGCAGCTCAGACCAGTGAAAGGTCTGATCGTAATCGGATTATAGCTTCGTGTATGGTGCGCATTTACTTCCAGTGTGTGTAGCCACAAATAAGCTTTGGTGTTATGTAACGTTAACAGTCATGTTGACAAACTAAGAAAATCGTTGAGGTGAAACGAGAGGATAGTGTTTACATGGCAACCCTGTTGTGAATATGGCTTTGAACATAGAGGGTATACAGTTGAGCAGTAGAAATTCGGCCTTTACAAGACGTAAAGGTAATATCCCTCCAAAGTTTTAGCTCTTCATTTCCCGTTTTTCCCCCATCGGATGATTTTAATGTGTACAAGTATATCCTTATTGGATGTAAAATGTCGTATGATTTACAGTATATTTGCTATGCTTTGTATACTGCTTTAATATTTCATAAATTTTAACTTCATTATTTGTTCTTAAAAAAGGAAACATTTCCATATCTGGGTAGGTAAGTTTGTAAGTAGTCCTCCTCGGAGAGGTAATATTTTGGTTTTCCCAACTTGTTTCTCTTGAAAAATATCAAAACGAAGGCAATTAGCTAAGCCTAATTTATCGCGAATGAAGCCAAACAATGGAGACTGGGCGAAACTTCAAAGGGTTTCGAATTATTTTCAAGACGATGGAAGACTCGTCGGCGCAACAAGTAGCGGAGGAAGACAAACGAATAAGTAAGAATTGATTAAGGACAATTAGTTTATGCGGGAGTAAAGATGTGAAATTATCTTAATTTTAAAAAACGGTTATTTACCGATTAAAATTTTGGGAATTTTTCACGAGTGGCGAAATCTTTTCTGGGTAGAAAGAAACTAAAATAACAATATTGAGGAAGAGTTGGCAATACACAAGCTAATTAACATGTAATTAGTAGTAATTTTTGGAAAAGGTAGCCATATTGGTAGAATTTTACTTTTTTATATTTATTATCTCTGGTAGTTAAGTATGTAGCCTACACGTTTTTAACTCTGCTGACCGCCAAAATTTGTAAACTGTAAAGCTGTTATTTGCGCGAGTAGTTAATTACTTCCAAGTGGTCAACCTCTTGGCTTGATACTGCCATACTGGTGCCGTGAACCATGGTGTGAACAAAAGTAAGAGAGAACATTTCTAGAGCAGTTAGCTCTCTTTACATCGTTGATGGAGTCTCGTTGGCGGCTACTTCTACCCCGCCCTTAGACATCGCTAATAAGTCTGACACTTAAGAGTAAAGTAATAACCCCCATCTAATATAACAGTCTGCATAAACCTGGACGCGTCACGTCCTTCACCAAAGTCTATCCAATGACGCGTTGACCCTTTAACCTCTGACATCGTCGCCAGTGCTCCAAATACCTTCTAGACGCGTTTAATTTCAAATGTTGTGTACATATTTGCGATGTCTATCATCATTATTGGGGGGGGGGGGGTCACGTGACGCCGTCGGTCCGTCTGCCTCTTGGAATCCCCGATAATTTCTCTCGCATCTGATCTCTCTCTCTCCGGGTCCGGGATGGAACGGGGTTGGGGTTGGGGGAGAGGGAGAAGGTCACGTGTTGGTCACTCTGTCTCCATCAGCTGATGCGATACAACCATCGTACTATTTTCTCCTGGGACTCGGAAGGTTATCATTAGGCTTAACGCGTTAGTGTTTGTTGATTTAGCCAGATAACCTTCTGTCCTCTAATCTATAATCGAGACTCTAAAATAATTACTTACCTTAAATATTAAATATTAATTATAAAGGTCAGCTTAGTGTTAACCTTTACGCAAAATTAGTTTAAATTAAATTAACGTTTAATTGTGGTGGTGTTTGTAGGTCGTGACCCTCGCGTGACGTCATGAGATACTTTCGAGACGAGCTGGTAACTTCTTCGGCGGGGATTGATAGTATTGATAAAGGATCAGGAAGGCTGATTTCGGTTGACTTTGAGCTTCCCCTCTGGGAATGTCAGGTGCGATTTGGATTGGTCGGCACGCGTCCCTCCGAACAACATCGCGATGACGTCATACAACAACGTACTGGACTACAGTGGAACCGGCAGTACCCTAATACGACGATTCAGGTCTGTTTATTTCTTTTGAATTTGAACTCGACCCTTTTTCGTGGGTGGTTAGTTGAAAACTTGAATGAGCGTGCAATCGTGTACAGTTTTCCCCGTTTTTAATTTGGGATTATACTAAGAGCCGCTGCTCCACCCGGCATCTTTCGTAATCTAGCGAATTATAACTTGGTGGTTAGTATTGACAGGGACCGTGTAGTTCTAAAGAGGACCGGTGTATATAGGAGAAATAGGTTTTTTTGTGACCAAATTGGCGTATGATCACATAGTCAGTCTGGGAACCGAAATAGTACACTTCCCCTGGTTCAAAAATCAGTTTATTAATTGCTTGGACTAGTTTTTAAATTCAATAAGAAGTGGGGGTTACTTGTTCTCGGGACCATAGAATTACCAAAGCGGTACCAAATATCGCCGCCCACTGCGCCAAAGCTTAGCCCGTTACGTTTTACCTAGGCACTGACGTCACAACTGAAATAGCTCTATTACAAATCTATAGGAAAACTTAAGGGATGACCAGTCTTAAGGACCTACTTATTATTTTGGACACTAGGGGTGGTCTCTGGTCCCAATGACTTATTTTCCAGTGATCACTTTTTATTAATTCATTTCGAGAGACCTTGATATACCATAACAATACGCATCCTAATTTGTCCCCGTCAGCAACGTCATCAAAACGTAGTTTAAAACTGAGCCAATAAGATATAATTTAAACTTTTCCTCATCCGTGTTGGACGGAGGGGCTCTATTCTGAAGTAAATGCTAACCGTTCTCCATTCCTACTTCTAAAATTAAATCTATCCCTGGATATCCTAAAGCGGTTTCGTTGATTTGTTTCGCTGTTGCGTACTGACAAAGAAATGATCACTCACTTTCCCATCAGTTTTCCAGTCCGTTATCGGGGAATATGTTTTATAAGATCCGTGGACGTGATATTGAGACAGGCTTTTGTTAGTGTACCATAGGGCTTTATTTGATTCGCTTATTGATGCGCGAGGAATTGATTGTAACAATGTGCATGGTGCTTGAAGCCAAAAACCCTCCTCGTTTTTATCGAGTTATCATTGGGAATTTGTCAACTGAATTGGAAAAGTGGTTTTCTCCTCTGTCTCTCTTGTCCCCGAATGCTCCCTGCAATAACCCAAAGCTCAAATCGCTTTAGTCTACACTCGAGTACCCCAAGAAGTTTATCCTTTAGTCGAACTCCTGTTCCCCCACCCATCATCATCCCTCCACCAATCCTTGAACTGAACCAATTACGTCATTTTGAGATGAAAAAATAAACCGAAACTGAAAGGGACAAACAATATTTATTTGGGGTAATTTTTCGGATTGCGATCGTTTGGTTTCCGGTTGTGCTTGTTATTCTTTGAAGAGGAAGACGAATGTCTTTCTAATGACTAATTCGTCCCATTTAGTCGCCGTTCTGAGATAGCTATTACGTAATCAATAAACGCGTCTCTAGAGATTTAGCGAGAAACGCGAATACGTAGATTTCTTCTTCTTGGAAACTTTAACTCGGGTTTTGCGCATGAATTAACAGACACCCCCTGCATGACGTCGTGCCTAATGCTTTGAGCGTAGAAATCACGTGACATTGACGTAGATAGCAAGCTATAATAATAGCGCCGAACCCGAATTTAAACAAGTTCTCTTTGCATCGTGTTCTGAACGATTAGATCAGATCTAGGGTCGACGGTTGTTTTATATATGTGAATAGCCAATGAAACGACAGAAAGGTGGAGATGGCGGTTTTGCAAAGCTTTAAGCCCTTCCCCTTACCTTCAACCAGATATGAGAATAGGGCCTATCGGCTCTTGAAGATTCCTAGTAGAAGGCATCCTTGTATTTCTGTGAGAAATAATTCGTCTCCTGATCACTGTCTTTTGTTATGGTGATCAGTGAGAACGAGCGGGTCTCTGAAACTACAGCGACAATCAAATGGAATGCAACGGATAATCCCAACTCGAGCTAATCTATATCTGACTCTGTACAAATTGGAAGACGCAAAGTGTTTCAGAGCGCTCTCTCGGTATAACTTGGGCGAAGTTGGGGGATCCATCCATCAATCCATCTAGAATAATCAGATTGTCATGATCATGATGATAGGAGGAAATCTGGGAATGAGGAAGGGGTGAAGAATTTAAGGGTCCGGAAATAGGTTCTAGATCGAGGGGAAAGAGCCCCCTTCTTTCTTCCCCACTTCCGGTGGATGGATGGATGGAGGGTGGTGACTCGTCCTTTCTTACTTCCTCCCTCCTCTGTCTGTCTGTCTTTCTTTCTCGCTTTTCGCTAAAGATGCCGAGCAAGAATTCTCGTCTTTGCTTATACGGTATAGAGAATACACCGTAGAGGAGTGGATGAGCAGTTGTTCTAAAGGTGAACTCGAGTTACGAACATTGTATGGGCTTTTCTTTAAAGCATGCACTCCTCTACCGCGTATTCTCTATGGTTGCGGTGAGGATTCATTCTGTTATAGTATTACGGGGGTTTCGTTTTATCGATTTCACTTGGATCCAACCGCGACTTGCGCCTATAGCTCGACTGCTTTCTTAGACAGTATTATTCTTCTGGAGCCATACGCGCGCGTTTCTCCGATATCTCTCAAAGACTGCGAGGCGCATACATAGTCCATATCTTCTATACAATGAACATTATTGACAGTTTCTTCACAACCGTGTATAAACGAGGGGACAACCACTTGATACATACTTCTTCTTTATCGCGACACGTCACTTTGTAAACCAGGCGGTTTTTGCGTCATAAAATTCAATCTTTATTTGCGAGCTAAGTAAGGCATACACCTGAAAAGTCACGGATATAACTCGGGGATTTGGAGGATAATGGGATGAATGTTATGGATTAGTCAGGGAATTTCATGGCAGTGAGGGAAATTTGACGAGTTTACACTGAAATTTTGATGTTGAACGCTGGTTTTAGTGGCCAAAATTTTGTACTATAGCAAACTTGGTTTGAGCCAGCTATAGATACTTTACACACATGAAGGATTCATACCATTTGCACCAGGAGGCTGGGCTACCTGCTAGAAAGAAACCCGTCTGCTTTTGTCCCCCAGGTAGCCCAACTTCCTGGTATAAATGCTATGAATGCTCCATGCGTGTAAACGATCTATTGGCTTGACTGCGAAATTTGAAAGTTATACTCTTTGTTAAGTAATTGATCATTTTGATAATTTTTGGCCTTGTTTTAAAATAATTTTGCATTCGGGGTACTCGCAAATTGGAATTGCGTGAATATCCCCTCGATTCTCTCTCGGCTTACCTATACAGTAAATATATTTCGAAGTCCTGTAGGTAGAGGTCTTATTAGTTGCCGGCCGTGTTTGTGCTGCGGGTTCTTTTGGGGGCCACAGCTGTTTGTGATTGAATTCCTCTCCGATCGACCTGAGATATACTTACTTCCTCATCCATTACAGTATGCGGCGCTTTGTTATGACCACCGACGAGAACAGTCAGTATAGACTCGCTCGTCCGTCATATTACCTGTTTAGTTTTATTCCGCCAAGGTTACATTGATATATTCTGACAAACGTGATGGATCGCTTACCTGATACGTAGGCCGACGCCATGCACGAAGCTCCGGACAAATTATCAATTTTAGGGGATCTTCGACTTATTTAATGTCAATTTAAGTTAATCGGTGATTGTTTCTAGTGCTTGTGAATTAACGTTACCATGCTTCTATTAAGAAACTTATTGCATGTGCCTATATAGTTTCCCATTTAAAGCGCGGTTTTCATGTCACCGAATTATAAATTCAGTTGCAGGCTGAAGAAATAAGGTGGTGGCCCTGCATGGAGAAATGTCCACTTTAAAAATTAGTTGGGCCTGTTTAAAAGTTAAATGCTTGGGGGGTTTACTGGCTCTGTGGTCACTTAATTAGTTTCACCATTTAAAGTGGCCAATGTCTAGGTGTGTTTTAATTAAAGTTCTTGGGCTCTATTGGACACGTAACCAGTTAAAACAAATCCTTGTTTCTCAGCCTGCTCCGTGCCAATGCGAAACATTTTTGTCCCTAATTGACTTCTGCCAACCAAGAATGTCGTGTGCTCTTGACCATGGGAGGAATAAATAAATGTATTATTCTAAATACTTGAGTCTAGACGTTACGTCATTCTATCCAGACCTATGATTGGCTGTCGAAAATTAGGAGTCGTTCCCTTTATTTCCGTTCCGTGAAAACCAGGCTTAAGAATTATTTTAGAGTCTGCTCAAAGTTTCGAGGCTAATTAACTTTCCGAAATCTCTAACTAAAACTAAATCCTCGTGCTTGACGGCGCATTTCGATTGAAAACGCCAGCTATCTCGGCGCTACCTTCCACCGTACTACTAATTCACCCTTTATTAGCGCGTGCCTTATTTGATCGCACGCGCCGCATTTTTCAATCAAAACGGTCCGGGGGGGTTCTCGAGGAGATTGGCTTGGCGCGAGGGCCGAAAGGGATTTTCGCGCCCGAGCCCCCCTGTTCATCCCAATTGAAAGTTCAGTATGGTATGGCGTTAATTGAAAGGCTGATAGCGTCACTGAGGGTAGATTCTTCTTGGTTGTACTTTGCGGGTGGCACGAACGGCAGGAGGTAATTAAAGCGTAGCGGTCCCGAATTAGTCCGGAAACAGAACCGCGCTTTTGAAAAAGGAAACTAAAGGCGACTTCATCCGCGACTCTGGTTCGGTTCGGTTGTGACCCATTAGGTCGATTTTGTTAAGAACATCTTAGTGCGCGGACAAGTGTTGCCAGTTCTTTGCTAGTGCTGTGAGCGCTGATACCATAGAGGATATACAGTAGAGGAGTAGACAGTTTAACATTGTATTCAGTTCTCTTTAAATTTTTTGGAGCAACTTCTGGATATGCTTCTTGGTAGTAGACACGTGGTGTGGTTACCTTTGTCTAAAATATCACTCCTAACCTCCATAGAGGATATGAACGACATTTTTCAACCAATAATGGTATGTCTTGTACAGAACTAATCATCCAAAGGGGTAAAACCGGAAGTGAATGGTAAAAATTCATTTCGAGGTATTGCCTTACGTATTGGTAAGGGCTAAAGTGTCTACTCCTCTATTGTTTATCCTCTATGCTGATACCTCATCCATGGTGCAGACTTTAGTCTTTTGTGAAGGCGTCAAGGATTTGTTGTTGCCGGGGACATGTCCTTACCTTAAATAAAGCAATATATATTCTTCCCGGACAATCGAATCAATCCCCAGGTAGCCTAGGCATCCGAGGGGCTACCCACCCACTTTTAAAAATATGTTCTCATGGCGCCGTCAAGATCACGTGACTCGTCGTAAAAGATGAGGGTAGATATTATACGTAAATTCATGCAAGCATGCGTGCAGCTGTCCAAATTTATAATTGCGTTATGGCGCCTGAGAGAGTGTAATTGCCTGATAATTATGTAACCTACAGGGTCATCTAGCTGCTCCGTTGACCGGCAAGGCAAGCTGGATGATCCGTGATATCTATTATGAGACCCCTTGGGGTTGGGGTGGGGGTTTAAGCGTGGTGGTCGATATACCTTTGGGGAATGTAATCTGGGTTGACTCCCGCCGGCATTCTCTTCCCCCCCTCCATGTGGGGACTAAGCGTTAATCGGAAGTGTCTGCGCCATCACGCCGTCTGTCACTCTCAATGCAAGGGGTCATAGTGCACCGCGGAGAGCGACCTGACCCTCGTATACCCTCTAGATCGGTTCAGCTACGACAATTCTCTATTATTGTGAGCGCTAATGGGGCTTGGGAAATTTTGTCTTTGTAGACACTTTTCTGCATGTTCTGTGTTAATAGAGTGCTGTCAGAAGCGCCGGTGTGACGTCACCCATGCTGTTTTCCCATAAAGAAAAAACGGTAACTGTCATGGCCGCCCATTGCTAAAGGCAGACTCGTGACGTTTAACCTTGGATCTAACGTCACAACTGACAGCACTCTATTGTTAATGGCGAATCATTTTGGGAACATTTTGCGATTGAAGCTTGGGATAGTTTTTAACTCAAAGAAAATGTTAACTTATCAACAATTGTTGAACTTCAAAAATTGTCACTTGGACTTGGTAATTTTAGGCCACATCCTTGTACGTACCCCCGGCGCTATTGGCTTATTTATACCACCACCACCATGCCTCGGGTTCGTTCGTTTACCACCGCTCCTTGCCCCCAAATAGCTCGTGCCCCTCTCTTGGAGTCTGCCCCGAATTGTAAGGGTCTAAGCCGCTGATAGGACTGGCTCTTCTTTTCCATGGAAGAAGCCCATTTGTTCTCCCCCTGTAGTCGCTTCTTGCCGGTAGAGCGTCGCTGCGTTGAAATTGCATGCGGCCTCGATCCTCGTTCCGTATAGTAAATCAAACGTCTTCGGATGGTGGTGCGTCGAGGATGTCCGATTGAGGCGCTCCCACGCTGTACTTTTGAAGGATGACGTCATAGTTCACCTACAGGTGGTTGCTCGAGTACGCGTTTTTTGTTTGTAGGGCGATTCGCGTGTACGTCCCCGTCCAGTTTTCGAAGAGTGTCATGTGCCGGTGTGTAAATGCCTTTTTCGGGAGATGGACGTGCGTGTATTGGTCAACCGGGGGGTTACTTGTCCGGGGCGCACGCCCTCTTCGCCCCCGCTTCGCGCGGCTACAGACATTGGCAACACTACAGGACGTACAATCCGAAAACTCTCAAAGTAAGTAGTGTCCAATTAAAACAGCTTAAGATCTCTTTTTGAACGTTTCGCTATGACAGCTTGGGTTTGTGGGTCTGGAAAAGTTATAGGTAAAGGTGAAAGGTCAGGGAAAAGCAATTTTACAGTCATGAAATTCAGGAAAAAGGGTTGGAAATTGAATGCCGGGATAAGAACATTGCATTGGTTTTGCAAAAAGGGAGGGTAATTGTAGAAGTGAAGGACAGTGCGATGGTTTAATGGGAAATCATCAATTTTGAGAATGGAAAATGTTATGGCCCCTATGACCTCTATGATTTTGGACGACCCCCTTCATTGAATTAGTACATAAGTGTTAAAAGAACAACGCTTAATTTCGAGGCTACGTGACTGGCTCTTCCTATGGAGCTCATTTAATCGGTACTTAATTTTTAATTAGAAAGTTAATTTATTTTCATGCGAGCGAGCGCCTAAATATTTCTCCAATTTATTTAATACAGTTAAATAAATTTACAATGTCAATTACTATTAACGTTTGAAGCGTGCAGGGATTTGTGGAAAATCTTCTTGCCAATTAATTAGTCTAATTATAATTAATCTTCGTTTGGAATTAGGAACCCCAATAATCTACCAACCACATCATGCACTTGATTTATCTCTATAAATGGGTCCAAATTCATCTGGTTAAGTCTATGTTATTATATCCTGCATTAGTTATTTAAACGCATTGCATTGAGCACGCGCAGTTCGTGTTTTGAACTTGTATCGAACTCGAAATGGTGGTGTAAATATTTTAGAATGAACTTTTCCTCGTAGGGCGAATGAAAGTTTGAATATTTAAAAGTAAGCTCTTTCCGGCATTGCCGCATTGCCTTTGATTGTAGGACTTGAATTCGTATTTGTTGCAAGAGCTCTAAGATGGGTCGAAATGGTCTGAATCACGAAGTATAAAGTGTTCCTTCCTTGCTCCTTCCTATTGAATCGATAGCTTTCAAGGAGAGAGAAAAGAAGCTTGTCTTCTTCTCTCCCTCTCTCTCTCTCTTTTGCTCTCCAGCTTCCTTTTCCCGCCTCTTAAATATCATACACCCCCCCTCTTCATCTTAGACACGTAGACGCGTTCGCATTATACTCATTGTAATATATGATTGTAATTTGATTTTAGTGGTCAAAAATTCTTTTGTTTATATTCGATCCGTAGGATTAACATGGGGCTTATTATTTGCATGCCATTTTGGGGGGCTCGTAACTCTGGTTCTATTAGAGATACGGGGGAGTCCTTTGAGTATGTTGTAGCCATATTTATCCCCCATCCAACGATACCTAGAACTTGGGGATCAAGTAAAGAGGGGTCGAGTAATTAATCAAAATGTTCATAAATGTCCTCTCCATATTATTACCATGGTCTTATTTATTTACACGGCACCTTTTAACTCTGGTTCTACTAGAGATACGGGGAAGTCCTTTGAGTATGTTGTAGCCCTATTTCTCACCCTTCCAACGATGCTAATTGCTCGGGGGTTACGATAATCGGGGTTCGAGTAATTAAGCAAAATGTTCATAGGCATCCTCTCCTTAGGATTAACAAGGGCTTATTTATTTACACTCCATTTAATTGGAGGGTCATAACTCTGGTTCTATTAGAGATACGCGGAAGTCCTTTGAGTACGTTATAGTCCTATTTCTTATGGCAAGCCTGAACAAGTATTTGAGCAATAATCTTTTAGCGGCGTAAGCCACTCGGTGTGAAGCCCCAAAATTACGTTTCGAAATGAACACTGCAGTGTTATGTTGTTGGTTGTGTGGTGTGAACGTGTCCAAGTGGTGTCTCTCTTCCGTTCTCTCTTCTCTATCTTAAGCATGGGGTTTTTTCCCACGGGCCTCAATGAAGAGACCCCCCCTCCTGCAAGCCTCTTCGCCGGCGTGAACTATTTATCTAGACGCAACACTAGATCCAAGTGACACTCTTCTCTCCAGACAAAGTCTAAGAGAACTGATCCATCCATACGCTACTCTTTCGAACAACTGCATCTTAAAGTATAATGGCGCCCATAAGATGCAATGGACGAGCTGTTTTCAAATTTAAGAACGCGAGAAGCGGATCATTCTGCTTTTTAACAAATTGGGTTCATTGCCAGCGTCTGAGCTGAGCCCTGTGTTTTAAAATGAGTATTTTAAAATGGTGTCCATTTAGGCCTTAGGAAATTTTCAGCTATTACTTATTTTGCTTTCCGCTGTCTGGGAGGCATTTTTCTTAACCCTTTCAGTCCACTTTCAGCATTATTTTATAGTTTAATTAAGCCGCTTCTCGCCGGATGTGCTCATTAAGGCCGTGACTTAAGCGGCTCTTTGAAGATAACCTCATTGTTATTTTTCCCCAAATTTGAATTAAATGGAGTCGTTTAGCATTTTTCCAACGAGCAAATAATGTACGCGTAGACGAGGCCGTAAGACGTTAGTTTCTTAGCTTTACTTACACGTACACGTAGACGTTTATCAAGTTTAACTCGACGTTTAAGCCCCGTTTACACGAGACAATTAGAAACCGTTTTAAAAAAAAAGTCTGAAATGTAATATTTTGCCTTTAATCATATGCTGCTCCGTTTTCCATTGGCTGCTAGCAATGCGCAACCATGGAGCAATATTAAATTAGACACAGATGCATTTAATGCAACTTTAAATCCAAGGAAATTACTCTGTAGAAAATGCCAATAAATAAAAAAAATTAATTATTCCTTTCCAAAACGGATAGTGAAAACACGGCTTTAGTCTTTATCATGCACGCTGAGAAAATATACAGGTAGCTAAGACTTGGTCTCTATGTAATTTCTTGACGTAGACGTACGCGTACGAGTGTACACACACGTTTATTCTATCTACCTGGGCGGCGGCGGCGCGTTGGTCTTTGAAGCTTTAATTCCATTTGCATCTTGGCTCCTCTTTCTGTTTTAAATAATTAAAGAGCTAGAACTTGCCATCAGGGAGCTCGTCTTGCACTCGAGCAAATGCCGCATTGCAGTTATATTCAAGCGTGCATGTATAAATTAACATTAAGGCATGAATGTCTTATACATGTCCGATAGCCAGCCGAAGATTCCATTAAGGAATGCATGGACACCCCGTAAAGGTTATTTGTCCAATTGGAAAATTGGTGCGTGAAAAATCGAGAGGGGACAGAAAAAGTGTTAGGAAAATGAATGATTTCAAGTAGATAATTGCTCTTTCCGAGCTAGAATATCATCATAAGTTGATAAGAAATGTTCATTCCATAAGTTTGTCACTGGGTACAAACTGGAGCTTGTGATATTGAAGTGAGGGAGGTAGGTCATAGATTCAGGGTAAAGCGAGGGAGGCCTGATGGGGCGCTGCTGTCAAAGGTATTACGAAGTATTACGAGTGTCATACTTATGGATGAAACATATCTTATAAACTTATGATATCATCAATTTCGTTTTTCTGCAAAGTATTAGAAGCAACCTGAAAAGGAATAAATCCCCGGTAGAAAACCCCGTTTTTCCCACGTTAAACTGTACTCCTTTCCAGAGTGCGTGACAAATTCCGAACCTAATGGTTCTTTTTGACAAAAATCAAACCGTGGTAAAAAACGGTCCCCCAAATTTAAATTTTCACCCAGCTCCCCTTGGTCAGTCTAACGAAAGATGTTATATCTTCGTTGGCATTGAATCTTTGGAACGAGATGCGCTAGGGACAATTTAAGATGTCGAGGAATTATTGGGGATGACGCGTCATTACTCATCTTGGACACCATTCCGTTCCGTTAATGACTCGAGGAATTATCTGATTGTTTACGGGGGGAAGGAGATAGAGTAGGTAATCTAAGGTGTTTAAATTACCTCGGTAATTCCGAGTTAATGGAGGTAATTCCATCACTGCACGTGTTGTAACTATCAGGGCGTTTAATGAGTGTATGTCCCCAGGTGCACTCTGGTTGCAGGGGTAATTTGTGGCTGGCGTGTCTGCATGTATATTTGCATGACGTAATGAGACGAAGGGGAATGCCCGCCACGCTCCCCCCCTTGATGGCCTGTCTGACAAAATTCAAATTATCTTAATGAGGTTGAGTTAACCGGGGTTGGGGTTAGTCCTCCCTGCCGCTAGTCTCTTTGGCGTTAATTTCAATTATTTCCGCTTAAAGTAATTGAACAGATTCGCACGCGTGCTTCGTGGTCGTGTACTTGCAAAGCGTTAGATGACGGCCCATCACCGCGTCACTCTTGTAACAGTCAAGTATGTCTACGTTTGGTCTGCACCCCCTATCATCTTACACTTAGAGCCATAATGTCTTAACTACACGCGGACTCACTTTGTTAATATCTTATTAAGCCTTGCCATGCAATCTCCATCGGATTAATTAATTAATTAATTATTAATTATTTAATTTAATTTAACGGAAATTCTACTCTGATTTTCTTCTAAATAAGTTGATTTTTTGTAAGATGTGTTTTCGTGTGTTTCTGGGAAAATTTTAAGGTTCAAATTGCGAGTAAAGATTTGTCGTGCATTTGAAATATTCCCATTGTTAAAGACAACCATTTGATCCAATTAGATTGTCAAATTTAGAAGATGAGACGTAATTAGCGCAAAGTAATTAGCGATTACAAGTGGATACTTTTTTAGAAAATGTTCCCATAAAGCAAGTAGGACCGTGGTATAGTGCATGTGATGGTTCAATGAGTGACTTTAATAATCACAACTTGAACTTAAAGGGTGCGCCCCTTGTGGGGGCAAAATCGGACATGGATCATTTTCGAGCCATAGAGCTATAATTATACCCTTCCTTTTTGTAAAACACCCTGTATGTTTAAAAAACCCAAAAACCGAAATGATTTGGTAGCGGAGCGTGGCGTGCAGGCGTGCGTCAGTGGTTCGTCAAACGGAGTTATTAGAAGGAAATGGTTTGAAGATGGGGCTTATTTGACCCCCCATTCCCTCATCTAACCCCCGAAGGAATGTCATTCCATTGCAATAGGGGTCGGGGGTTGGGAGGGGTCCAGGATTGAATAGCGTCGCGTGATCAAAATATGAAGGAGCTAGCAATTTGGTAACCCCAACCAACCGTGTCTGTCAGTCAGTCGGGGATAAGGAGGGGGGGCTTGGGGTTAGCTCGCGGCACAATACCATTCGCGACTCCCCCCCCGTAACGGTTCTCTATGACGACAGATCGAGTCGACCCTCTCTACGCTTTCATTGTCAAATGGGACAGGGGAGGGGGCTTCACCCCATAGCCAAATATTTCAAATTAGGATTTAGCAAAAAAATGTCTATATATGAAATCTTTCTGAATTCCATAGCAGAAGAGATTTTGAACTATAACGGATACTCGTTGAGTGGCTTGGCCAGGGATGAGTCACTTTTATCAGTGTCCTCGCGTATAGTTTCCACTAGATGTGTTTTTGCCGGTTCTCCCAGTGTTGCCAGACCGTAAATGAGTCAAGAGATTGCGGAAGGTTCAGTTTGAATCAACCTGACTCGTAGAGGGCCTGACAACACTGCGCTGAAGTGGTAGAATGGAAGCTAAGAGATAGGAAGAGGGTTTTTTCGTCGACCCAACAGCAGTGAAAACTATCCATTGTCAGTTGGGAAAGTGTCATTGTGGCATTTTGCAAGTATAGACATATGTAGTGATTCGATTTGAAGGACTTGGAGGATTCATACCATTTACACAAGGAGCCTGCCAGTTAGTCTGGCCTTCTTAATAAAGTAACACCTGAAATCTGGCCTCCCTGAGTAAATGGTATGAATCAAAGTTGTGGACAGTTTCTTTAGGGTGCTGATACTCGATAGCGAACCAGGAAGGATAGTGATGTGTGAAACGAAAGGATCATTAGCGATTTCACTCATGCACTTAAAAGGGTGATACAAAAAGAGCGAATTAAGTACAGTGCACGCTTGCTAAAACTGTAGAGATGTGTTTTTCTATAAACGTTCAAAATCCAATATAGTTTATATTCGTGGGAAAAGAATTCCTAGCTCCATGCACTGTTTTAAACGCAATCGAGGTGGCCTCCTCGCACTCTCATATTCGAACTGGCGCTTGTATCAAAATGCATTCTTCTTCTAAGCCTTAGTCTCGAGATAGAAGGAGGGGGATGGGGTGGGGGTAGCTACTTTTAAATTCTCCAGAACACCATTATTTTTGATGTTGGCCCACCGTGAAAACATTAATCTCGCAAACTGAAGGCACAAAAAAACTGAGGCGCATCAGCCTCTTAGAGAAAGAGAGAGAGCTCTAGCAAACGGGGCCGAGATAAAATACCTTTTGGGTTCATCTCGTACCCGAATTTCAATGGAGCCAACCGCCTGCAGGCTTTCCTTTTCTGGTAGTTCACCTTTCACGCGCAAAATGCGCTACACGCGATCTTTGCAACTTCGGAAACGAAAAAACATTACTTTTAAATTCAATTTAAAATAGATGAACTCCGTTTCGTCCATCCCATTATAACAAATCTTTAATGGGTTGCATTTTGAAGGGAGTATCAACAAAATCGTGGCTTCAATTTTGCTACGTGCTTCGTGGTTACTTGCGGAAAGATCTAGGGATACTTTTGGCTACCTAATCTTACCCCCATTGAACCTAACCTAACCTAACCTAACCTAATCTTATCCCCATTGAACCTAACCTAACCTAACCTAATCTTACCCCCATTGAACCTAACCTAACCTAACCTAATCTTACCCCCATTGAACCTAACCTAACCTAACCTAATCTTACCCCCATTGAACCTAACCTAATCTAACCCCCATTGAACCTAATCTAATCTAACCTAATCTAACCCCCATTGAACCTAATCTAATCTAATCTAACTTAATCTTACCCCCATTGAACCTAATCTAATCTAACCTAATCTTACCCCCATTGAACCTAATCTAATCTAACCTAATCTTACCCCCATTGAACCTAATCTAACCTAACCTAATCTTACCCCCATTGAACCTAATCTAACCTAATCTTACCCCCATTGAACCTAATCTAACCTAACCTAATCTTACCCCCATTGAACCTAATCTAATCTAACCTAACCTAACCTAATCTTACCCCCATTGAACCTAATCTAATCTAATCTAACCTAACCTAATCTTACCCCATTGAACCTAATCTAATCTAATCTAACCTAACCTAATCTAATCTAACCTAACCTAATCTAATCTAACCTAACCTAATCTTACCCCCATTGAACCTAATCTAATCTAACCTAACCTAACCTAATCTTACCCCCATTGAACCTAATCTAATCTAACCTAACCTAACCTAATCTTACCCCCATTGAACCAAATATAACCTAACCTAACCTAACCTAATCTTACCCCCATTGAACCAAATATAACCTAACCAAAGCCAAACCTAATTTAAACTGTAACCTAAGCCAAAACGCAAACGAAACCTAACCAAATCTAACCTTGCTTAAACTAATATAAAACCCCATGAATTCAATGTGGGGGGCTTTAGATTATCATCTGACCCCATTTGAACCCAACCTAACCAAATCAAAGCCTAGCCCTAGCGTATTTATAAACCTAACCACATCTAACCTTGCTTTTAAAACTAACATAAAACCCCCAAGAATTCAATGACATAACCTGGGTTGGTCTGGTTGTCGTCTGACCCCCATTGAACTTAACCTAACCTTATCCAATCCTAACTCAAACGAAAGCTAAGCCTAACCAAATCTAACTAACTTAACACTCCATGATTTCATTCAGTCAGGTTGCCATCTTATTCCCGTATTTTTGTCATCCCCAAGAATGGACCGTCGAAGCTTCAGTATAAATTATAAATGTTTAGCTCCTGAAAGTGTATATGATGTATCTCGCATTCTGTAAGGTTAAGGTTAAGCCTTGTTTCTCGCTTCCCGAACTCCCGCGCGCGTTGCATTTTTTGCTGATCTGGCCAAAAGAAAATTCTCCAGGCATCAATCATTCAGGGACGTATGTTCATGGAAGCGCCCCCAATGTATAGTAACGGCACCTTGGTAGCACCCCACGTTATTTACCATACGCTGGAAGGTAGAACGCTGCCATTAAACTATAGAGTGTTGTGATACAACGCGTATCAAAGACAGGTTAAGAATTGGGGGCGTGAACCCCGATTTTTGTAGAACTTGAACGTAACTTTGCAGGGTTAATTTTAATGATGAATTTAACCTTAAGGGATGTACACGCAATAGGGGGCGTGTCAAGAACTATATTTTGTAGTAGCGTTACTAGTTCCGTAGTAGTAGTGATTGGGCATGCAATATCACGTGACTGTTATTCGTGGAACGATACGGCGGATGACTTCAACTTAAATTCCTATGCGTGCTCAGTAAAACTCTTATTTGATAAGCTTGATTTTAGACAGACTTTCCTTACTTCTTACAAGGGAAATTGCTTAACCTTTCTATAGTGTTTGTGGAGGAGGTTGGGGGTCGGGGTAGACTATTCCTCAGGTGTATTAGGCCTCGGGCACCTGCCTGGCTGCGGGGGTCGGGGTCGGAGTGGAGATTATACCGTTAGTGTTAAAGCGTGTAAGACCAAAGGGGACAAACCCCCCTTCCTCCTAGCTAGTATTTTCCTCATCGAAGACTTATCGATTCCTTACCACCCTCGCCCTTCCCATCCCCCCAACTAAACACCTAGCAGGCAACCCCCCCCTCGTACCCAGTTTAAAGGGGCAATGAAATGAAACTGAACTAGTCAGCGCTAAAGTAATTTGTAGTTCAATGTTTGATTACTTACTGAGAAATATTTCAAGCTTAATGCGCAAGTTTAAACCATTAATTATTTATAACAAATCTAGTTTAATTAAATTATAACGGGGGGTTGTACCATTCCTCCAGTGTTGCCAGACCGTTGGTGAGGCGAGAGATAGCGTGCGGAGACTCATAACTAGCTAGCTGTTCAGTTTGACTCGGTACTTGACCAACTTTCAGTTAAAGTCGAGCCATAACAATGAAAAATGTCCATCGAGTAATGGCAGTTTCCAAGTTTTCAATTTATTGAGTTCTATGGAGAGGCAGCATTAGGTGCCAGGGCTACGTTATTATTATATCCCCGTTGGTTTCAGTGTCCCTTTTTTTAGAGCTGTATGTGGCAAGGTGTGAAATTTTGAAAAATATACAAGCATATTTTTGCCAGCATGCAAACTCTGCATAGTGTAATTACTCTTCATTAGTATCGCTTGGATGCCCGACACTTGCCAATATATAATATCCCCCCTTCCCGGTGGGCCCCTTCCCCCCTCAGTCTTCAGGTACGCTTTTTCTTTTAACGACATTAGCGTCTTTACCTAATAAGAGCAAGTAGTATAGGTCTACACTGGCAATTTCCGGCAATGGATTATTTTTTTGGAAAAACAGGGTCCATACAAACCTGGAAAACAGGGAAAGCCTGGAAAAATCAGGGAAATAAATAGTTGACAAAAACTTCAGGGAAATTTCGAATTTTTAGTAAAATTCAGGGAAATTTGCGTCAAACCGGGGCCGAGTAATTAAGCAAAATGTTCGTAAACATACCTCCCTCCATTGGAGGCTCATAACTGTGGTTCTACTAGAGATGCCCGGATGTCCTTTGAGTATGCCATAGCCCTACTTGCCCCCATCCAACCATACTAAAAACTTAGGGCTACGACAAACAGGGGCCGAGTAATTAAGCAAAATGTTTAAAAACATACCCCCTCCATAGTCATATTTACCCCCTCCTTCGTTAACATTTGCTCCATAGGATACTCCATATACGGGAAAAACCTGGAAAATTCAGGGAAGTATATGGGAAAAACCTCATGGGAAATGTCAGGGAAATTTGTTTTTCAAAAGTTGTATGCACCCTGAAAAAGAGTGTATGTAGCGTGGTGTTGTTATTAATTACACTGGGTCAGTGTTTACTTGTATTTCCATAAACTAAATTCTGGATATTTATGACCCTGTATGATTTTGACCCGTTGCCCGCGGCCTTGGAATGCTGACTGGCTCGCAAGCTAAAGACAGAGAGATAGACAGACGGACCCGCACTTCCGTACACTTGGCGGCAGGCAAAAATAAAGTTGACCCCATCGCTGTAATATTCGGGAACCAGTCTAAGTTGCCTTCCCAATGCTGATGCTGGTGACTTATTTTTTCACTTGAAAAACTCGCTTGCTTGATTGCTTGCCCGCACTTTTACCAAGATTACATTTTAGTTGGGGATTTCTTTTTGGTTCTATCAAGAAGCGATATCTAGTTTATTAGGGATAAGGTATAAGATGCCTAAGTATTGGCGTTCCATAGTCCCCCTTTCAAAATACAAGGGGGGACGTAAAAGTAGGCCGGGATATTTCGCTACACTCTCCTCAGTCGGAAATACTTGTAATTTTCGTCATTCGCGTCGCGCTGAGGTGAGTTTTCAAGAACCAATGAAATGTTGGTTGTAATAGGCCTTTCTATAAATTATTTCGCGGGAGGGTACGAACGCCCTTCATCTCTGCTTTTTCCCCCGGCAACATTTTCTTTTCGCGGGAGGGAAGAATAGCCTTCGTCTCTGCTTTTTCCCCCGGCAACATACGGATTTTATGTAAAGGCCTATTTAGAGGCAGCGGGGATTAACTCGGGACAGGCTACGTTGGACCTGGAGATAAAGCTGGAAATGTGGAGACGAATTTATACCTTCTCCCTAATAAACTTGATATCACTTCTTGGTTCTATGAAACGACGCTTCGAGCACCAGTTCTGGGCTGGACTGGACTTGATGGTCAAGTTGGCTCCGAGTAAACGCCTTAAAATGGTCAGGGGTAACCTCGATAAACCTGCATTTTCAATCCAAAAATGTCGTGCGCACCGTGGATTTAATTGTGATTATTTTAGCAAATGTTTGCGTTGCGAAGGCGTCTTAAGACGGTTGTCTTATCCTTGTATAGCGTTCTATAGTCAGGAACGAGTTGCTCAGTTGCCACTTTTTTTTTTGCCTGTTTGTAAAAACTTCAAAGCGAATACTTCTTAAACGCAATTACTCTTAAATGCTTTCCTAAAACTTGGATCCTTTTGCTTCTGCTTGAGACGGGAGGGGGCGGATTTTAACTCGAAAGTCAGGTGAACGAGGCGCTACAGACCTAGTAGCGAAAACCTGCACGTGACGTCACCATGTAACTGGTTATACCCAAACATATCGTTTATCGTCCCTCATCCAATACAAGTTTGACTGCAACCAAAATTACGTAAGCGAATTTTGTATTGCCCTTTCATATAGACGGTGTTTCCACACTAGGTTCATAGACACTCTGCAGCGTTGTATGTAAACCTTTTCGAGTTTTTGCCTCTTGAAGAGATGAGCCAAGGAACTTTTGAAAGTTTGCGGGCGGTAACTTGGATTTCTCGAGTCAGTCAGTCCGAGATCTTTCATTCATTCATTCATTTAGGAGTCTAGCGCGAGGTCGTACGGCGCTCGTATCAATCTACTAATTCCTTCTTCTTCGGATGTCGGTTCAAGTTCATCATCATTGGAAACCGGCTTCCCAGTCCCCAGCTTGCATTACCTTAATTTCTCGCGGAGATGCCATAGGGTTGCGTTATGTTTAAGGGTCTTGTCGTCTTTCAATTAACGAAACATCTTATTTCTTGAAAGATCTCGTGAGTTCAAAGTCACACTCGAATCGCGCGCGCTTTCGTTGCACGTGCACGTGCAGCATTTTTCAAACTCTGTTTTAGCACGTGCTGCCTTTTTTAAAGTTCGGGTTAAGCGCGTGCCGCCTTTTTTCAAAGTCGGTTTTAGCACGTGCCGCATTTTCAAACTCGGTTTTAGCACGTGCCGCCTTTTTTAAAGTTCTGGTTAAGCGCGTGCTGCCTTTTTTAAAGTTCGGGTTAAGCGCGTGCTGCCTTTTTTAAAGTTCGGGTTAAGCGCGTGCTGCCTTTTTCAAGCTCGGTTTAAGCACGTGCTGTAAATAGAAGTGCGGTTAAATATTTCGTTGATCGAGGAATTTCTTTGGATTAATTGGTTTTAATATTATATTATTGTATTAAACAATGTTGTGCGCCGTGCAAGCCGTTTATAAGAACCAAGTGAAGTTGGCTTCGGCCCTTCACGAAAGACATAAGAAGCAGAGCGAGGTAATTAACTTTTTTAACTGAAATTATTTAATCTGCAATTAGAGTAAATATCGCTAATGGGTATTAATACTACGCTGTCGGCTTAATAATCTTTAATCTGTAATTATTTATTCGGTTTTGATAATGTGTGATATTTTGATCTCGTTATTCCGTCAAATATTGCCCTTAAATTCGGAACCTGTGTTCTAGAATTTTCAAATTTGGTTTACAATCTGATAAATTTGAAATATGGCTTGAAATAAAGTGGCAAATAAATCAGAGCGTATATCTCGATGAACTCGAGGATATTTTGAAATATAATGCGAGTATACCATTACCAAGCGTATAATTCTACAGATAACGATATTTAAAATGTTAAACCTTTTTCGCTATAGCCGTTGCGTGCGCGATGGCGTCATTTTTCCAAGTTAAAGGAATAGCGACGTGATTTAAAAATTATCTCAAATCTAAAGAAAACCTTACTTTTTTGAGAGTTTAAACTCTTCTGATTCCAAAAATATGCTTGATAAATATTTAAATATGAAGGAAAACACAGAAAAAACACTTTGAAAACTTGAAATTTGGGGGGCAAAAGCAAATTTGCGAAGAAGATTTTTGGCGGGTTTTCTCCTTGCTACGTCACTCACGGCATCTCGCGGAAAAGCCAAACGCGCGCGCCCGAGTCTACTAATGCGCCGCGAATCTGAATAAAATAGGCTTAACGCGGCGCTGAGACACTTATAGGCGTCACGTGAGCGACATCTAGAGTGAAAGTTTCTCCTTACTACGTCATCAAGCGAAACAAAATTTTAACTAGGCCTTTTCCAAACACAAAACTTTGATTGCAATTTTACAAATTGCTACGAAACCAAATACAAAAGTAAACATATCATAATAAACTAGATTTTTCAAGGATTTTTTTAGCATTTTAAGTTTGTGGGTGACGAAAATTATGTCACTAACACTTTAAATAATGAAGTCATATTGACTGATTTAGTTAAGCATTATTTTTAGTTTCGTCGCCTCCGGGACAACTCCCAGAACTTAAAGTGTACCCTTTCTCGTTTTATGGGTTAATCGCCTTCTTGCACCCCCCACCCCACCCCCGAATTTATTCCAGCTTCCCCTGAATATTTTAGCCCTCGTATCCCTATAATAATTTGACTAACCGTTAAAATATCTTGAAATTTCAATCTTTAAACCACTGAAGAGGCTTAACTTTAACCGCTTGGGTTTCAGGGTTGCCAGTAATTTGTTATTAGAGCATCTTGGGTTTGGAACTGAATCGAACAGATAAAATACTAAGTTTTTCAATCTGTTATTGTTGTAGATAGTTTTTGCACATATCATAATTGCGCTTCTGGAATATTTTCAATATTCAGGGGCTAATTTGAAGTGGTATACTTCTTTTTTCCTGGGGTGGTGGTATTTGTAGGAGCTGATATTGTTTTTGCAATCGAAAGCATTTTCCATTGTTTGTTAATGTAGAACGGAACTGAGCTTGTTTTACCTTCGTATACTGATATGTACTCCGTCGCTATTGTTTATTTAACGAGCGCGACTCCTTTTGTCTGGGCTTTCAGTTTGCGCCATTATCCGTGACCGAATTGGCCCACCTATAGTTTTAATTGCCCTCCCGCCCGACCTTCCAAGTATCCGAGTTAAGCGTATACATGTCCTTAAAAGTTAATTTTTCTAAAAAGACATAGGGCCCATTTTAGGAGTAAAGTTGCGTGCCACGAAGTTTGGATTTATTTAATGACAGCTAGCAAAGGGACTTTTAATTGTCTGATCCAATTAGTCTTAGCAGCGTAAAATCTTACAGCACTGGCTTAGTGTTCTATTGGAGATCAATTTTGAGTCAAAAATGTTCTATGAGTCGTCGATTTTGCCCCCACAAGGGAAGCACCCCCTAAGTACAAGTTATAAACATTGGACTTATGAGCCTGAAATTTAAGTATCAGAAACTGAAGAGACAAAGCGTTAATTTAATTAAGGGGTCAACCCTAAAACACTCCACTCCAATTATATCTTGAAAACGGTCATAGATGTTACATTTTAAACTCAAAAGTCCAAAGAACAAATCTGCACGTCCTAATCGCGGATAAACATTGAAATCAACGTCGTTATAATTAAGTCTACGGTTCTATATGATGTAAATTGGTAGCTAAGTTTGATAAAGTTCGATAGTCTTTGAGAATCTTTCTAAGCCGCTGAAAGAGTATGGGGTTATCATTTTGCGGAAATGGATTGGATGGAAATTGTAACTTTCTAATCGGATGCGCTCCAAAGCTTTTAGCTCCGCTTTCTTCAAGTTTTTTTGGCCAAAAAAAGAAAGAAGAGAATTCGAAGGAATAGGGTAACATAGCGGAGGTAACGTCTTCAATTTTGGCTGTTGTTGGCCATGCAATTGGCCCACGCCGAATTTCTAAGCGGGGCCTCATCCTCCTTTCAAGGACATTCCCAAATTTTCTTTAAGCTACGTGCAATTTTAAACGAATATTTACTTTTTGTAAAATTAAAACTCGCTTCAAAAAATTTGCCGTTTTCCATTTAATATTGGAATCAGAATTATATTTTGCTTAAAAATGTTAATTGCCTATTGCGGCTTGCTCTCCTTAAGTATTGCTCCTTGGTGGTGGATTGCTAGCAAGCAAGCGGGCAACGGCGGCGTTAAAATGTAAGAAACGTTGTGTTTTTTGAAAGTGAAAGGTCTTTGAGCTCCGTTTTTCTTTAACAACAACATTAAGATGGGCAGGATGTTGTGGTAATGAATAGAACGAATCGTACTTGTAGAATTACTTAACCAATGAAAAATTAAATGGTCACGCTGCACTAGTCGCTCGCCACAGCATCAACTATATAACTAAAATAAATTGAATTTAAAAATTTCCTATTAAAGTAAAGCTTTCAATATTTTGATGGCCGCAACCAACCGACGTCGTGATTTCCGGTTTAAAAGCGTACGGTGGACTTGGAGGAGAGAAGTGAAATGGAGTAGAAGTGTTGGTGGGTCATGCACGTCAATGAAATCTCCCAGTGTACCTCGCGCGCTCCACCTGCCTTTGGTGCATAGGGTATTGTTAAGGGCAAAACGCTACTGAGAATACTGATGGGAGGAAAGTAGATTGGGGTACACAGGCTACGTTATATGACACTCCATTTCACCTCTCTCCTCCAAGCTGTAGTTCTTTAACGTTCCTAGACGTGTAGGCGTAGAAAGTTGATTTTGACTGACCCCTCTATCTATAATTCTCATTGGAATGAAATAATAAAAAAATTATCTTCGAACTCGGATCATATACTGTGAGCTAAATCGACTCCTATTCTATTTAATTCTCTTTGCTGCAATGATCGACCCGAGTTATTTGTTGCGTCAAAGATGCATGGTATACTATAGATCATTTCTCAGGCGTTATATCATGAGGAATACATACAGTTAATGGGAATTATTGTGCACCGGCCTAATAGCAATGATCATGTAATTCTCTATTGTATAATTGAGTTAATATTTTGTCGTGCACGAGCTGTAAGGTTTTATGTTTACGAGTGTCAGGGCGGCGAAGGTGACGCCAACAGTAATTAACGCGACGTAAACGTTTCCCCTTTTATGGCATTGTTTTTACGACGGGGCCTACCATTATTATACTCAATGTACTACTATTATTCTTCTATTAAGAGCCCATTACATTTTATATATCGCACGGTGCATGGGGGCCACCCACTAGATTGTTGAACGGAGATATAATGCCTTGCTTGGTTTATCAATTCAATCTTATTTCCTCATTTTTGCCAACTCGTAGCGTAATTATCGTCCATGCAACATCGAGCCAGAACTTATAAACACGCACTTTATCATTTTCGTTCAAAGGCCCGAGGCGTGAGAATTGAATAATAGCCGCCCATAAACACCCGCCGCCGTGATCTTTTTATTACACCTGAACTTTTAAGGGATACTAAAATGCCTTTAATTCTTTATTTAATTTCTCTCTCACGTTGTGTCCGTCCGTCGACGTGGATTTATGGGAAAGTCAGGGCTTACGATGTCCAGGGTTTTATTGGCTTTTCGCGATAAAATTTTTGTAACTGTCGTTCAGTCACTGATAAATTAAAACTTAAAATTTTTTATTGAAACGTTAAATAGTTTAAAGTATTTTTTAAAAAAGAAGTTAATTTAGGATTTAAATTCAACAAAATTGAAGATTTTATTGTTATCAGGGATAGATTTAATTTGAGAAGTAGGAATGGAGAACAGAGTAATAATGTGGGCGCGCGTCAAAGTCCCGGACCCCCTTCCTCGGGACCGGTGGGGGTATGAAAGAAGAGGCGGGTGGGTCATAGCGACAGAGGTAAAAAGGAACTACGTATTTTTCGCCGTCCCGGTCAGCAACGTCATCAAAACGTAGTTTAAGCGAGCCAATAAGATAATTTAAACTTTTCGTTACGTGTTGGAGGGGCTCTATACTGGGCTAGGAGTCGGACTGAAGTAAATACTAACCGTACTCCATTCCTACTTCTAAAATCAAATCTATCCCTGACTTGAACTTCTTAATTTCCAAAATTGTGAATTTTAAAATTAGACTAAAAAGGGAAGGGGGTCCATGGAAAAATTTTTATTTACTTGATACTTCAATGTTATAACGAATTTGATAAAAGAGCTGTTAATCTCTTTTATGGTATAACATTTATTTAATGAAAGATACGTCGATATAGGAAACTGGTCTTTCTGGAATCCGTCTGGTCCACTCCATATATGCCTGGAAGTCAGTTTAGTTTATTCGTAATCGTGGGAATAATTTCAATTTGTCCGCATGCATGCGGGAGAGTATAACCCCGTCTTAAAATAGGTATATATAGGAATGGCGCTTGAATCGTGTTATCGGGTCTCTGTCGAAACTCCATTCTTTCGACTTAATTACCGACAAACTTGACTTTTTCTTGCCTTAAGGACACCTTTTTTCTTCTGCTTTAAAATGAAAAGACACCATGAAATTTCTCAGGCATTCGAACACTGCTCTGCTGCGGGCTTTACTCGGAATTTCTAAATAGCTATTCTTTCTAAAGGAGAGGGAGAGTGCCGGAGATCTCTGATCCCGGCCCTGGCCCCCCTTTGGCGTTTTCAACTGTTTTAATTTCATTTACTTAATCCGGTTTATTTCGACTTTTAATTAATTCACATCGCGCTTTCATTTCAACAAATCTCCACTATTAATAATTTATCTTTAAGTAATTTGCATTTTGAGGCCGTCGGGAGCTTGGCGTTTTAATTGTTATACGACAACTATTGTTATGATGTATACTTAACAGCGTCTACACCTCAGTCATTAATTACTGTATTATTCCAAGTTGTATTTGACAAAGTGGCTTGTTAATTGGTTCTTTTGTGTGAGCAGTCGTGATTTGTTCATTTACCAATTTGATTGGCCAAACTATGCCAAATCTTGATGGGTTGATCAATTAGTAACACTATGGTAATTAATTAGCTTGTTCATTGCATGAAGTGCAGGTTTGTTTCGTTGAGTTCTTTATATCAATGTTGGGACGGAGGTGAATCCATGCAGAGCCATTAAGCCCGCTGTTAACTTAGTCCTCATTAATTAGCTTTAATAATTAAGCCCTATAATAGATAATTCGTAAAATTATTTAGACACCTCGCAGCTTGTTTTTTTAAATGGGTTTACTGTTTTTGTCGTCGTCACTTAGTGGCGTTCAGTGTGTGATCGATTTTCATTTCTGAACGCCGTCAACAACACGTCCTACTCTTTCCTTTAGTTGGCCGTCAATGTTTCCGGAAACACGATTGCATTCCAGTTTCCAAGATACAAAACATTAAAAACTGACCTTGAAGGGTTTTACCTACAACAAATCGGCTTCGATTTATTATTCGATTTTAAATTTGTAAAAAGGTTTGTTTATACATATATTAGGAAAGATGAACATCGTGCAGACCATATTTCATGGTGGCTAAAGACTATGATTAGTGTGTTCAGTGTTGTCTATGCATAGACGGGAAAATCTTGCAGGTTTCCAGTCCATTAAACATCCCCGGGTAACCAATTAATTTAACAAGAATATAATTGTAAGAATTATTTTCTCGATTGTTAAATGAATTTGACTTCCAAATGAAGGCCACGCATTGATTACAATGTACAATTTAATTGGGAAAATGACTTACTAATACGTTTAAAACTAGGAGAGAGAGACTTTCAATTCCGTGGGTGGTCCGCGGTCGCGTTGTCCTTGAATTCGTTAATTGTTCCTTCTTCTTTGGGAATGGATGCATGGTGCTGTATTTCACCGACTTTCCATGGCTGCGCTGCGCTCTAGCTGTATAGGTGGGTCATTAATGTGTCAGCGAGAAAGGATATATTACAATCGGCCTTAGCCGTTCTTTCAATCGAAAGTGAAGATTTGTGGAATCTTTTAAATTTTATTTTATACTTTTATCGTTAAACGCGATGCCCGCAAGCGACTCCAAGAAGAATTGGGTTCAGTTTGACACGAATATTGTAAAGCCATAGCTTTGGGAAGAGCCAAGAATATACAGCTTCCTTACGGGATGGAATAATGTCAGTGTCGTGAACCGGACCAGTCATTCTTAATAGCGTAAGTTCATAAGATATGTTCCGTTCCATAAGTTTGTTAATCTCTGGTTACAAACTGGAGCTTGTAATTTTGAAGTGAGTGAGTGAGTAGGGTCATAGATTCGAGGTGGTAAAGCGAGGGAGGCCTGGTGCATGAGACGCTGCTGTCAAAGGGTTCTTAGTAATGCAGACTAAATAGGACCTAGATGGAACTTGGTCCTGCAATATTATCCACCACCGAGTGTAGGACTTCAATTCTCGCTTCCGTCGTTCTCCTTCGAACTAACTCTCACTTGTAAGTCTCTAGCATTACGAACTTGTAAAGGAAGTGTCATACTTATGGAAGGAATATATCTTATAAACTTATGGCACTAGATTTCTAGCTTCAATACTCATGTCATATAGGTTCGTTGTGACATTGGCAATTAGTGTTGTTTTCAAGTCCCGCGTGTTGATTGCGATATTCATGGTGTTATTGTGTCTAAGCGGTACATATTTCGGTGATGTATGTCTGAATTACAGTTCTTCCTCTTTGATGATGGGGTCCGTGTGGCGCCACGTACCGGCCGACGTCGGCGCCATAGGGTAAGGTACCATTTACGCTTGGAGGAAAGAGGTGCAATGGAGTAGGGTATTGGTGGGCCCCTACTCTGTGGTAGGCTATCGTTAAAAATAGAAGCTAGTTCTCAAGACACAGGGGGAATTGTCTACATTTTCGTACCCTACGACCCCGTACCAAAACGCCACTGAGGATGCTGGGAAGACTTTGTTGAAGTAGATAGGGGTACAGAGGCTACGTTATAGGTATGGAGAATGCTACTCCATCAGCTCTCTTTCTCTCCTGGAAGATTTTGTGTGATGAACCGCGGTCGTCTGCAGCAGTCTGACACAAAGTCTAAACGCCTACCCGCTGCATACCTTCCTACGCCCCCGCAACTTAGTACACTGCACGTGAATATTACAACCCCAGTCTATCCCTTGTTTTGTACAAGGCCCGAAAAATAGTTATTTAGACGTTTCTTTCTTATCATTAGATGAGAATACATTTTAACGGAACTATTCATTATTGTCATGTTACCAATACGCCTCCTAGTATAGATAGACTAGTGGCATCCTGGGTTATATTACCATAGAGATTAACACAGTCAAGGCTGAGAATTGCTATTACTAGTGACGGTAGAGAGGACAGGAACGTAGAAGTGGCATTACTCTGTTATTAGTTTCTGATAGATACTATAGAGAAATGGCAGACGTCCTAGTTTGGCTGTATTAAGTTCTATGAGGAAATATAGTGGGGTGTCAGTAATCTATAAATTTTCAATAGAGTATTGACAGCCACTGAACTTTGGCTGCATTAAGTTGTATGGGGAAATAACACGGGGTGCCACTAGTTAGTGCATAAAACGCTCCAGCTCAGATTTGTAACTTTGGCGCCCTTGAGCAATATTTAGTATCTTGTAAAATGTCAAACGGTGTAATTTGGTCGGGCGTTGACTAAATTAACTCTAGAATTCTAAAGGATTGCGAAGCGAAGTATTTAGCGTCGCCTCGCAGAGTTGACTCGGTGCTCCCTGGTGTTACGTGTGGCGTTGTAAGCGTCAGTTTATAATCTTTCCAAGACGCTGAGAGAGTATGATAATGGCGGCGCAGACCTTGAAAAGCCCTCATTACTTTTTGCAGTCTGAGATAGTTCGTTGTTGTTAATAATCGACAGGCTTTAGGGCGCGGGGATGCGTGCCTCAAGGGGAGGAGGGCGGGTCAAAGGTCAGACTCTTAGGCGCCATCATACGCGTCATCATTTCCGGATACGTTTTAAACGATTTATGAGGGTATTTGCGCATCGGGTCAAGGGTCAAAATAATAAACTAAATTCTCTCTCTCTCTCGTTTTCCCTTTTCAATTAAAAATAAGGATCTGAACTTCAAACTTGCAACATTTGAAAATGAGAAAAAAATATGTGTACCATGGATAAACTACTTCCTACAGGATTTGTAATGTCTTGAAAATGCCGCGCCTATTCTGTCGGAGGCTAGCAGCGCCACCCATGGAGTATTTTTGATATTAAAATACATACCCGTACAAGATGGTAGCCGCTATGAAAAATAATTTTGAACTGTTCAAAATTGTAAATTAATTTATTAATCAATATTAAGCATTAGTAAATTATTATGAAATAATTTTGCACTCGTCTAATATCACGAACGAAACCGTAGACGCCATTTTGTACTAGATATTTTATTCCCGCGATTGACGTGAGAGGTCGTTGCGGTCGAACATAGTGGCGGTTAGAACGGGAAATATTACAATTACAAACCCTGTAGGTGTTAGTTTCTGTTTATCCTTGGAGGAGAGGTGAGATGGAGTACCAATATTGCCGGGACACGATGCGCTGCGATGAAGTCTCCCAGAGTACCAAGCGAGTGCCCCCTACCCTCGGTGTATTGGATTGTTAAGGGCTGCCGCCTAGCGCCATTTAAAAATAGAAGCTAGTTCTCACGAATTAGCTTCGATTTTTAAGACGATCCTACCAAAACGCCATCACTAAGGATGCTGGGAGGACTTCGTCGCCGTCCCGTAGTTGGGGTGCAGAGGCTACGTTACACGGGTTTGTACTCCATCTCAAATCTCTCCTCCAAGGTTTATCGATGCTTATAGCGAAAGTAACGTAACAACAACCACTATGAAATGCTCTCGATGAAACACGTTAATGTAAAAATGATTAGGGCCATGATTTGTTCTTAGTCCAATCTAAAAAATGAATGAATATTTTTTATTTTGTTACTCATTAATGTTGCATTTTGCGGAGTAACGTTGCGGGTGCAGCTGCAATTGTAACTTAAGGTAGCCGAAGGGAGAAGGAACATCTGCCAATAATCACCCTTTATTTCGCTAACGAGAAAAATAAATTAAGATGCATTTTTTATCAAATCGTAAAAAATGCCAGGCTGAGCTAGAGATAGCTCCGTCATTAAAGAACCATTTATTTATACCGCATTCTGCCCCTAAACGATTTTTTTAACGAACTTGGATTTAATACAATCAACTTCATTTTAAACTAAAGCTGGCTACGCTGCTACTGTTAATTATTTTAATTGGTAAGTCGAGTCTAACCTTGATTTTGGTTTATTGGTGCTGGAAAGAAATATTTTAATTATAATAAAACTTCGATTAAATTCAGTCAACTTAATTTTAAATGATAACTATATATATAGGCATAGCTATCATAAATCATTTTAATTGGAATATTGAATTTAATCGAATTAAGGTTTATCTTGAAAGGGGTGCATTGGGTGTTGATATCCTATAAAATATCGCGTTTCATCGTTAAGGCGACCTTTGTCTTTTGGTCAGATATTGTCTGTTCAATTTCACACTTAAATTTAAGGGGGTCATCACTAAAACACTCCTCCTATGATCGTAACTTTTGTTAGGGGGTGTCGGCCATTTTGGGGGCAAAATCGGCTGCTCATAGAAGTATAGATTACATTTTAGACTCAATATTGATTATAGCGTAGAACCATACTTCGCACCCCTGTCTGTACATAAAGTTCACCTGATCTTATAAAGAAATATTTGCAATTTAATCGTAGTTAGAGAATTTCTCGTTTTCCATGCGGGATATTGCGTTGTTTACGCAATTTGCCTGGATGCACGGAATTCGATAAAGTTAATTGCATTTGGTTCATATGGGCGTGTATAGTGCGTGCAAGGTGCTGCTGTGCAAGGCGAAGGCGTGTGGTACTAACTACATCCGCGAATCGTTAGTTCTCCTTACTAAGTTATAAGACTTAACTTCTGACTGAATGTGTTATGGTTAACGAACCCCGATCACGCGAAGCACCCCCCCCCGGGCCAAGAACACGCGTTAAAGCATTAGAAATTATTATTGCTATTATTGGAATTCCACTGAAATGACTCGAAGAATAAAAAAACCAAGTCACTAGAAAGGCCACGCGACGCGATTCCTTAATTCAAAAAACTTTTATTTCGTTTTCGAATTAATTTCTAACGAAAGCTTCCCGTTTTCTAACGGTTTCCCGATCGAGGGGACCCTCACTCACTCAACTTGTTAATGAAATACACCCTTCTGAAAAAGGGGGCACGAATTGTCGTCTGCTTGAGATAGGGCTTAACGGAACATTTTTTGGCATAAGGCTTCTTTTAATCTGGCCCGAGCACTTTTAATTAGAAAACTGGACATTGGCCACTTATAATGAAACCTTGTAGCGTTTTAAATTAATTAAGTGGCTATATGGCAAGCATTTCATTTTTAAACTGGCCGCCGGACAATTTTGAGAGTAAACATTTATGCAGGCCTTATTTCACAACCTGTTTATTGAGTACGGGGACAGCAAAGACGTTATAGAAGGCTTCGAAGTTACCACTCCACCATAGCCGTTTCAAACGTCTTTGGATGATCTACGTACTCCGTGTTATCCATGTGGTGTGGAGACCAAACACCATGACTCTATATTTTACCCCCCAACTTTTGAAAGGGTTTTGTTAGATTCGAAGGTCGTGTGTTTTTAGAGGCGTTAGGATGAACAAAGGACAAAGGGGGAGATTGAGGTATCTGTGGCGCGACCCGGAAGCTAGCGTCAAGGCGTCAATATTAATGTTAGACCATCTGCAGATATTAAATACAATGTAATTACGCAAATTATTTCTCTCTCATTTGGGATCGTTAATAATTGCTCACTCGCTCTGACAAGTATTTACCGTGGTCTCTATTAAGGCATTCGCGCTCGCCAGCTTGCGAGCTAACGCAACGTTTTATCGCGATTAAAACTCAAGCGCAGTGCGTATCACTCTTATATAATGGAAACATGTCCTTAATTGTATCGCAACTTCGGGGTGGTGATCGGTGGTGAATGGCGCTAGCTCGATTGAGCGGAAAAACGGACGACCCACCGTGGCGCTGCTCGACTCGTTTCATCATTATTATCCGTTATTTTGTAGCCAGATATTATCGTTTAATGGGCTAATATAGACTCGGTGATGGGTCATGACCCCCATCTCCCCCCGCCCCCTCTTCCCTCGGCGTTGTTTTTATTACAGAGTCACGATCGACTTTGTCATAAATTGACGACATTAAATAAGGACACGCCCCCAAACAAAAGCGTACGGAATTGACTTATTTATTTGTTAATTTACCAACTTTGATTATATACGAACGCGGAATAATTACTGCAACAATTGAAATGGAATTGAGGTCTAGAAGACAATAACCTGAACCCTCATTGAACCGAGGCGAACCTAACATAAAGGTCTTCCTTAAACAAAACACCGATTGAACCCAACACAACCTTGCCTTGCCTAAACCCAACACAACCTTGCCTTGCCTAAACCCAACGCAACCTTACCTTTCCTAAACCAAACGCAACCTTGCCTTGCCTAAACCGAACGCAACCTTGCCTTGCCTAAACCGAACGCAACCTTGCCTTGCCTAAACCCAACGCAACCTTGTCTTGCCTAAACCCAACCCAACGTTATGCTTGCCTAAACCCAACCCAACGTTATACTTGCCTAAACCCAACGCAACCTTGCCTTGCCTAAACCCAACCCAACGTTATGCTTGCCTAAACCCAACGCAACCTTGCCTTGCCTAAACCCAACCCAACGTTATGCTTGCCTAAACCCAACGCAACCTAGCCTTGCCTAAACCCAACCCAACGTTATGCTTGCCTAAACCCAACCCAACGTTATACTTGCCTAAACCCAACCCAACGTTATAATTGCCTAAACACAACCCAACGTTATAATTGCCTAAACACAACCCAACGTTATACTTGCCTAAACCCAACCCAACGTTATACTTGCCTAAACCCAACCCAACGTTATACTTGCCTAAACCCAACCCAACGTTATACTTGCCTAAACCCAACCCAACGTTATACTTGCCTAAACCCAACCCAACGTTATACTTGCCTAAACCCAACCCAACGTTATACTTGCCTAAACCGAACCAAAGTTTAACCCGACCCAAACCTAACTTAGTACACCAAGAATAATGTTAGAGGTCATGTTCATGGTTCAAATGCCGTAAACATCGCATTGCATTACTGGGTTAAATTTAGTGACATTCGGGTCACTGTGACTGTAGGAGTATGTATGACCATCAGGCTGTTAGTCCCCTTTTGATGAAATCTATATCGGGAATGAAATTGGCCTCTCCGAGGATTGGAATTCCCATTCCGGCACATCCGTATGTTTTTGGGGGGAAGCGTACTGTTTTTACTTTTGCGGCGCCTCGATAGAAGTCGCTGATGTCTGGCGCGCGCTATTTATAGAGTGGTCGCGCACGCGCCAGCCAAGAGGAGGGGGTGGGGGTGGGGCGGAAAAAAGGAGGTAAATCGGCAGGCACGCGAGCGAGCGGCGTTTGAAAAAGAAGTCTCTCTCCTCTGAGTCCCAGCAGTTCCGTTGACTTCGGGCAGAGTCTGTCAGTTTTATTAGCAGCGCGTGCACGCGCGCGTCTCAGGCCGTCTGCTGATCTGGCGCGAGCTCGACGCCTTTCCTTTTTTCCCGCGTGCCAACGCGTCATTGTCGCACCCCTTTATTTCTTCTTAATTCCGCCAGCGCTCAAAAGTCTTATCGTCGTCTGCTCTTTTTTATGGGTAAAGATCGCGTCCGCCAATGTTTTTACAAGAAAAACGTTGGAATGTTTTTAAGCGCGGATGGTAGACGATGCATTCGAAGTTTTTATCGGTTTCACTTTCGGGGTCAACGCGTTCTAAAGTTAATCGGTTTGTGTTTTGAAAAGCGCAATTTAGGCTTGTTTTTATAATGGATTTGCCAGCAGATTGCTCTTGTTATTTTTGGAGAAATTATCGTCGTCCGACCGTGAATGTATACCGCTTTTCCCAATGAATATTGCAAATTGTCCGAGTTTTATCGACTTTTTACAAAAGTGTCAACAAAGTGGATTAATTTTTAACGAGTGAATAGCCCCTCGCTCGTGTTGTGGTTTTAATATTAGATTCTGCATGTGCACGGCGAAAGTATCCGATGTCTCCGAGCTGTAGTGTTGCCATTTGAGCTGCTGCGGCTTAAATTTGAGTGACGTCGAAGAGGGGATTATTTTATTTTTAGGACATTGCGAAAATAAGTGACACAGCCATATTTCAACTTGACTCGGCGACGGAAAACGCCTCGCCGCATACTCTTCAAAAAAGAGACTCACTCGATCTATGCTCGGTAACAACAATATATATCCGTCCTCAAAAAAATCCAAACAAATTTAGGGTAAAATAATATTTTTTTTAAAAAATAAGCCACATTTACACAACGGACGCATTCAGTTTCATTTAATATCGCGCTCGAGAGATACTACTTAAAATCAGTTCCATCGTGAGTCGAATTCAATTTCCAATTCGAGAGCTCGTGTGAATTACTAGTTCCGAATCTCGTGCGATTTACTGTAGTTTGAGAGCTCGTGAATAGCAAATTCGAGAGCTCGTGCATTTTACTAGTTCGAAAGCTCGTGAATAGCAAATTCGAGAGCTCGTGCATTTTACCAGTTCTAAAGCTCGTGGTTATTAAGTTCGAGAGCTCGTGCATTTTACTAGTTCGAAGCTCGTGAATAGCAAATTCGAGAGCTCGTGCATTTTACTAGTTCGAAAGCTCGTGAATAGCAAATTCGAGAGCTCGTGCATTTTACTAGTTCGAAAGCTCGTGAATAGCAAATTCGAGAGCTCGTGCATTTTACTAGTTCGAAAGCTCGTGAATAGCAAATTCGAGAGCTCGTGCATTTTACTAGTTCAAAAGCTCGTGAATAGCAAATTCGAGAGCTCGTGCATTTTACTAGTTCGAAAGCTCGTGAATAGCAAATTCGAGAGCTCGTGCATTTTACTAGTTCGAGAGCTCGTGAATAGCAAATTCGAGAGCTCGTGCATTTTACCAGTTCTAAAGCTCGTGGTTATTAAGTTCGAGAGCTCGTGCATTTTACTAGTTCGAAGCTCGTGAATAGCAAATTCGAGAGCTCGTGCATTTTACTAGTTCGAAGCTCGTGAATAGCAAATTCGAGAGCTCGTGCATTTTACTAGTTCGAAGCTCGTGAATAGCAAATTCGAGAGCTCGTGCATTTTACTAGTTCGAGAGCTCGTGAATAGCAAATTCGAGAGCTCGTGCATTTTACCAGTTCTAAAGCTCGTGGTTATTAAGTTCGAGAGCTCGTGCATTTTACTAGTTCGAAGCTCGTGAATAGCAAATTCGAGAGCTCGTGCATTTTACTGGCTCAAAAGCTCGTGAATAGCAAATTCTATTACGCAATCGCGTTCGTGTTAATTAATGTTTTATTGAATCATTTGTGAAATGAAGTGATGACATTTTCGAGCGGGATATATTTAGGAGGCGTTAATTAGAATGGTGGTGGAAATGAAGGATTAGCTCACTAGCTGAGGGCGTTTGTTTTTCGCGTTGTCCATCTTGGCATCGATGTGCGGTATCGTGTCGGGGCGACGAGCAGGCTGCGGATTTCGTCGTCGTGTTGGTGAAGTGGTGGACGTGGTGGTGGTGTTGGAATTATGGCGGGGTGCATCAGACGGGCGCCTCCCCCCGAAGGTGACCCCCCTAGTGACTCTGAGGAATTTGCCCTGGCCGCCGGCGGGGTTAAAGGCGGCGGCGCGGGTGCTGGTCAGACTGTCCCCGGAGGTGGTCAGGTGACCAAAGAGGAGGGGTCGTTGGACCCCCCTTCCCGCGAATCGACGGCCGCCCAAAGACAAAAGTCCATTATTCAGGTATTAATTGACTTTTTTCGGCCCCTTTCTAAATTTTCAAAATCGTATATCGTCTCTCAACTTCCGGTTTGTTTCAATTCGGGTTTTTTAACCCGCGTTGCGCTGATATCTGTTTGGCGAGGTCGCACGCTGCCTTTTGTTCCATTGTTTTAAATGAGAATTCACCTCTTTTTAATGCGCTTTTCATTTGAAACGTCAAATATAAAACGCTTTTAAAGTTGTAGACACGCGATGCCACTTTAACAGGCAAACATTTCCATTTTAACCAACCTTGTTTAATATACTTGTTAGTTTTAAAGTTATGATATAACATTATTCTTTCGTTGCTGAATTATATAGCAAATATAACACCTTTTTGTACGCTGATTCAGATTTTAAGAGATTTCCAAGCCGCTCAAAGAGTGTACGACTGGGTCATTATAGTTGTCTGTTATTATATTTCTGTAATACCAATTAAATTTCTCGGGGTTTCATTTTGAGGGAATTACCAAGACCAACTCAAAGACTATCGTGATTTGTCAGCTATTAACAAAAACGCTAGCTTGTTAAAAGAACTGGCTCATTTTAATAAGGGAAAACAAAGATACTAATTAATTTCGGTAAAATACCTATAAGACTAGTTAATTCAATATTGGTTAAATTTTTGATGATTGATTTTTGGTCCCCCCCCCCCCCTGATCTCTGACGTAAACTTGATATAGTTAAGCTATTGTTAGTTCATTTGTTCCCATTTAAAATTCCAGGAAAGGTACCTAGCTAGCTAGCAATTATGTTTGTACAGTTGTTTATCTATTTGAATGAATGTAACTAAAGGCCAAGGCTTAAATTAGTGGCGTGCTATACCGCTTTCGCAAATGCCCTTTATTTACCATTCTCTTTATTAGTTTAAATTCAGCGGACAATGGAAGGGAACCCCTTTATCCACGCAAATAAGAAGGAATGCGGGATCAATAGCGCGTGCGAACAACTTAGACGAGGTTACTTGACACTATGCCTAGTTAAGGTAGGTTCGATTATAGGCTCGCGGGCTTTGGGCTTAGTGACAAGTAAGGTTAGGGGAGGGTATATAATTGGGGGCGCGTGCGAACAGCTTAGACAAGGTTACTTGACACTAGTTAAGGCCGGGTTTATTATAGGCTCGCGGGCTTTGGGCGCAGTGACAAGTAAGGTTAGGAAAGAGTATATAATTGGAAGCGCGTGCGGTGCGGTCTCGCGCGTATTGTACATACAGACATCATCTTTTATGGGTTCCTTCTCGCAATAGACGGTCCATTCGGAGTTTGCTCTATCGTTCAAGCTGGATTGGCTCAATTTGACCACATTTTATTTGGTCTACTGATACAAAATTAGATGAAAATTAGACCTAATTTCCAGGTTTGTTTCTAAAAAAACGTTTATTATAAAAATTGTCAACTTGTTATTTTTTATTAGGTTTAAAAAATAGCTTATGATTCTGAGTTCTGTTAAATTTGTGGAGCCCGAGACTATCTTGTCTAGAGCAAATTCCGGATGACTTTTGAAATGGTAATATTTTCATCGGAGGGTCCATGTTTATTGATTTGGCGATCTTCTTTGTAGGGATAGGCAAACTGTTTTGTTTTCGACTTAACGTTTTAGCTCGGCCTTGATTAAGTCGCAATCTTGAAAGGGATCTTATTAATATTTACAAAATAAAATGCGTCAGCTGCATGCATGGCAGCAGGAAACCAAATAATAACCTCCGCTCATTGCAAATGCGAAAATTAACGTAATTAATTCATATCCGTTAAAAGCAATCGATAGCACTTATTGCGACATTCTAACTCTACTTCTACACTACGCAAATAAATAGGGAATCTATTTAGTTTATTTTAGTAATAATAAAAAGTAAATAAATAATAACAGGTCGTGAAATTTAAGAATTTTCCGAAACAAAGTTGGAGAATTTGAATTTAGTTTGGGGGAAATTTTCCTTGGGTGTTCTCTGGTTGAAAGGGTGTTGAAAATCAGCGTGTGATTAAAAGATGATGGGTCCAATTGAGATAATATTCTTAAATGAAATATTCCGGTTAACATTGGCAGCTATCGCCTTTGTTTCACCAGGGATAGATTTAATTTTAGAAGTAGGAATGGAGAACAGAGTAATCTGGACGGGCGTCAAAGTCCCGGACCCCCTTTTCCCCGGGACGGAGGGGGGTATGAGTAGGACTGAAGTCAATATTAACCGTTAGACTCCATTCCTACTTCTAAAATTAAATCTATCCCTGGTTTGACCCTATAAATATAATTTGATGAAACAAGGAAAACTTCTTGCACCTTTTTATAGCAATTTCATCATCTGAAAGTTATCAATTTAAAATTTTCATGGCAAATTAACCGCTTACCTAAATCACCTGACTATTGTTAAGGACTTGTACGAACTCGCGTCTCTTACATATAGGGTCAGTGTGCCTAACTTTGGACAGCTGCAACTTTAGACACTTTTATTATAAAAATCATATTTAATTACTGGATGCATCAAATTGATAATGAAATAGCTTATTTTAAAGCTTAGAATGTGAGGAATTTAGAAAAAAATACTTCAAAGTCGTAGAATAACATCCGACTACGTTACGAGCCAAATTAGCCCACTCCCCAAACTCGTCCATTTAAATTACGGCCAAATTTGGCGGGGGTCAACCCTTTGGTCCCGGGAAATAAGGTTTGACGAAAATTAGAGAAATCATACCTGAACGAACTAGAAACCATTCGAAAGAGCAACTTTTTGGCTTCATAATCCGTATTTTAAACACTGTCTTACGCGGGAAATTCGACGAAATATTCAGCTTTAAAAACACCTGGGCAAATTTCTAACTTTGGACACTTTCATGCTGGCCGATTTCTCCGTTTGTTAACACTAATTAACTCGCGATATTAGCCTTTTTTAGAGTTTAAAACAATAGGGACTTGGCAATTCAGGCTTAACTCCGCCCCCAGCGCCATTATGGTATGTTTTTTTAACAGAATGAAAGCTATATAAGCCCCTCCTCCTGGTATGTTTTTTAGCACTAGTGGAAGGTAGCCTGACGTTGCATGACGTAGTAGTGCCAAGTCCCTATAAGGGACACGTCCTCAGTTTGTTAAAATTGTTACGCGGCAAACAGAGCGCCAAAATTAAAGGCTAGAGCAGACGGCGCGATTCTCTCCGCGGTTCGATTCGGATCGGATCTCTCAAAACCGTTACGTAGCGCTACAATAGAACTACAAATTGGCGCCAATTTCAATTCGAAGACTGCGAAGTTTTATTTAACAATTGTGATTCGCCTAATGCGTCCCCAAGTCACCCTTTTTTCGCTGTCCAAAGTTAGGAAGGGGTGTCCAAAGTTAGGAAGGGGGCGTCCAAAGTTACATAGAAGTGTCCAAAGTTGAGCACGAATTCGGCCTTTGGGGAACTCTACTTTGTGAAAAATGTATTCCATTTTAAAAGTTGAAAACTTGTGAGAATGTGTCTTAAGAATGCTTCTCTCCATTGCTTTTTTAATTTTGAGTCTAACATATAAGCAACGGAAGTTATTCAAGGTTATGCAAAAAGTGTCCAAAGTTATGCATACTGACCCTAAATCTAATTTATTCTTTGGCGGAAAAGAAAAAGGAAGAATTTTATTATTTAGGAATAGAGAAGTTTATTTCTTTTTATTCTTAATATTTTCCCGATAAAGATCAGCTTGTATATACGATCGAGTTTGAACGGCCGCTGCATGGGTTTGTTGGCTCGTCCGCACGACATTCAAATGCAACCACGCACCACCAATAAGGCTGCAGCTCTATTGTATATACAATGCGTACGACTGCAAGCCCATTAATGTCGGTGTATTGATTTTTTTGCTGGGATCCCATTTCCGACATGAAAAATATTCATTACCGGTCAAAGTATTTCGTAACATTCGTGTCCCCCCCTGACCCCTACCCCCCATCTATTTCAACCTATCAGGATCGTGCAATGATATTACCTTTAAAAATCCTTAAAACAGCAGCGTCGAATTTCAACTGGGAAATATTAAGTTAATATAGCCTATAAGAAGTTCAGACAGGAGTCAGGACTGCTGCCGGGTTACCATATAGACAGTTTCATTTCAGTACCAGCGCCGTTAAGTTTTAAGCCTTATTTACCCACAGTCTGTGTATTTTTAAAAACCTTATGGGGATAAAAGACGCTGGCAAATGTTAATTCTGCATGAAAAGGTCGATTTTCCATTTTGGCAGATAATGCATGCTATAATAATCGATTGGGATCTATTTTTTCCGGATAATTTTAAGCCTATTTAATGTTATCGGCGGATGAATACGTAATTCGATAATAGGAAATCAGAATAATCTCGGTTGGTTTTAACTTGACGTACTCTATTTGTTCGGTTTATGGATTATAACATAAGTTTATAAGTAATATGTTCCTTCCATAAGTATGACACTAGCTAACAACAAATGGTTGAGACTTACAGCTCGAGCTAGTTCGAGGGAGAACGACGGAAGCGAGTCAAATGAAGTCCTAAGTACACTCGGTGGTGGTTAATTTCGCAGGACTTCCATCTAGGTCCTATTTAATCTGCATTACTAAGCCCCCTTTGACAGCATCGCCTTACCAGGCCTCCCTCGCTTTACCCTGAATCTATGACCTACCTCACTCACTCACTCACTTCAAATTCATTACAAGCCTTTCAGTTTCTAAGTTACCAGACATTAATTAAACAAACTTATGGAACGGAACATATCTTATAAACTTATGATACTACTGAATGTCTTGTATTAAAAACGATCAATAGCTATAGATAGATCCGTAACTTTTAAGTGCAGCTGGCAAATTGGAATCAAGAGACGGACATTTTGTAACTTAAAAACTATTCTTTGTACACGTATTAATTTTGAGCTACAAATTACAATTTTCTGTGCAGTGGAAAACAGAGCCAAGTAGGCCCTATAAAATTCACTTTCTTCTTCTTGTTCTTGAAGAGGGAAAAAGCGGCTCCTAAAATAGACTTCTCAAACTTTCGCCTCCTCTTTCCTCTTTGCTCTTGATGTTCTCGCGCGCGCGTGCACTTGCCATTTCACTCCAAAGGTTACGCGTCCCCCTTCTCATTTGCATGCGGTAAAAAATATACCCTAGCTTTCTCCTCGCGGAATTTCGCGCCTGAGATGAACTTCGACCACGACCGCCTCGCGCTCACGTGCATGCCTAGAAGATATTCAAGAATGCGCGCGTGCGAGGACCCGAAGTGACTTGACAGTAGGGTTTAACCTTGGGATGGATGATTTCAATGGGGGTTTTTAGTGTCAAGGGGACAGGCAGTCCGGAGTATGGGATGGGAGCAATATACGATGTTAGGTGTAATGTAGTAGTTGGGGCTCAGCTGTCCTTTTAAGGCAAGTTACCGAAGCTCAAAATAGATTCGGTTAAGAAACTCCAGCACCCAACTAATTCGGGACTTGCATTTTGCACACTCAAATTTAACGTCTCAGAATATTTTATTGCGCATTTTGATCGAATTCATTTTGCCCTAAAAGTCGTATTCATATTTTGAAACCGCTTTCAATTGAAATAATTTACAAAGATACGCGCTTTTTTAAATAGGAATTTCGAGTCGCTCTAAGCCGCTCAAATATTATATAGCGCCACTGTAGAAACCATGCGAATATTTTCCAATGTTGGAGAGAAATTATTGATGACAGATAATTGACAAATTACTTTCAAGATCTTAAATTTTGGAGATAAATTCGAGATTTCAAGTTCAATATATTTATCATAAGTGAAAAGCATTTTTAAAGGCCGACTTCCAGCGAAAAGGGTTCTAGCGAACTGAAAAGCGAGCATCGAGACTAACAATGAAGCGACCGTGCCGATTTTCGAAGCCCCGCTGGCTCAAAAGTTGGAAGGGTTCTCGCTCCCCTGAAGGAAATTCTCCATTGTGTATCTTCAGTTAGCCTGAACCCTTCCATTTTTTGACCCAGCGGGGATTCGAAAATCGGCACGGTCGCTTCATTGTTACACTCGATGCTCGGTTATCAGTTCCCTAGAACTCTTTTCGATGGAAGTCGGCCTTTAACGTCATTTCTAAAGTTGTGAGGGATTTATAGCGTCGTAACTTTTCGCAATCTTCGTTAGTGTATCCAATACCAATGTTCCTTATCGGCAATTCATTATTTCAGTCTGAATTTGTAAGCCTTCTAAGGTTGTATCTGGAAGCGAAACCCCCAGCAAGGCGCTCGCTAACATTGGCAGTCTTGGTTAGGCCTAACAGTAATAGCGTGAGCTGGGGTAAAAAGCTATGCCCTGTTTTTTCTTCGCTTGATTCCCCAAGACGACACTCCAGTCGCCAAGTATACGTGAAATTGATCTGGTAACCTTTAAAGAGGCGGGTTTGGACTTTGCTTAGAGAGGGTCCTCGAGCCATTTCAAGAATGCCAGTCTCGAACATGCAATCCAGTTAATGTTCGGACATTCAACTCCCAAGTGGCCATGCGCCTCTGTCATCTTATAGGTGCGACCAATGGCTGCTGGATACAATCTCTGTCTCTTCTTGGGCATACATGGCTTAAGTTGGGGTGAATTAGCATTATGAAATACTGTTTAATTCTTTCAAATGTTTTCAAGGTCATGATGACCTATCAAGTTATTCAAAATTGTTGGAAGCAATGAATCATCAAAACTTTGGCAAAGGCATCCCGGGTTCCGGGTGTGTAGCGAGTCAATCGTCTTTAATGTATTTCTTTCGTCCTTGTCAAAGTATATAGAGATCAATTGCGAGAGGGTTTTTGAAGCAGGACAGGGGCATAGGGAGCCATCTTCAGACACTTATCGATACCGTCTTTATATCGTCAAAGAAAGCTTGCCCTGTTGTCTCGCACCATCAGATATAGAATAGCGAGAAAGTATGGTGCTATACTGGCAAATGAGGAAATATGGCGATGGAGAACTAAAGCACTCAATTCAATGCCCCCTATATAAATAACACGAGATCGTCTTAAGCGCAGTGGCCCTATAACAATTTCGCCAAATTATGTATATACGAGAATATTCTTGCATTTTAATTTACCTTTCCCACACCCAAAATGTATACGGCACCTATTTTCCGAATTCAATTTTAAAACTGAAATTGCCATGCAGTGCCTTAAGGCCTTTTTGCCTTCCTACATGCACGCGCCAGGTAAGGTAAGGTTTAAGGTTGAAATAGGCTATAAAGGCTAGGGATTGAGCCAGGGGGTGATTTAGGAAATGGCCTAGCTTAGCATCTTCCCCAATATATCCCACCCACGTGAGGGGCCAATCCTCCATCCCCCTTGCACACTCACATATATATATATATATAACTATTATTTCTACTTTAACAGTCCTGAGCCTGATATCGCCTCTGGGTTACAGCGGAGGATTGTGGGTGGGTGGGGGTGGTTATGAGTGGGGGAGGGAGTGTGCACGCGCTTCTTCTTTTCACGTGCAAAATGCACTAGCAAGCTACCCAAAGTGCAATGTAACCTTGTCTGTGTGATCCGTGGGGTGTGTAGGGTTGTCAGCGCTGCACTTTGAGTTTGGGATGATATTGCTTTGCCTGTTTTGTCTATTCTGTTGGCGTCACCCGAAAAATGTTAACATGGAAAAACTGATGCCCTTGGCAAACTGGGTGCGCTGCGGAAAGGCGCTGTGCTGTGTTTGCGATAACAATTTTTAGCTGATTCCGCTATAGCTGTCCTCTATTGTTAGGGTCAGTTCCACTCGTTGTTTAATTAAACCCCCTTTTCAATTGTTCGATTGTCTTTGGGTTTATTTACCTATATAATGCAATCTTTTGAAAAGCATAGAAATATTTTCTCGTACATAGGAAAGCTGTTAAATTTTACATGTCCTTTATAATCAGCTATACGTGTAAACATAAGTTTATAAGTGATATGTTCCATCCATGAATATGGATGCACTACCTATACAAGTTCGTAATGCTACTAAGAGATTTCCAGCTCGAGCTAGTTCGAGGGAGAACGACGGAAGCGAGTCAATTGAAGTCCTATACTCGGTGGTTAATTTTGCAGGGCTTCCATCTAGGTCCTATTCAGTTTGCATTACTAATTAAACCTTTGACAGCAGCGCCTCACCAGGCCTCCCTCGCTTTACCCTTAATCTATGACCTACCTCATTCACTTCATGACAAGCTCCAGTTTCTAAGTTACCACACTGTAAAAAATAATGGTTTCCATATGGTTTACAAAGGGTATAAACATTATGAAGATACCATTAAGGGTTTGAATACCACACGCAAATGGTTTAAACGAGAATTTTACCTTTTCCAGCGACCCATAATGGTTTTTGGGTTTATCTAGCATACCATTTATGGTATTAAAAACTATCAATACCGTAAATGGTATGAATTTACACTTTTAAGGGCATTTTTATTTTTAATTGTAGAGTTTAAAGAAATTTCGAGATAGCCTGTGAGAAATTGCTTAAGCGAGGGCTTTTTTTCGTTTGCTTAGTGTTAATGACAAACAATAGGGACTTGGCAGTTCGGGCTTAGCTCCACCCCATGTCGTCATGCTGGTATGCTAATTTTGCAGAATAGAAGCTATTTTAGCCACACCCCTGGCCGCCATCTTGGTATGTTTTTTACCATGAGTGGAAGGTAGCGTGACTTTGCATGACGTAGTACTGCCAAGTCATTATAGTTTTCAGAAATGGCGCCCGCCATATCTAGGCAAATATTTGTAATCACACTTCGCCGTTGATGGCGCTAAGAGACTTGCTGTTGATATTATTTATTTTATATTATATTTAAAAATATTTATATTTTCGTGTTCTTTTGTACGCTATGTACGAACTTGTATATATCAAAATTAATATAATTATTACAATTGCAATTATAATTATATTATTTAACTTTTATAATAGTGACGATAGATGGCATTTCTGTAAAAAAATCACTTCGTATAACCATGTTATTTAAAACCAAAGAGAGTATAGGGGAGGAGTGGAAAGAGGGGAAAATCTTGATGCTCTTTTCTACCGCGCATCTTCAATGCGCAGTACCGAGGCATTTCCGTTAGAGGCATTAAATGGTATCGTAGGTAGCGCGACTGAGCCGGAAACTCCCTCGTACCACTAGTATAATTTAGGGGCAACATTGTAATTTAGCCTTGTGGAGCGGGGGAGCTTCCACTCCTCCCCTATACTCTCTTTGTTAAAGCCGACCTTTGGCTTACAACGTGGATAAAAGTAGTACTGATTCTCGGAAATCGGTTTCCCATTTATATTGTTCAAAGTTACAAAGCACAAGATATTGTGATTGTGTTAGGGCCAGTTGCACCAAAGTAGAGGGGAAACCTGATACCATACACAGGGCCATGAACCCAGAGGGAGTTTTATCAAAAAGTTAAAAGCATTTATATTCTTTGGTTCAATGTGGGCGAGGGGATTATCATTCTAAGATTTCCTATACACCAATTACAGATCACGCATAATTATTTTAGCACAGTCAAGGTTAGGGCTTTTAAAGATTACGCGTAATCACTTTTGTTCAATGAAAGGTATACCGTGTTCACCGATTATGCTGATTGAATGGCCCCTCGGCCTCCTGATCTTAATCCCATAGGCCCATGGTCTTTCCATTGAACCACCATGGGGTAATGGTTATTCTATGGTCGTTCAAGGGGAAAAATTTGTTTTCTGGGAATTGACTTAAGAGAAGAAAGGTTTCCAGTAGAAAAGGATAAAATTATGGAAAAATTTATTATTCTGTTCTTTTTTGTATACATAACTGAAAATTAGTTTCAAAAATTAAAATATTAAACTATTACCCAAATTCAAAATTGATTTCTAAATAGGATTTTCCACTGTGACGTCGTTTCCTGCCCCCTTTCCACCCCTTACCGTCTCTGCTTATCTCCTTACGATGCCGTATTAAATAAAACATAAACTTGCTTTCGACCGAGAGGCTTATCACTTTCGGACACCGTGTACATTGATTACTCTTTACTCGTAATCTCTTTTGTATAGGCAAAGGTGTAGCGTGTACACCGAGTACGCTGAGTGGCTGGTCCCTCGCTTTGGGCCCCTATGTCCATCTTCATTTTACCCTCAAGCATACATCCTATAAAACAACATTTTCAGCGAATTTAAAGGGGAACTGAAACGCTCCATCTATTCATATTGAGTTGTAGAAATCTCATAAAAATTAACACAAATTGAAAAAAAAATTTATTTAGCAATCGTTTTTAATTTAATGTTAATTTTGACAGCTAGATTCAACATCGAAAAGTATCGTCAGTTTGAAAAAATGTCCCTAGCTTACAGGTTTCGACCTTAGTGCGATATAACAATTCTTATCTATTTCATAAGCGTCTAACAGTTCGTATTGTTTTTCTTCTCCAGCCTTGAGGATTTCCCATTTGTCAGGCACTTCATTCACTGCGTAGGCATGCATACGTTTGTCAAAACTTACAACGTCGTATATCGTGCATGCCATTATTAATGACATATTTAAATAGAAAATGTACTTAATTTTAAAAAAAGATTTAACAACATTTCTTTCTATTTTAGAAACCATAAAACAATTCGTTGAATAATATACATTTTCAAAAGATGCGTAAGAGTATGAATAAATATTGTCAGGAATGTCGTCACTTAAAATTTGTTTTAAATGGGCAGGTAATGAGTCTTTCGAAATAAACTTTCCCGCCGCTGAGCTTTGAATGCCATTGGGCTGTTCGTCTAGCATATTATAACACTGTAAATATTGGTGTCGCGAAGTCAAAGTTTTAGTTATATTTATACAATTATTAGACGCCTTAGCAATTTTCTTAAAGTAGCTGTGCTTGCTTTCAAAACGTAGACATGAAATGGTTTTAAGGGGCCCATATTTTTTAAACGCTTTGGGATAATGAATTAGATAGTGAAATTTCGGCGTCATAATTTCACTTCCAATTATAGTAGATACTGAATTTAAAAAAAATTCTATAAGGTTTTGTAGTTTTTGAAAAAAATCTACATGTAAATGTGTAGCGTAGACGTATTCTACTATTTCCCTAAGGTTAAGATAAAGATTCCAATGCGAATCATTTTCCTTTGGCAAGTATTCATATAGCATAAATGGGAGAAGTCGGAACAAACAAAATATTTCACTCGCGGAACCCTTTAAATGTCCTTTTCCCAAAATCGCCGTTCTAATTTGAGTCTCAGGGCGACTGGATTCCGTTTTTCCAAATCGAAAATTTTTTATAATCTCGTTTAGTTTCTCGACTGTTAAATGTGAATTGCTTAAAATATAGTTTAGAATGTGTTTCAGTATTTTTGGCATAATGCCCTCTTTGAGATCGTGCATCGCATCAGGGGGCAATTGTTGTGTAAGGTCGAACCCCTTGATTTTCAAAAGTTCACTTTCGCACCTAACACCGTATAATGACCTTTCACTTGGATCTCTCGCTATACTTTTTAAATGGTACACGTGACGATCTAATGTTCGCAACTGAAGCTGGTTCCAGTGTTGTTCTTGGTAGTACAAATGTACTTTTTTAGTACATTTTCAAATTTCGAGTACGAAAAATACATTTTGTATTTTTGGTAGGTTATTTAGTACTTTTTGGAATTTCTAGAATGGGAAGTATATTTTAATTTTTTTGGGGGACGATTTTGCACTTTTTTGAATAACGACGAGGAAGTTAATCTCTTAGTATTTAAAAAAGTTGATTCTTTTTTTGGACGAACTTAATCTGGCGGACACCTTGTTTTATTTTTCAACTCACTTTCTTTTTTAAAAAAAATAAGTCTCTACGCACAGCAAAAAAGCCAAATGGAAAAATGAGCCAATCACCCATCGTTCTTTTGTACCCTTTGAACCCTTCCCTGGAATTTTTTTTCCAGAGTGGCGCTAAACTTGAGTGGGGGTCCGGGGGATACGACTAAACGTGTTACTGCTATCGGAGTAGAGAGGTTAAGCATTCCTTAACGCTTGAGACTTTTGATGTTCCCGTGGTTTATTTAGTTTTAATTACTTGGTTTTAATTAATATGGATTATATTATTAGAATAAAATAAATAATATTCCATAAATTAATATAAAAAAATAATCTTATAATTATATTTAAGATATTTTGTATCTTAGATGGCGCGCTAAGCGTTTCGGAGGGGGGTGAAAGTTAAAAGTACGTTTTCCCCCCCTTTTTCTGGAAAAGTACGTTTTAGAGTTGAGAAAAGTACATTCCCAAAATTGCTAAGAACAACACTGGCTGGTTCTCTTTCACATGAGTTGAAATTTTTTCCCTAGTTATCATGCAAAATCTGCATATCCGTCCTGAACTAAAACACGCGTTAAATCCAGCGAGTTTGTGAAGACCTAAATTATCTCCAGAAATTATTGAAACAGTAGCCGTTAAAGATACGCCTTGATTTTCGATGTAGATTCCGTCACTCGCCAAAAGATTCAAATCATAAATGACAGGCTCAAGAACTTCTTGCCAACCATAGTCGTCGATGTCTACCGACTTTGCCAAAAAAACCAAATTTATATCACTTAATTTAGACCTATATTTTGGGTCCAAGTTCAAAACTGAAAAATAACATCCCATAATTTTCAATTTCCCTCGTTTTGAGCCAAGAGGATTTAATATTTCGAATTCGTCGAGATATAATTGCAGTTGAAGTGTATTTAATGAGAAATTAGAATTCTTCTCGATAATACTTGTGGAAATTTCACCCTGAAGAAAATGCCCAACACACTGATTTGGAATTTTAGCCAGTTCTACGTGTTTTTGCACCTGGAGATCTGAAGAATACAGTTTTTGCAGCACTTTAGCAATTGGAATATAATGAAAGTAACATTTTTCTTCCTTGACCAACGATTCTTTAAAGGTGAATTGTATAGGCTCTATTAGGCCATAGTTGGACTTGCACAAATCATTAATTTTGTAGTTTGAATTAAGGCTTTCAAACGCGGATGCAACTTCTATATTTTTCGAAAATAGCTCTGTTTCTTCTATCTTGATGTTTTTTGAGCGTATTACGGTTAGTACATTATCCTTATTTGCCGATAGAATTTGTTCACAAAATATTAGAAGGTCATTAGCAAGTGATTGCACCACGGTTCGAGGAAGATTATGGCATTCTCGATATTTAAGGATAATTTTTAGTAACGTTTCTCGAATTTCGGGTGGTTTAAATTCTCCTTTATTTTTCTCTTCACAAGTTGCGTAATTTTCATTACCATCGAGCTCATTTTCAAAATGTACCGTATTTTCCGGTTGTTGAATATCACAGGGGATTGGTAGCGTTCTTCTTGTAGAATCAAGTAGATGGTTTTTATGTTTATAACGAACGTGTCGGTGATAAGGTTTGATCTTAGTGAAAGATCTCCCGCAATTATCTAGTCCACAAACAATACTAAAATTACGATCGTGAGAATGCTTATTTAACATATGAGTTAATAGAATTCCAAAAGTTTTCGCGAAAAACGTACACCTAACACAACTGTATAAACTGGATGACGCCATACGCGCTTTCATAAAAAATTAACTAAATATCCGAAAATGTAACATGTAAAATTTTACAGGACAAATCGGTTTTCGACACCCAAAAAATTCCTTTCTTTTATCACTTGGCAGTGATGTTTCTACTATACAATATCATAACTAAATGTAAGGTCTCATGTAAGGCATTTTCTTAAAGTCAACCGCGATAAGTCTTTCATTTCCAAAAAAGGTAAATTCCCCTTCACCTTCAATCATTGTGTGTGTTTATTTTCTTAAAAATTGTCCAAGTTTCAAGTGACCTTTTTCTCGGTCATGTACGAGTAAGCTCGGTTGGCTATTTCTATAGAGATAAGCTGCATTGAGCTACCTCGGGTAAAGGGGTGTACAGGTTTTTTTTCTTTTCTTTATATTTATAGGGGTGGTCCAGCTAAACTGGTAGGATTATAAAATATAAAGGGTATCTTCTGTTTGCTCGAACTTCAACCTGTCCTTTCATTCAAATCATGAACGCTGGATCTCTAAAGGGACCGGAAAACGCCCGCCTTCCACTGTACAAACCGAGTCCTCTCTAGCATAGCGTCGGGGGAAGGGATGGGGGTTGTGAATTTGGGAACACTCAAGGCCATTCGGTCTTTTGTGATTCTGAATAAACCTATTGAAAAGAAATTTAAACGACCTTGGCCGTACCCGTTTTTTTTTTATTTATTTTTTTACAAAGCAAACGTGCTATAGAGAAAAATCTATTCCGTTTACCAGTCCCTTTAGAGATCCAGCGTTCATGTTCAAATTCTGTTTTTCTCTGTGCGCTCTATAGAAATGCCAACCCTATATTTTTTCTTTTATGTACATTTCCATCAGTTTTACTGGAAAATTTTCAACAGATTGAATGCACCGTGAAAGAACTACTCCCGGTACAAATCGGCTTTAACTTATTTGATTTACACAGTACTATCTAGGCCTCCCGCGGTATACTGGATAATTTTAAATTTCGGTAATTTAAATTAGGATTTTCGGTGAATATAATCCTCGTGGATCATTTTATAAAGAAGACCCTTTAGGATTCCTTTTAATTAATATGGACGTAAATGCAATATCGTTATTGTTGTGCTTTGACGAACGAAGGAAGAAAATAAAAATTAAAGATGATACGTATTCATCCTTTTTGGATCACCTTAAAAGTGATGAAACATTGCAGGACTTCGTAGGACCCGACATAATTTATCAGGTATCGTTAGATTTGAATATTTTATAAATACTATATTGCCTCATCTTAAAAGGGAGCTTGAAGTGTTTAAACAAACTCATTTTATTTAGAATGACAAAATAGGGTTGGAAACGTTAAGAAAACCAAATCGTTAATTTTTAATCGATTTTCAAAGTCGCCGATATTAGGCCTAAATGACCCTAAATTAATTTAAGAGGCTAATCACCCACATTCCCTTTACACTGATTACGGATTACACGAATTTATTTGAGCACTATCAAAGGCGAAAATTGTCTCAAGAAATGGTTATAAAGTAGTTTATACATAGTTTACATGGAGGATTCCTACCATTAGCACAAGGAGTCCAAGCGACTTAGAGTGTAAAATCGTCTGCTATTTTACACTTTAAGATGCTTGGTCTCCTTGTGCAAATGGTATGAATCCTCCATCTCTGGTACCATTTCTATTTTTGCGCTATTTTTTCGTTGAGAATTTTTTTCGCGAATGTAACCGACCAATAAAGAAAGAACTGACGTCACTTTTAGGTGCCTTTTTGTACTCCGAAATCCGAGTTTACATTCTCGATAAGCCTTATCTGACAATGGTATTTTTAGCAATGGCTGATCAGCAGTGATTTATTTCTGCCAGTAAGATAACGAGCCTCCCAGTAGAAATATAATATTTGACTAAAGCAAAAACAGGGGAAAAAACACGATTTGGAGTTTTTATCGGGGAAAAAAGTCGAATTTTTACGCAGCACAATATTTAAAGCTATATCTGACTGCCGGTCTCATAAGCCATTGTTAAACTAATTTAACGTTGCTTAAAGTTGTGCAATGAGAGCTTTGCTCAGACTTTACTTGAAAATGCAAAGTAAAAAGGGTTTAATTATTCTAAGCCTAATGTCGGCAACTTTGAAAATCGACAAAAAAATGTATGGAAATGTTTTGGTTAATTTACTAATGTTTTCAAACCTATTTTAACATTCTAAATAAAATAAAATCAACTTGTTTGGGCATTTCATACTCCCTTTATTAAGGTCTTCCAATTTTTTTTAAAATGACGCACTAATTACTAGGTTTATGATGAGGAGTTTGAGGAGCATGTGGATCTCGAACAAAATAGTATATTGAAAAACAAGACGAAAGTGAAAGTTGTTTTAAAGGTAAAGAAATTCATTAGACTAATGGCAGTTCGACGTAGTCAACGTCATACCCTTCTATCACTTAGCTCAATTTCCAGAGAGAGGGATATACTGTTTATTTCCCTCTCTACCCTCTCTACTGCCACTACTCTATACATATTTATCAATGGTTCTGGGCCTTGTGGGGGGGGGGGAATATTGGTTTAGTGAGAGCTCCAAAAACCCCAACCCCCCCTTTTTAAATATACCCTAAAATAAATAAAACAAGATGGTCGTTCAAGTTTCGTTCAACGGGGGTATGAAACGGGGAAGTCAGTTAGGTTGAGTTCAGTTTGTTAACTACCTTAATAATATTTCCTTATCTCTGGCGTTTTAATTTATCGTCCGTATTTACACTGGAGGAGGGGAATAGTTGAGGGTTTTCGAGACCGAACTGTACCCCCTACAGCCTAAAATGGGGTAAAAATCGGCGGAAAAAGGCGAATCGTCCCTAAGTCAAACTATCATCCGCCATTTTTCCGCCGATTTCCCCCCCCCCCATTTTAGCTGCCCTTCCAACACGGGTAGGGGGTACGGCTCGGTCTCGAAAACCCTCAACTATTCCCCTCCTCCCCTATCCTCCTTGGTGGGAGCTTAAACTCGCCGAACGCGCTTGTAGGAACCAATCAGATGCTGTTGTCTTTTCCCAGCAATCTTACTGGCTTAACCGTTAGAAATTTTTAAAGTTTTTTTTAAGGCCTATTGAAAATAAAGTCGATGAGCTCGGTAATCTAGAATTATTCCCTTATTTTTGGTGTTATGCTCCCTAGTTTTTATTTAAAATAATATAAGAATATTGATTAACTATGATTAAATACAGAAAAAACGACAGAATGAAAGCCCCGAATTTCCAGGAGAAAAAAGGGTAAACTGTGGTGAAAATAACCCAGATGCAGATGAACCTTGTACAACACATGAAGAAATAGTATGTTTCGCAATCCACCTTATTCCCTATCGTCGGAAGTTAGGCTTATGTCAGGATTCATGGAGGGGAGTAACGGGAAAAAAATCATCAGTCGTCTGCTACAAAAGTAATGAATGGAGTTTTAAACATTATAGCAGACGACTGATAACTTTTTCCCTTTACTGCACCTCCATGAATACCGAGATAAGCCTAACTTCCGGCGATTCAAAAGGATTACTTTTTGGATTAATCTTAAAACTGAAAACAGATAAATAATGACGAAATTCTAAAGGAACCAGAGTTAATTGCCTGGTAAGTATCTTATTAACGGGAGAGATAATTATAGCCATGGATAAAAGCAAGGATAGTCGACTCTATAACATCGCTAAGGTAACTGATTTTAGAGGGTCGATGAAAGCTCCCCCTGGCAACCATACGGAAAAAAGCGTCTGCTAAATTATAGTAGTATGCTACGTTGTTCAAGTCCAAGGCTTAGTTATTGAAAAGAAGAGCATAAACCCTGGGCGCTGCCATCATGTTTTTTTCCGTATGAGAAGAACCCGAGGCCGCTAGTGTTAGTATTTTGGTGCCAAAATGGCAGTGTCCCGGCGCTTACACGAAAACGGTCTAGTCGACTCTCCTTGTTTCCTCCATTATATAGCCATTTCAGTTGAGAGGTCAGGGCCTAGGCGAAACGTCACAGCCTACCTTAGGCAGTGGGTGGTCATATATTGAATTTTTAATAATTTTAGGGTAGCGGATAATCTTAAAGAAGGCATCGGAAGTTGTTCTAGAACCACGTTTGCTTTAACATACACTCTTCCGGATTTGCCAGATATTTTCATTTCTGAGGAAAAATACAAGGATCTTAGTTCTCGCGAAAAAATAACTGTGAACAAAAACTTCTAAAGATTTTGTTCAGCGATTTAATCAAGAGATATGGGTTGTAAGTATTTAATTTATGCATAAGGGGGTGTGGCATATCCCCAGTGTTGTCAGACCTATTTGTGAGGCTGCCTCAGCATGGCCGACTGCGATTTCCTCCTTGGTCGGGAGAAGGAATGCCAACTACAGTCAGCCTCTACGTTAAAAAACGTGGA
>JAEQBA010003777.1:0-28521 GCA_019434445.1 Phalangium opilio
GACGAATTTCTTCCCGTTACTCACCCCCATGAATCCCGTGCTAAGCCTAACTTCTGGCGAAAGGGAATAGATTAAGGAAATTCGTCTGTCGTCCGCTACAGTACATTTTTTGGCTTTTGTAGCAGACGACACAGACGAATTTCTTTCCGTTACTCACCACCATGAATCCCGTGCTAAGCCTAACTTCTGGCGAAAGGGAATAAGGAAATTGGTCTGTCGTCCGCTACAGTACATATTTTTGGCTTTTGTAGCAGACGACAGACGAATTTCTTCCCGTCCCGTTACTCACCCCCATGAATCCCGTGCTAAGCCTAACTTCCGGCGAAAGGGAATAAGGTGGATTAAATATAAATGCTTAACTGCTTAACAGGATCACAACGAAGGTGCTTCTAGAAATGCCTGTAAAGACGTAGCATTCCGAACGCAATCTCCAATAAAAATACCTAAATATAGACAGATAATTGGTTCACCAACGAAAGGTCTTCTTGCTAGTAGATTAACCTGCAAAGCTGCGGACTTGAGGTATTTTAACAACGTTACTTATGGGTTTTAATGTTTAATGTTTTGCTTTTATTTTTCTGCAGAATCCAATTCATTATGACTCATTTGATAGTATTTCACTTCCAATACCCGATGGTTATTTTGGTCTCTTAAGACTAGAGGATTGTTTAAATCATTGGTCATCCTCGGAACTGGTTCACGGAGTTACTTGCGAAAACTGTTCCAAACTTCATTCTCCAGCTGGTGAAGCTGTTATCTGTAAATCGACATTTTCCAAGCAGCTTAGCATTGCCAAAGTAACTATAGAGTCTATTTTGTTAACTGAAACTTTACGAATGTGGGCAGCGTACGCTCCCGAAACAGCCCCGAATATGGACCGCCTACACTGCCGAAATAGCCCCGAATATGAACCAATAAGTGGCCAAAATAGCCCCGAATACGGAGCAGTACGCGGCCGAAACAGCCCCGAATACGGAGCAGTACGCGGCCGAAATAGCCCCGAATACGGAGCAGTACGCGGCCGAAATAGCCCGAATACGGACCAGTACGCGGCCGAAATAGCCCCGAATACGGAGCAGTACGCGGCCGAAATAGCCCCGAATACGGACCAGTACGCGGCCGAAATAGCCCCGAATACGGAGCAGTACGCGGCCGAAATAGCCCCGAATACGGAGCAGTACGCTGCCGAATTAGCCCCGAATACGGAGCAGTACGCGGCCGAATTAGCCCCGAATACGGGCCAGTACGCGGCCGAAATAGCCCCGAATACGGAGCAGTACGCGGCCGAAATAGCCCCGAATACGGACCAGTACGCGGCCGAAATAGCCCCGAATACGGAGCAGTACGCGGCCGAATTAGCCCCGAATACGGAGCAGTACGCGGCCGAATTAGCCCCGAATACGGAGCAGTACGCTGCCGAATTAGCCCCGAATACGGAGCAGTACGCTGCCGAATTAGCCCCGAATACGGAGCAGTACGCGGCCGAATTAGCCCCGAATACGGGCCAGTACGCGGCCGAATTAGCCCCGAATACGGCCAGTACGCGGCCGAAACGGCCCCGAATACGGGCCAGTACGCGACCGAATTAGCCCCGAATACGGAGCAGTACGCGGCCGAATTAGCCCCGAATTCGGACCGATTACGGGAGTGAAATAGCTCCGAATTCGGACCGATTACGGGACCGAAATAGCTCCGAATTCGGACCGATTACGGGACCGAAATAGCCCCGAATTCGGACCGATTACGGGACCGAAATAGCCCCGAATTCGGACCGATTACGGGACCGAAATAGCCCCGAATTCGGACCGATTACGCGACCGAAATAGCCCCGAATTCGGACCGATTACGGGAGCGAAATAGCCCCGAATTCGGACCGATTACGGGACCGAAATAGCCCCGAATTCGGACCGATTACGGGAACGAAATAGCCCCGAATTCGGACCGATTACTCGACCGAAATAGCCGTTTACACACCTGAAATAGTAAAAATATGGACTAGTTGTCGCGCAGTTTTTTTACCGAAAACGTTCCAAATGTTTTAAAAACATCAATCTCTTCCAAATCACTGCAGTTGCCAGACTGTTTGTGCTTTCATTTTGTTCGTACCTTGTGGTTGGGCACGAGTGGTGTACCCACCAAGAAATATGATCACGTAATATTCCCGGAAATCTTATGCATGGACCGATTCTTACTGTCCAACAAGAAAAAAAGTGATGGCGACGTGAACCCTTTGACCAAAGGACTCCTTGGTGGAAATCTAGTCAAGAAATCTGCAAGTAAAATCAGTGAATTACTCATGAGCGATCATTCCATGTTGCCCCAAGAATTCAACTTAACGGACCTCGAATCTTCATCTAGCTCAGCTTTTGGGTAAGTCCAAAAAAAAATTCTCTTTAATTTCTTTTTTAATTTGCCTTTGTGGGGAGGATTTTGCCATAGTTTGCTTATAAAGCAATGTTTTGCAAGTTGCAATTTCTAAAAATGTATTGTGGTGTGCAATGTTTGGGTTTTCTTTTGCAAACTTTCGTGTTTTTGCACTCGGCGTTATCCCTGGTATTTTAGTAACTATTTTCTGATTCCCGATTGTTTATAATTTTTTGCATCACTTGCTATTGCGGGCTGTAATTTTGGGAATATTTTGATATATTTTTCTGCACAATTAAGAGCCAAATGAAACGTTTTTAATTACCTCGAACACTTTGACAAGTAATTGCCGTTTCCCGATGGTGTTATTATTTGTACTCCTTGTAGCACATTTTGCCCAGTTTTTTCCACGAAATAGAAACAAATGAAATTAGTTTTCATTGTTGATGTGGTTTTGCTGGTATTTAACATGTTTTTACTGGTAACTGGTGTAGTTTTGCTGGCAATTAACATGGTTTTACTGGTTATTGGTGTGATTTGATTGGTAATTAACGTGTTTTTACTGGTAATTGGTGTGGTTTGCTGGTAATTAACATGTTTTTTTCCTGGTAATTATATTTTTTCTTGGTAATTAACATGTTTTACCTGGTAATTGTCAAGTTTTTTCCTGGTAATTATCATGTTTTTACCGGTAATTATCATGTTTTTACCGGTAATTATCATGTTTTTACCGGTAATTATCATGTTTTTACCGGTAATTATCATGTTTTTACCGGTAATTATCATGTTTTTACCGGTAATTATCATGTTTTTACCGGTAATTATCATGTTTTTACCGGTAATTATCATGTTTTGACCGGTAATTATCATGTTTTTACTGGTAATTATCATGTTTTTACCGGTAATTATCATGTTTTTACCGGTAATTGACATGTTTTTTGCCGGTAATTAACATGGCTTTTGATGGTAATTATAATGTTTTGCCGGTAATTAACATGGCTTTTGATGGTAATTATAATGTTTTGCCGGTAATTAACATGGCTTTTGATGGTAATTATAATGTTTTACCGGTAATTAACATGGCTTTTGATGGTAATTATAATGTTTTGCCGGTAATTAACATGGCTTTTGATGGTAATTATAATGTTTTACCGGTAATTAACATGGCTTTTGATGGTAATTATAATGTTTTACCGGTAATTAACATGGCTTTTGATGGTAATTATAATGTTTTACCGGTAACTAACATGGCTTTTGATGGTAATTATCATGTTTACCGGTAATTAACATGTTTTTACCTGGTAATTAGCATGTTTTTACTGCTAATTTGTGTCGTTTTGCTGGTAAATAATAGGTTATTACTGGTATTTGACGTGGAATGCAATATCATTCGGTTTGAATAGACTATTCTCACTTATAAAAGCCTTATATAATATGCTTATTTGTCATCCTCAAACTGTACGCTTCAAGCTTGTCCCTAGCACTTGCAAATTTTTGCAAAACATATTTCTCATCATCGCAATGTAATTGCAATTTATTTCAGTATCGGCAACCATATCTACCGACTGAAATCTGTAATTGTCCATATGGGGGACACCTTTTCGGGACATTTTGTCACTTATCGTAAAGGCCCTTTGAATTCCTCTAACGCCAGCTCGTGGTTTTACACATCGGACACGATTGTCCATCAGGTGTCACCATTGGAAGTTACCAAATCAAATGCCTATATGCTCATATATGAGCGCGTCAATTGCGCCACGCAAATTCCCCATAAAAACATTTTAGAAGTTTGAATCAAACGCTGTTAATGGTTCTAGTCTCTACTTTAAAACCCTTCCCGCGTTGTCAAATCCCGAAATATACTTAATTAATTAGCATTAATAATTAATTAACTTAAAGAAGTTAAGTGATAAAGATAAATTTTGAATAGTGAACAGTTTTACTGCATTTTTTGGATTTACTTGTAGCGTAAGTAAGTGACGTGCGTTATGAAGTTTGTGAGTTTTCTCCAATAGAGTGCTGTCAATTGTGACGTCAGATCCAAGGTTAAACGTCACGAGTCTGCCTTTTAGCAATGGGCGGCCATGACAGTTACCGTTTTTTCTTTATGGGAAAACAGCATGGGTGACGTCACACCGGCGCTTCTGAAAGCACTCTATAGGGGACTTTTTGAAAAGGCCTATAGAGTGTTGTCAGAAGCTCCAGTGTGACGTCACCCGTGCTGTTTTCTCATAAAGAAAAAACGGTAACTGTCATGGCCGCCCATTGCTAAATTCAAACTCGTGACGTTTAACCTTGGATCTGACGTCACAACTGACAGCACTCTATTCTCTAAAAGATAATTGAATAATTAGATAATTAATGAAACAGTGTTAATTAATTGTATTTTACAAATTTATTCATTTTCGTACAAAACTTATAGCAAATTGGCAAAGTAATTATTGCATTGCCGTTTTTTACATTATTTAAAGGGATAGTAGTATATTAATTTCTACGGATCTTTTCCCCTAACGGAAGGAGACAGATATTTATGACGTAATATCGTCTATTGCTAATTACGATTTACAGTGAAGTTAACCTTAATGGTAGTCGAAATTAAACGCTACTATCCCTTTATAACAATTAAATTACAACAGTCTGTTTAAAAAAAGGTTTTTCCAAGGTTTTTGTAAATTATAACAAAATTAAGTAGTACGTAAGTAAGTAACTTGGAAAAAAATATAGTTACTTAAATTAATCAATACATAGGCCTATATATACTAATTATTGGAGTCCACAACACACAGAACCTTCTATCTTTGAAATTTACTTAATTACTAATTAATTTAATCACCTTTATCTAAATCCTTCATTTGCGCGTGCCTGGGGTTCCGCCTAACTGTGGAAATCATTTTCTGCGAAGAATTACTGTCCAAATCGCTACACTCACTTTCCGACGCGCCACTTTGCGAAATACCGTCAGTTTCCAACGCGAACGAAGGGTTTTTATGTTGACGCGCGAAAATATTATGCCAATTTGGGTTTGACGCGTACGTAGTTACCATATTAGGGCTTTCAGAGTTTTCGTTATGTCTCTGGGATGACGTAGAAGCCTCTCCGGTGACGTCATGGTAATTTCTGTTAGTGGCACCGTCGGTTTTCTTACTGGATGTGAAACTATACATTGGTCGATGCGGTTTTTGACTGGGACATACGCTCTCCGTGAATGACCCGCCGTCACCTTCGTCGCGAACGCCGCAATCTGATAATGTTATGCCACCATCTTTATTCGCGTCATGCTGTTGTCGAAAACACTGGTTATCTACGGACATGGACAAAGCGTCCGATATTGAACACGCCCCCATTTCGGAGGATGCTCCTTGTTTATGATGAATCTTACGCGCTTGTATCTTATTGGGCATATTCGTGTTTGTTCTTTGCGTATTAGTAGTCTTTTTGGCTGTTGTCACTCCACTGCGCGATGACGCGGTATCGAAATCAATATTGTCCTTAATGGACTCGTCTAGGAAGTTCTGCGCATTGTCAGACGCGAGTAACTTTGATAGGGACGGAGCGAGGCCTAACCCCATTGTTCTGTCATGGTAAACTTCCGTTATCGCTGGTTCCCGCGTCATCGATGGTATTCTCGGACTTAAAATTGTGTCAGCCCCAAGGACATGATGTTCGTTTGCTAACGCGTTCATTCTACTAATAGGGTACTTCCGGTTGGGTTTATCCGGAACCCTGATGTCAATTACATCAGCCGATAAAACTAAGTCGTCCTTCATTTTGGCACTACGGTTTTTGGACGAACCTTTAAGTAACGCGGTCTTCATTTCATGCGCGTATTCCCCAACAGGATGAAATGCGGAACTTTCTACGTTCGGTATTGTTTTGGGTAAAAATCCCTGATGAATCGGGACGGTAGTTTTGGGGTTGATTTCTTCGTAGTGGCTTAGGGAGTCCAAGAACCGTGAAATGTTTTTGGTCTTAGGCGCTAAGGAACTATGGGCGGATACGATTTCGACATTATGTTTACTGGGTAAAAACGCTCTATCTTGCGGGGGCTGTTGGCCTTGCGTTGTGTTTTCTGGCAAGGGTAAATTAAAGTCTTGGTGGTTGGAATCGTATATTCTTGAAGGGTTGAAACGCTCAGCGTTTCGTGGTATAGGAGGTGGTAAAGGTCTGCTGCTACCAATTTCAGGTGGTAAGTAACGAATGTTTCTAACGCCCAAGTTCTTTCTTAAATTCATATCAGACGCCTGGCTATGGTACCCGATTGTGTCATAATCTCGTCCTTGTTGGCGTCTGATTGTTGTTTGTCCACTATCCCAATCAGTAACCGAACTAGCCGATGAGGAACTATCCGGACGTTTGTTACCGTCGCTTGATGGGCTTTCATTACCGTACATTGTGCGAATTTTCCGTTGGTGAGCTAAGGCCAGCGCTATATGAGGACCATTTTGCATACCACTTGGGTTTGTCGTTAGTTTACCGTTTGTGAAGCACTTGGATAGCGTGTCGACTGGGCTAGGTGTAAAGGTATCGCTATCGCGATTCTTTTGATCATTACCGGATGTAGTTGTTGCTGTCCGTCCATCCGGTTCGCCGCGGGTACGGACGTAACTTGTGAAGGCGCCAGTACTCATTCCGAGCATTAGACTGCCTAAGGACGGGTGTGGTGGAGGATATATTACAGAGGGTGGTGGAGTTGCACTCTCACTGGGTTCGCTGTCCAGGCTTTCCAGAGAACTGGAATTTTCGTACGCTACGCTTTTGACCTCGTTGTTGTCTGCTGTATATGGTTGTTTTGGATTAGGTTCATTTGTAATTGGATAAATTTAGAAGAAAGTTACTTACCAAATATGGCTAGCAGAGCTTGCTGAGCAAATTGTACCGTTCTTCTATTGGCCTGTTTACCCATTCTCAATGTCACTTCGTCACGTCCGACTTCCATCAGGTCAAAACCTACCAGAAATTTTATATTAGCACAGAGACCTGGATGGTGGCGGCTAGAAGAAAATCACTTACCTAAAGACGCCAGTAACTCATGACATCCCGGAATACTCCAAAGCTTAACACTGACAGGACATTCGATATTTTCAGTTTCGCCATGTTCTTTTTGCGGTAGTTGGTTTATAACGTTAGTTAACTGTAACAATAATGATAATTTTAAGTTAATTAATGATGCGCACGAGTCTTGTTGAATTAGTTAACCACCTACCAATTGTATAATGCTTTCTGCGCAATCTGAACTGGACAGTAGTTTAGAGAAGGCATTCAACGACACAGTAGATAAACCTGCAGAGAATTAACACAAATAAGTTAATTATTATAGTTACTTCAAGAAGAAATTCAAGAAAGTTACCTAATAGCGCTTGAAGACTTGTACTGCATTGGGTCAAACGTTCTCCTGGATCGGACTGCGGGAAAAACACTGAGGCAGGTAGTCCATTTGACGCGGGTTCGAACCTAAACCCGACTGATATTAAGAGTTCCTTCCATCCCATGACACTACCGACTTTATTCTCGATACTCTTTTGCGTCGTGTACATGGCGTTGCGATGTCCTCTATGTATTCTTTGCAGAGATTTTTCGACAAGGTGTAACACTACCCTAAAAGCGTCCCGGCATTTATCGGGTGTTTTGATTAAGTCGGCCAATGATTGGCTTAAAAGGGCGACTTGACTGCTGAGTTTGATGTCATTGCCCACAAGGATGAAACTTGCCCAATTGGCTGGATGGGCGAAGTGTTTTGTTGTTTGGATGGTTCTCATTGCTTCAGCCAGTGCGATACTAACCCTCGAACCCTGATTTAAAAATTATTCTATAGATAGTTTTCACACATGGAGGATTCATACCATTTACACCAGGAAGCCGGGCTATCTGGAGGACAAAAACAGACGGGTTTTTGTCCGCCAGATAGCCCGGCCTCCTGGTGTAAATGGTATGAATCCTCCATGTGTGAAAACTATCTATTAACTTCAGAACTTGAGCCTATTACATAATTAAACGAGGGAAAGTTGAAGCACTTACTTGTAACAATGAGGAATAAAACGTCCTTAACAGTATCTTAACCGCTGTATCTGGTACCGGCCAAAGCGAAACCACAACACACTGCGCACCAGCTGCCAATAAGGCTCTGGTAAGTCCAACAAGGCCATCGGAATGCACTCGTCCATGATGGCTTCTCGTATGACACGAGCTAATTACGACTAACCTAGCGGACAACCTCAAATTCAGGATATCCGCAGCGGATAGCAAGAAATCTGATAAAGGTGGAGCTTGCGAAGCGGAGGACAGAGAAGAATCCTCACAGCATTCCAAGGCATTCGGTAAACTGACACCATCCGGAATTAATCTCTGGTTGTCGCTTTGAGAGTATTTGGCGATTGAGACTCAACGTATTCCGAAGGAGACAAGACAATCGCGCTTAACTTCCAAGAGATATGCGTTGCGAAATGGATACATTCAGCAGTCGCTAATTGGCTTAGCACCGCCTCTTTGGTGGCTTCGTTACCGACCAATGGTTTGGTCGCCAACATCTCACCGACCAAGTTGGCTTCCTGTTGCGCTTGAGGTATATCATTCCAGCCCCATTGTTCAGCGACAACAGACGGTTGTTTAGGATTTCCAACTACTAAGGCCGACACTATATCACGGTTGGCTTGGTTTAATCCCGCCCGGTTGGCTTTTTGACTGGCGCGAATCGCGCTGATTGATGGTACCATGCAAATACTAAACTGTTCACACAAGTACTCCTCAGAGTTCTCGCCCTTTAACATTGCAAATGGGACCAAGTAAAGATCTCCGTCTAATATGAATAGCAATTCTTGCGATTGTCCCGTGCCACAGGGGAGGTATTCCTCAACAGGAGCGATAAGGAGATTGTACAAGAAGTGTAATGGTGCGGGGCCTTGCCAATGGAAACGCCGAGATCGCGTACTTCCGGCGCGACTTGTGGAACCCGAAGCGATACTTCCTGTAACGCTCCCGACGCTGAATAAACTGCTAAGACTATAGTTGCTACTATTGAATAAATGACCACGATTGACCATCCGTAAAAATCCGGATTTATCGTTTTCCTGCAACATTTTATCTCCGAGTTCCTCTAAGTGTTGATGCCAAATATCTCCGGCTTCACTTTCAGTCTCGCTCAGGGTACCACCTGGTCCACTGGGTATTTCAACACCTAAGGCTTCGCGAACTCGGGCAACGTAGTGTTCAAGTTGGGAAGGCATTTGTAAGGAAGGATCAGTATCGCTACCATTTCCAACGACACCCGTTGTATCATTGTTCATGTCACCGATGTTACTCTCGTGAAATGTCACCACACCTAGAAAGTTCAAGATCATTAGTCTTCTGATGTTTAAGGATAGTTTCGGGCGGTCTTCTTTACCTTTTCCTGGTATGATGACCCACATATAAAGGAATCCAGCAGCTAAACTGTAGTACAATACCGTGGCTTTCTGTTTGGATACGGTCTCTACTATTTGTTCAACGCTTGTCGGCGTGAAGACCGAGGAATGTCCGTGTCCACCTCCCATCTGCCTTTCGAGAAGCAAATCAACAAAGGCACGTGTTCTTCCCCGTTCAGCAACAACTAAAGCTTCTTCATGACGTCCCAGTGTTACCAAAACTCTCTGTGAGATAATAATTAATTACTTGGGTGTCCCACTCCCAAAACGCAAAAAGAATCAAGATATGCGCATATACTTGTAATGCTTGGTAACAGGCAGTCTGCAAGTCAAATAAGGATAACTTGTATTCGCTAGAACCTTTAGCTTCGTGTCGAATATTTTCAAATAATTCGGCGGCTTGGTATAATTGCTGTTGAGAGGCTTCCAAGTCACCGTGTCCCCAGAGAGCGAGTCCAAGTCGATGCCTTATCTTGGCTTCGTCTTCTCGTCTACTTAACTGCTCAGCAATTTGTAAACCTTGTTGTAAATAAGCCACCGCTTGTGGAATGTTCCCTAAAGCGTGGTGTACTCGTCCTAAAGTAATGGATATAATTACTATCTCAAGAACCCACAAAGTTATTTAAACGTACCGAGACTTCCATAGGCTAATGTCTTAGCGACTTTATCGTTGATTTGGGCGGCGATACTTAGATGTTGTTCTTGATACAAGACAGCTTGCTCGTAATTTCTCAGAGATTCGTAAACAACGCCCAAGTTTCCGTAAGCCCTTCCTTGCGATGCCATATTACTTGTTTCTTCAGCGATCGCCAGATCCATTTGGTGGTGACGTAAGGCTTGGTCGTATTCTCCCATTTGTTGATAAACGTTCCCTAGACCACATGCGGCGTCAGCTTCGGCGGCTTTGTCCCCTATTTCTCTTGACAAGGCTTTTTGATGTTCCAAACAAGAAACGGCTTGTTCGAAGTTGCCCAATTGGCTATGAATCGTTCCCAGTTCACCATAAGCTGCCGCTTTGGATGCTGCGTTTGCCAGATCATGCGCAACGACTAGCCGTTTTTCAAAGCAAACCTGTACGAGAAGTTTCATCATGATCGTGAATCAAATACCCAAGGTGACGCGGTCTTACCAGTGATTGTTGCAAATTTCCCAGGCATCTTTGAGAATTTCCAAGTCCTCGATATGCCCGTTCTTGATCCCTCAGGGACTGCGCCTTTAACGCGATGGTCAGATATTGTTCGTGACATTTCACAGCTTCCTCAAAGTCACCCAAAGCATCGTAGCAATCTCCCAAATTTCCAAAGGCTCGACCTTTATCTACCAGAGTACTTGTTCCTCCCAACTGAAAGTTAGTAAGGTATTTTAGTAATTAATCCTGAATATTAAAGTAATTGGAATCCTACCTGCTCCAGCATGGCCAGTTGTTGTTCTATGAACCCGATTGCGTCTTCGTAATGACCCATGTTTAAACGTGATATACCCATATTACCAAGAGCTTGGGCCTCCATTGAACAGTCCCTTAATTCCTTCGCTCTTTCTAGTTGTTCTTCGTAACATTTCATGGCGTGCGTGTAATTACCCAAAGACATGTGTACCGCGCCTAAATGACCGTGAGCTCTGCATTCACCTTTCAAGTCACCCATTTCTTGTCTTATGGTTAATTCCTATCATTTGGAAACTGATTAGTTCATGACTTACTTCGATTTAAATTCTTAAAAGTCAATACCAACCTGTGTATGATAACCCAAGGCCTTATCGAAACACTTCATTTGACGATGACACAGACCCAAAGCACCGTATGACGCAACTTCTAACGACTTGTCATTACTCTGCTTAGCCAGAAGTAATTGCTTCTGATATACTTGAACCGCTTCCGGTATGTTTTTCATCTTCATAAGTACGTCGCCTAAGTTACCAAGCGCTCGAAATTTTCCCTATGCATTAAGATACGCGGTTCAAATATTAAATACGTCTTATCCTGTTTGCTCAATTAACGAAGATTGTTACTTACTTGAACGTGTTTTATCATTTGAGTAATGGCTAAAAAGTACTTCTGGCATTCTAAGGCCGCGTCGAAATTTCCAAGTGCCAAGTGAGACAGCCCGATGTTACAATAAGCCCTTCCCATGTTCATCCGATCCTGCAAGTCCTTGGCAAGTGCTAAGTCTCTTTCGTAATACCGAATTGCTTCCTAAAATTTTAATCAAATGGTCGTTAATTGTTACGTATGGGTGGTAAAGGTGCAAAAGCCTTACTTGGTAATTTCCCAGACAGTAATGCGCGTAACCTAGAAAATGGCACGCTTTGGCTTCACCTTCCACATCCTGTAATTCTTGGGACAGTCTCAGAAAGTTCTCGTAGTAAGGCGCCGATTGTGAAAACTCTCCCCTCGAACTATGGCAATTGCCTAAGTTCAACAACGCGCAGGCTTCTCCCGCCGCGTCCTTTAGTTCCCTGGCTATGGACAAGTGACTGTGGTAATGTAACAATGCCATCTCTTGCATGTTCAGGGCTTGATAAGCCACTGCCAAATTCCCGTGAGTCGAGGCCTCGGCGCTACGATCATTTACTTCTTTGGATATAGTTAGCTCTTGTTTATGGAACTTGATGGCTTGTTCGTATCGTCCCATGGCGCTGTAGGCATTCCCGATGTTACCGTAAGCTCTACCCATGCCCGCGCGGTCGTTTAGGACTCTTGCTAAGTTAAGATGCGCTTGATGAAGCTTCAATGCCGCGTCGAAGTCCCCAATAAGTTGGTACACAATTCCCAAGTTGGAACAAGCGCGACCTTCGCCATTTTGTCCTGATAAACCCAAAATCAATTCTAGCTCTAGTTTTTGAGTATAATTTCAGGACAACTTACTTTTATACTTAAGGCCATGTCCAACTGTCTTTCGTGCCATTTCTTAGCTTGTTGGTAATCCCCCATACATCTGGCGGCGTGACCGAGTCCAGCGTACGCCCTAGCTTCAACCGTTCTATCCCGTAGTTCTTGGGCAATTTGCAAGACGTGATTATGAAAAGTAATTGCTTGTTCAAAGTTCCTCCGGTAATGATGCGATGATCCCAAGTTACTATAAGCCCTGGCTTCTTCAACTTTGTTCCCCAATTGTTTGGCTAACCATAAATGCTCCATGTGGCATTCAACCGCCTTATCAAAGTCACCCATGGCCAGGAAAACCGCGCCGACGTTACCAATTTCTCTGGCTTCTTGTAACCTATCTCCCATTTGCCTGACCAACTGGACACATTGTTTGTGACTAGCGAGAGCGTTTGGGTAGTCCCCAATCGCCGTGTAAACGTGTCCTTAAATACGCAAAGGTAGCGTTTTAGAAAGCCTTTTAACGTTAAGGAAAATTCTCTTAATTACCTAAACTGGTTAACGCGCACGCTGCAGCTTGCGTATCCTTGCTTTTCATGGCCAGTACCAATTGATATCGATGACTGGTTAGGGCCTCTTTGTAATTTCCCTTTGAAAAATACGCCGAACCCAAATTTCCATGAGCCCGACACTCTCCGAGTTGATCGCCTATACGGATTGATTCGTACACCCATTATTATAAATATCGAACGTTCTGTTTAAGTAATTGCGCACGAACCATTCTTACCCAAAGATTTAGCGACGGCTAAGTCTTGTTGCATGTACGCGATTGCCCTATCCAAACTATTCAACGCCCAGTAAGCCGAGGATAGGGCGCTGAAAACGGAACCTCGTAGTTTCAAACTGCAAGTACCAATGCGAAGTGCCGACTCTAAAACGACCACGGAAGCAGCGTGGTGACCAGACGCTAATAACTCTTGTCCGATGACGGAGGAGATGACGAATGGTGATTTATCCAAACGCATCGTTTGCAATTGGCGGTAGGTTGGTTCCAGAGTCGCTATTGTAAGAAACAAAAGCGTGGACAATGTAACTCTGAAGCAATTAACGTTGAAGAGCTTTCCAGCGGCGCACGTTACATAAATATGTTAATTGAGAGTTGACTTGTTTATAACGCAATAATATTCTTAACAAATATCCCTCTTTACATCGACAACTAGCTTTTGGCATAAAACATAATTTGGGAATACCGAGTTCAAAACCATAGTCAGCTAGGAATTCTACGATCCGAAAATAATTTCAAATTTCCGTGGTAACCCTCTTCGTAATATAAAAGATAACGCACCATATTTAACTGGAATTTTTTTCAACGATCCCATATTATACCGCGCTGTTCCTATATATTTGAGTCTACACCGGTCGAGAAGTACCTCTTGAATGTCGTAAACAATCGAAGGTATCTCCCATTAATGGGAAGGTTTTTACTAGCGTAGTACGTTAGGTATTAAATTTTCGTTCATTAAGAAGTACATTTAAAATAATTCTAGTTTTTAATTCAAGCCTGCCATGATGATAAATGTCGTTAACCCTACCCCGATTTCCCAGGAGACACCGCGTGAAATTGAACTGGAATCCGAATCGAGAGTATAAGTTTATTGTTGCATTATGATATTAAGTAATCTAAAAAAAAAACCGCAAAACAAGTCTGTAGAGAAAACGGGTATTTATACGGCTTCAAACTTGGCTCGACAATTTTTCCGTATTTTGATTTTAGAGAAAGTAGCACGTGCTGGAGTCAATGCTGGCTTGCACGTTAATAATCTACAGTAGGCCTATAGGAATAAATGAACTAGAAGCTTTGCTATAGTGCTATGAAGCTAGCTTTGTAAGAAAACGGGTACCGTTTTGGTGATGTGAACGTTCTGTCTAACCAGGAATACATATATTTCTTCCACTTGGAATCTTTAAAAGCTCATAGTGGTACTGAGAGGGGATCGTGGAGCTACGGGGACGTGACGTCAACACTGGTATTGTATGGCCTGAGCTGACGACTTCCAATATGGTCGCCAAAACCGAGGTAAGAGAAAGGAGGGTGTGACGTCACGACAAAGTTCGTGGTAGCAGACTATAGATCTCATACTAACATCTGATTGAAGAAGGGGAAGGGCTAAAAGCCTCGTTAAACTGCCAGCTCCCCTTCCTCGCATCTCATTGGTTATTCGAACATGATATTTTTGATAAGTTTGTTGCGGCGAATATAGATCGCAAGCTGCGTCGATACCACGTGATCTGCACGCTCAAATAAATTATGCCTGACGTCACGGTGACAATTTCTACACCTCCTCCTCTTTAATTCAAGCAGAAAGGCCCAGAAAATGGCCTCTTAAAGATTCCTAGCTGAAGATATCTATGTATTCCTGGTATAAGTATTTCCTGTCAGAGCGTTACTGACAGACAAACGGGCAACCAGCGTATTTTAAACGTACATTCACCAAACTTGAATTGAGATTTTATTGAAGGTTAAATCAAGTTTTCATTAATTTTTTGCACGTAAAACTATTCACCGAGTTAATTAGCGACTCTTGGGTTGCTTAATCTTAAATGGGAGTGGTAATAGTAACCCGCTTTACCACCCACTTGCAACCGCAACTACAAACTATACATTTTTAAGGGAAAAACCACAAATTTTTAGGGCCTTGAAATGAAACTGTATTTTTCTCAAACTTATAAATGAATTGCCAAGGACTAAAAGGCAAGAAAAAACTAACTTATCAAAGACAAATAGAGTTAACAGGAAGTGAGGTGATGTTTTCCACTTACTTCCTCATTTTCTATTATTTTTATTTGCCTTTGTAATAGTAATATAATCCGCGAGGGTATTCTATATATAGAATTAAAGTTAACATTCCCACGAGGCAATTGACACTTCCGCTTGAATATAATGCCAGTTTCGGACATGGAGCCAAACAAAATTTAAATTGTAATATTATTTATCTAGTCTTTATTTGCGTAAATACCAAAACATTTTTTTTTTGGATGGCCATTACGTTGAAACTTTAATGAATGAAATTAAAGAATAATGATTATACTAATTAGACGAAGAAGGGGTCTGGCATTTTTTAATTTTTATGGATCCACTTTGTAGCCAAGCGACTTTTCCAAGAATTTTTTTCTTTCTTTTAATTTGTTAATTATTGAGATTTGATTAGGAAGGTATAAGGGGAATTAAAAAAAAAATAATCCGAAGCTACTCATTAATTTACGGACATAATTGAAAGATGACTAGATTACCTTTTTGGAAAACCTAGAGTTACGAATACCGGTATACCGAAAATATTTGTCGTTAATGACGTACTTCTACCTTTATTGACGACAGTTTGAAAGAATTCGGTAATTCTTGGTTTTTAATTTTTTTATTTAATTTCGCGAGCTTTAAAACAAAATTATATACATTGTATTTTTGCGCGCTTTAATTTTGATTTTTGAAATTTCACTCGCTTTGATTTTGAGTTTTGAAATTTCATGCGCTTTGTTTATAATTTTTGAAATTTCACGTGCTTTGATTATGAGTTTTGAAATTTCATGCGCTTTGTTTATAATTTTTGAAATTTCACGTGCTTTGATTATGAATTTTGAAAATTCACGCGCTTTGATTAGGAATTTTGGAAATTTCACGCGCTTTGATTTTGAATTTTGGAAATTTCACGCGCTTTGATTTTGAATTTTGGAAATTTCACGCGCTTTGATTTTGAATTTTGGAAATTTCACGCGCTTTGATTTTGAATTTTGGAAATTTCACGCGCTTTGATTTTGAATTTTGGAAATTTCACGCGCTTTGATTTTGAATTCTGGAAATTTCACGCGCTTTGATTTTGAATTTTGGAAATTTCACGCGCTTTGATTTTGAATTTTGGAAATTTCACGCGCTTTGATTTTGAATTTTGGAAATTTCACGCGCTTTGATTTTGAATTTTGGAAATTTCACGCGCTTTGATTTTGAATTTTGGAAATTTCACGCGCTTTGATTTTGAATTTTGGAAATTTCACGCGCTTTGATTTTGAATTTTGGAAATTTCACGCGCTTCGATTTTGAATTTTGGAAATTTCACGCGCTTTGATTTTGAATTTTGGAAATTTCACGCGCTTTGATTTTGAATTTTTTAAACTTCACGCGCTTTGATATTGAATTTTGGAAACTTCACGCGCTTTGATATTGAATTTTGGAAACTTCACGCGCTTTGATATTGAATTTTGGAAACTTCACGCGCTTTGATATTGAATTTTGGAAACTTCACGCCCTTTGATATTGAATTTTGGAAATTTAACGCCCGTTGATATTGAATTTTGGAAATTTCACGCCCGTTGATATTGAATTTTGGAAATTTCACGCCCGTTGATATTGAATTTTGGAAATTTCACGCCCGTTGATATTGAATTTTGGAAATTTCACGCCCGTTGATATTGAATTTTGGAAATTTCACGCCCTTTGATATTGAATTTTGGAAATTTCACGCCCTTTGATATTGAATTTGGAAATTTCACGATCTTTTACAATTGATAGTGGAATACCACGTGGTACATTTGTAAAAATATACTTTAATTAAAATGGTACTGACCTCTGAGTGGAGACTTCATAGCGGCCTCGACTAAACCCGCCAGAAGTTGTAAATTCTTTGGATCTTGCGCTAATCCCGATGAGAAGGCGGCCAACGCGTCAGAATGACGTCCCAGACATTGCAGGGCCATTCCTTGCCGATAATACGCCTGCAATTATAAATTGCGAATGCAACAAATTTAGGATTTTATACTTAAATTGAAAAAAAAAACAGCGGGAACTTGTACGTCGCGCATGTTTTTTCGATCACAATATACCTGTACAGTGTACATTACGTGTACATTTCAAGTTTATGTCAAAAGTTCCCATAACAAATAAAAGAAATACATGTAAATTTTCCAACCGAGACCAAATTTTTGAAGGAATGTGTCAAATATTTCTTCTTTAGTCAAAAAAAGAAATTATTATAAAATCTAACAGACGGTCTAGGTAAAGTCCGATACGTGCATCTTTACTTGAGACACACGATTTTTTCAATGCGTTGTTTAACATTATGTATTTCTACGCCTTAACCTTATCCATATATACAGGTTAAGAGATACCTATATAATAATAATAATAGAGTTCGGTCTGTGGTCTAAAAATCCTATATACCGACGACGGAGGTTCATAGCGAACCCCGCGGGTTAGTCAAGCTTAGTTGACAGTAAAGACAGGGAGATTTAAGGGTAATTTATACTATGGTAATGGTGCAAGGTTACGTGTTAACATTTTTGCACTACCATATTACGCTCGACTAAACCGAGGACAATATTTTGTAACTACGGGGAAAATTCCTTTTTTCGCCTTTTTTGACATTTATAGCGGATGGGGGAGCTATGATATATGTTATCAGACATACCATCGCCTTCGCTAACGAAAATCCTTGACAAGCACCGTGATAGTAGCTACCATTATGTTTTAAAGTTGTAGAATTCATCATAGACCATTTCGATATAACACTGGGGTAAAGCTTTGCCTTTCATCTCACTTTTCGGCGCCTGCGCTGTAGTCTTTATGAGTGCGCAGAGATGGCAATGTATCAACCCCCTTGTATGTCCCGATACCAAGGGCTGCCTAGCCCCTTTTTACATCGAAATGGTCTATTACGGCTAAGAGGGAAAGACAAGGGGGTAAAATTTTGCCTTCCATTTCGCTTTTTCGCGCCTGCGCTGTAGTATCTTTGTATCATGAGATTGCGCAGAGAAGGCAATCAACCCCTTGTGCGTCCCGATACAGAGGTTTGCCAACCCCCTTTTTTACGTCCAAAAGGTTTATAGACTAGTGGCGGTAGAGAAGTGTGTAAACTATCATGTATCCCTAACTCTGGACGCGCTCTTGTAAGATGGGACACTGTCGCGCTAAGAGATAGAAGGGTATTATTTAGTTTGCATACGCAGTAGGGAGCTAACAGTTCTTACCCTGAAACGTCACACCCTTCTATCTCTTACTGAAGTTTCATCCCCCCGTTACGGTTGGAAACAGTATTCTACGCGCAAAAATGCCAACCGGAGAGGGGCTGCGTGACGTCAGACTATTTCTTCCCCCTAGCCAGTTGTTAGCTCCCTGTACTGCCATTAGCCAATAGAGCCTATTCAAAAGGGAGAGGCGTAGTATCGTCTGCTTGATAGGTTTAAGACGGAACATTGATAGGACGGTATGAGGGCGGAAAGACGTTTAAGGTAGGGTTACAAAGTTCACCAAATTTGGTGCGCATTGTTAATTTACGTCCTCGTTGTCCTGTAGGGTACTTTGTTCTCCCTGGTACCCATCAATGTTCCGGAGGTCTCAAGAAAACAAGGTAATCAAGACACCAGATTCTCTTTTCCCTCTTCCTCCCCTCCCAATTTTAGATAAGGGTTTATTGTTATAGAGAAAGAAATTTTGTGAAGACTGACCTTTGGCCATTTTGGATTAAGTTCCCGCGCCTTAATGGCATCTTGCAGAGACTTGGCGTATTTGCCCTCTTTAATATAGGCCGCTGATCTATTGCTGTACAGGACGTGATTGGTGGGATCCAAAACGATAGCTTCTGTGTAAAGTTGTATGGCAGTTGCGAAGTCACCATTTTGACAGGCAGCGTTCGATTGGCGCACTTTTTCGAGGAACAAGGCTTTATTCGACTTCGACAGTAATTCCGCCTCCGAATCCAATTCAAACTAATAATAAAAAAAACAAATAATTAGTATTGAAGTGGAAGAGGGTATATGTATAGGAATATTTTATGCCTGGAGTACATGCAGCTAAGTTTATAAGATATGTTCCTCCCATAAGTATGACACTACCTATACTTCTTAATGCTAGAGACTTACAGCTCGAGCTAGTTCGAGAACGACAAGCGAGAATTGAAGTCTTAGACTCGGTGGTTAATTTTCCTATTTAGTCTGTACTAAACTTTTAACAGCACCTCACCAGAGGTCTGTTTTACGAGAATCTATGACGTTTTACCTACGTCACTTCATGACAAGCTCTCAGTAACCAGTGAAAAACTTATGGAACATATCTTATGAGCTTATGATACAGCTAATGTGAATCATTGTGAGGTCTTTTTGTCAACGTATCTATAGGCGAATTTTGCACAAAGGACTCCTATTATAGCTATATGTACTCAACGTTATGCTAATGCACAATTTATTTATTAGTCTTTGTTTTCCGATTTACGTCATCGATAGTCGACAAGCGTGTTAGCAACTTAGCAGTTTCTTCGTAAATATTAGAGAGCTGTAAAGCTATGGAATTTGAAGTAGAAATGCAACTAGATCAAAACGTATTTCTTCTTTTAACTGGTAATATTAAAGTAGAGTGGTCACTGACCCAAAGAAGCTAGAAAAGATCAAGACTCGGTTAAGGGTTGGTGTAGGTCACAAACGCCATATTGTGAATGCACAAAAATTAAAGGTTTTTTTCATTAACCTCGCAATGCCTAGCTCACTTTTTAAATTATTATTGTTAAATTTGACTTTTTATGTTCTTTGTTGCATTTCCACTTGAAATTATGATAAATGGCTCGAATTTTAGCCCAAGGTGAATCTCCCCTCAGTTGCGGGTTTCGAACCTCATGGACGCGTAATGTTTTAGTCGTGACGAGGTACTCCGTACCACAAGGAACCAACCAACCAACAAACCGTCGAACCCCAAAACTACACGCATTCTTGTTAACAACCCTGATATTTCAAAGGTTCAGACTGCAATGTTTGAATCATTATTTTTCGCTTGGTGCAAAAACACCAGCTGCTATTCGTGATAAAACTTATATGGTAACATGGACTTAGTAGTTCCTTGGTATACTACAGTGAACGCTAATCTTTATTTCTTTGCGCTTACAATACAATATAATACCGTTCCGTTATTGTATTGTATTGTATTGTAAGCGCTTATCTATGGAGTTTTCTTGTCCTCTATAGGGTTTAAAAGGTCCATGAGGGTGGGTTAGTTATTAGAAGACTGTTTAATCGAATTTAGGTGGTCGAAAGCAGTCCGAAATTATCTAATTCTATTATATTATTATTTGTTCGACCTTCAGTTGCCCAAAAAAAATTAACTTAAATATTACTGGGTATTTTGATGTTTAAAACTTCCAACAATATTTAAGATATGTTGTTTATACAGGGTGTTTTTGCAAAGTTCATTACAAATTAAGGGGCGTGTTTTTTGGATTCACGATTTCGAGTGGAAAATGTTCTATGACATTTTGGTGTCCGGGCCACCATGTACAAATTGCAGTGTTTTAGGGATCACCAATTAATTAAATTAGAAATCATTGTCTTTCAGTTTCTTAAATACATTTAAGGACTCATCCGTAAAACACTCCAAACATTACTTGAAAACAGTTTCCTGGACGGCAAAATGTCTTAGAAATTACTTTTTCGAGTCGAAATCGTGAACCCAAAGAACACGCCCCTTACTTTGTGATGGACTTTGCAAAAACCACCAGAATATTTTCAGTTAGCAACGTCTGACGCTGTTTTTAACAAGGTTTTCATTTTATTTTTTTTTATTCGCTGAATGTTAGAGAACAGCCATTAAGAAGTCTGTTGTTGCGAAAATATATTCGAAGTTCGTTTCTTTCATTTGGGTATAATGACATTTTTTATCGGTCAATTCACCGACAACTTTTGTGTCTCTCATTAATGGAGATATACGAAAGAAGATTAGCCGCGAGCGCCATCTAATCATTTAGTCTCAGAAAATCTACCAGGAATTCGATTCCTTTAACCTGGTAACCATCCGGTGTGTGTGTGTGTGAAAATGCTACAGATACTTTAATACTTACAAAGACAAATAGAAATAACTGAAGGCAAGGTTAATGAAAGGCTTAATTAAATTTTAGTGTATGTATTCCCAATATGCGGTTTACCACCAAGTCTTCATCCTTTTCTCGCATATTATTTTTATGTATTTTTTAATTTCTCTAAAAGTCTAAAATATTTAGCCAATTCGGTTTGTTCATTTGAATGAATTGAGGCATTGATCAGGGAAGGGGATGTTTCAGAAATTGTATTTTAGGTTTGACCGCAACTAGGCATATCTAATGCTTTGGTTAAAGGTTTGTTATCATGGGATTAATGTAACTCTTGATGGTATTCGATTAAGCAACGCCTAAAATTGGCATCAACTTAAGTTGATCAGTCCGAGTTGGTCTGTATCTTTCATCCACGTATTACTACAATATTCCGGACCACCATTTTAAACGTAATCCTTGATATTCAATTTACAAATTAAGCCCTTTTAAAAATAATTTGAACCGACCAAAAATTAGTTACAAAATTTTAAAGAAAATCTGTTCACATTTACCAGTACCAACCCTTCGCTTTATTTACATTTTCTGTTATTTCTTATTTGTCATTGGTAAATATGACCAATTGTGATTTAATTTTGTCTGCAACACGAATCTTAGGATATGAGAGACTTTGAACAAAATCTTTGTGTTAAAAACTGAACAATTTACCTTTAGCCTTTCGATATTGGCCCAAAATACTTCGTAGTCATTCTGGGAAAATCGTCGTTGCACAATTCCCGTGGACCCAACAGGGCCTAAACGCGTAACATTCATTTAAACGAGTAAAGACTGAACCTTACAGACTGGGACGATTTCCGTTTCGAACCACAAAACACTCTAACAACCTACTACTAGCACCGCCACCGACATAATCAATCGAAGATATAATGCTAGAGCTCTGTTGTGTTTTTTCTATCCTTGTACTGTTAAGTACAAACACAAATCCTTGGGTACGAGCATGGGAATATGGGAATCATTCATGCGTTGTAGACGACTAAAACACAGAATGGAACTTAACACCGCAACGCCGCCCGACTTTACATGTCCGATACGATGGCTAACTTAAAATTAACTGGCTTCATCCTTGCTAAGAAGAAAATATCTTCTATATTAACGATATTATAGACCTTTTCGAATAATCCCTTAAGCTGTTTTCTACCTAGCCTTGCTTTGTATTATAGTAAAGTTTTAGGGGATCAACTATTGGTGTTTGGTCTATCTATTGTAATGGTTCCTTTTTGACGGATGTTGGTGGAGGCATTGTAAGGTAAATTTGTCACGAAGAGCAGATTTTACCGAGGAGACAAACACAAAGTGGAAACGTTCCAGTGACCAGTCTGTGACGCGGTGGTGTTATGCGGGTGTAATATATAGGGGATTTACAGGCGTTATTACAGTTGCGATGTTTATTTGAAGAAACTGAATGAACGGGGTCTTCGGAGTTACAAAGTATGTTTATGTAACCTATTACTTAATGAGATAAATAAAAGCAAGTTTCGACTGTGATTTAGTTTAAACAAACGCCAGTTGATGCTCCCACAGTCGAAGAGGGAAGTGAACCGGCCCGCTAAGCTTAACAAAGGCTAGCTTTAGCTCCGCCCTAACTCGGGGTTAACGAGTTCTGATTGGTTCCTGCCTTTGGCAAGATTAAAATTTGCGTGTAGAAGATTATCCAGCGTGGCAGGGGCGCCACCGCTAGAACCTTAGTATCGCGATGCTTGACGGCGAAGAGCCACTTTCAGCTAACCCCTCTATACTATCATTCCACACCAACTTGTTTGGCGTTACATAGAAAAAGCCTATTGATGGTATGAGGCTCGATTTTAAGTGGGAAAAGAAAAAAAAACGTTATTCACGATTTTCCGGGCCGAGTTCACGACTAGACGATTTATTCGAACCTTTATCTACTGCATTTCTCTAATAACTAAAATCCGCGTGGCTAAAAATTCAAATTTCAAATTAGTCGAATCATCGGCTTCTCTAAGCCGGTTGTAGCCGCGTTTGCTTGTTAAACCAACAGGAATTTATATAGATATTACCACTAAGGAATGAACAACGAGGCTAGAAACGAGCAATTCTAAAAGAATACCAGCAAATTAAGAAGTAAATTTGTCTTTGGCATCAAATTAGAGTATGCACAGAGTTTAAGGAAATACATTTTTAGAGTGATCCTTTACTGAGCCTAGCTTTAACAGTGAGTTCCGTTGATACGCTAGTGTACCCTAATCTCTAATTTCCTTGCTGATTGTGTATACCGTTCCACTATTATATATTATTTCAGCGATACATAAATTTCTTTTATTTGGAATCTTTTAACGCCTATAGACCCCATACCAACATCTGATTGAAGGTAGGGGGAAGGGCTAAAATATTCGTTAAACCGCCTAGCTTCTCCTTCCTCGCATCTCATTGGTTGTTCGAATGTACTTGATGTTTTGGATAACTCTGTTGCGGCGCGCATAGGTCGCGAGACGCGTCGATATCACGTGATTTCTAAGCGCAAATAAATAATGACTGACGTCAGGGTGGCTGTTTCTACACTTCCTCCTCTTTAATTCAAGCAGAAAGTCCCAGAAAATGGCTTCTTAATGATTCCAAGTTGAAAAAATCTATGTATTCTTGATTATATATTTTGTAGGGCTGTGCGAGCCTTGAATTTTTGGTTTTGAGTCGAGTCTCGAGTATTGAAATTTTCCCTTATGGAGTTTCGAGCCGAGTCTCGAGTACTCGAATCGAGTATCGAGTATCGAGTAGTTGGAAAATTGGTTTCTAGTATTTATCGAGTAATTGGGAATTGGTTTTGCAGTATTTATCGAGTAATTGGGAATTGGTTTCGAGTATTTATCGAGTAATTGGGAATTGGTTTCGAGTATTTATCGAGTAATTGGGAATTGGTTTCGAGTATTTATCGAGTAATTGGGAATTGGTTTCGAGTATTTATCGAGTAATTGGGAATTGGTTTCGAGTATTTATCGAGTAATTGGGAATTGGTTTCGAGTATTTATCGAGTAATTGGGAATTGGTTTTGCAGTATTTCCACACTTTCTGTCAATTTATCGCTCTAATAATAGACATTTAGTGTAATGTTGATACAAAATATTTTTTGTATCAGCATATCGCTTTCCCAGTATTAGGGAATAATTATCAGCTCCGTGGTTCTATTTGGACAATTTAAGTTGGTAATTCCTAAGTTGACATATCTATGAGTTCCTGGTGCGGTTAAACCAACTACTTGAAGGGGGGCCTCCTATTGGAAAAATTTCCACTGATTTTTACTTATACGTTTTAATATAATTACATCGTATTTTTATCGAGTTATCCATATAGTGGTGGAGATTACTGATTACCAAGTCGTGTATTTTTTTTTTTTTTTTGGAAAAAAATAATGAAAAATTTCTCCCTCACTTTTAAACTGGTTGCATTATACCATTACCCGGATTATACCGAAGATTCTGAGGTCAATTAGGGGTCACCTAGCCCCACAAGGACATTGTCAAGGCCATTCTCCCAAAATAGCTGAAAACCCCTAGAGGCAATGTCAACGGGGTCGATAAAATTCTTCCAGTTTTTAAAGAAATTTATCTATATCTATAAATATAGAAATTTTATCCGACTGACTGAGTGATAATCAACGCCCCGCCCAAATTGCTTAAAATAGGAATCTGAAATTTCACAGGGAGTACGTTACCCTTAAATATTAGGGGCTCTATAAGAAAGTTTTTAATCCGCCTCCATCTTGGAAAATGGCCACTATACAGGTCTGTCAGAAATTAAGGGGGGTGTTCTTTGGGCGATTTCCAGTCGAAAATGTAATTTGTATGACATTTGGCACAAGGACACCGTTCTAAAGTTATGATTGGTGTGTTTATTATCCCTTAAGTTTAATTAACATTGTATTTCATTTTCGTGTTTATTTTAAGAGATAATCTGTAAAATACTCCAAGCATGACTGAAAACGGAGGCCCGGACGGCAAAAATATCATATAAGTTACATTTTCAACTCGAAATCGTGAACCCAAAGAACACGCCATTTAATTCCTGAAAGCCTTTCAGAAACATAACCTTTTCCTTCCTTACAAAATAGACCAATTCGTAAATTACAAATAGAGAAACCAACACGCAGGGGCGAGACCGCCTTTGGGGTATTCTCCCTTGCGCCAAGAAGCAACGCCAGACGGAGCCAGAGTTCACTACAAGCGGGAGGCTACCCAATTCGCGCTGCCTCTGGTGGAGCTTCTTGGCGAGAGGGAGAACACCCCAATGGCGACCCCGCCCCTGTGTGTTGGTTTGTCATTTGTAATTTCCGAATTGGTCTATAACGTTGCTACGTTTCAACTGTTACTGTTAAGATTAGTGATTCGGTATTTGTATCCTATAGACGGGGTTCTTAGTTTTTTAGTTTCAATACTCCTTCTGCCATATTTTAAAATGGCCGCCAATAACCGATACATTTCACGCTTTAATAAAATAATTAACCCCCCAAGGTTCTTTGAAGTAATGGTTTAGCAACAACAAGAAGAAAACTTTATTTCAATATCTGTACTTCAGTCAAGTCAGTAGCCCGGTCTCACTCTTAAAGTTTCTATTTTAACTTTAACTAAGATGTTATGGGTCGAGTTTTAAGGCATCAGTATTTAATCAAATTAATTCGTAATTAAAATAATGCGTTTAAGAATATTATTTGTGTAGAACATACCTCTGAATCTCTGTGGGCTGAAACGGGTACGATTTCCATTCTAATTTCACGAACTGTTCTTCCAACTTCATTGACATTCTTGGTAGTGTCGTGATAGAGTTACATTAAACATGCCAATTTTAAATTCAGTTACGCTATTAGGCCTAATTTGAGCCAAGTCTTAACGCGAAGATTCCGCGATAATTCAAAAACCAAACGAAACGAGACGAGACTATTAATCCTTTTTCATTCGAAGAGTTACTTGTACATTCACTTTTCACAAAAAAAATCACAGTGCGCGAATACAGAATTCACAAATTTGATACTATAATGGACGAATAATTCGATAATTGAAGTTGTATTCGTAACGATAATCGCAATTAAATCTAGATATCGGTTAGAGTTTTGCCAGTTACTTTTCACAATACGTACATTATTGTGACTGTAATGTAAAGTTACTTCACAGTCTGTTAAAAATGCTTCAAAAGCGGCGACACACAATCAACCAATCCGACAGTTTTTCGATGTTAAGTACGTCTAGACTTACCCCTATTATTCGCGATAACTTCTCTAAGCCTCGGTCAAATTCCAGAATGCTTAATTAATACCTACCCTACCGAAATGGCTACCGTATTTTCGCGTCAAACGTAATGCAAATGAAATTAAAATTACTGAAAACCCACAAACTGAACTGGACGCTTGTTGCGGTCACTAAATCTTGGTTTATTTTTTACTCTTTGTATTTTACTTAGTTCGAAATACCTTTGGCAGGTAAAAACTTTCTTGACGACGCTAGCGACGGTAGTTTAGCTTGGGAAGGAGTTTTTTGCCTGCAGGTGTAGTTCATATCTAAGGTATGGTAAGCCTAATGCTACAGCGTGGTGAGGACCAGTTCTTAAAAAATTTCGGAATTCTCTTCTCTCTCTTGGCTCTCGCTCGCTTGGACCATCGGCAAAGAACGTTTTAAGGGAGGGAGGGTTACCATTGCGGGGCAAACGAAGTCAGTAAAGTTAAAGAAAGAATAAGTATAAATAGGATGGTAGTCAAGTTGTTTGTGTTATTGGCTTCACATTTTACGTTTTAGAGACTGGTGCAGTATTCATTCGGGAATAGCAACGGTTGTCTGTCATATAACTTCTGCAACCGTAAGAAAGTAGACGTTAGACATCCATATGAACTTACAGCATAATTATTTACTTATATGATACCATAAGTTCATAAGATAATGTTCCATAAGTTTTTCACATGTAGTATTGAGCTTCTCATAAAGTGACGTAGGTCTTAGATTCTCTTAAAGCGACCCTGGTGAGGCGCTGTCAAAGGCTTGGTACAGACAAAATAGGAAGATGGAAGTCCGGCAAAACCGAGGGTAGTCAATTATCTAGTCGTTCTCGAACAAGCTCTCAGTAAGTCTCCAGCATTACGAAGTGTAGGAAGCGTCATACTTATGGAACAAATCTTATAAACTTATGATGATACTTATATATTTGACTCAGAATCATACGACGCGACATTTCCATTTTCTTCTGCCACAACCAATAACCATGAAATATATTTGTAACAATTCTTCAATTAAGGGTGAAGATAAAAATGGGTCTTAGTTGAAAACCGGCAGCGGGTAAAGTAATAGAGGGGTCTTTTTGAAACCCTCCCTGGTCATAGAATGCCGTGATAGTAGACCCTCTAAAGGAATGTCGCTTTCTCACTCGTATCGTAGTATTGGCGTACTGATTCCACTCGATTCTAGTAAATTTGGCCGAAACAACAGCGAAATGTCTTTAGTTTTTAAAAGAATCTCGCAACAGGTGTCTCGACGCTCCTCCAGTCTATTCCCATTTTTAAATACAGGCAATAAATATATACCGTCTGAGGTATATTATTGACAACGGTAACGCTATATTATTCATATTAACACCGCCTTTTGTAACTAATCAACTTGACACTCGATCTTGATATCGAGGGGTTAGCCACTGGCATATTTCAGAGTGCATGCTTTTTATAAAAAAAATTTCGAAATACAATAGTGACTTAAGTTGCTTAATTACTCGAGACCTAATGGTCGTAACCCTAAGTGTTTAGTGTTGTTGGACAGGGGAGAAATGTGGCTATGACATACTCAAGAAGCGATATCTTGTTTACTAGGGAGAAGGTATAAGATGCCTAAGTATTCGCCGCGCCATAGTCCCAGTCCCCCTTTCAAAATACAAGGGGGGACGTAAAATGAGGCGGGGCCATTTCGCCTCTCCTCAGTCGGAAAATACGTAATCTCGTCATTCGTCGCGTGATGTGAGTTTTCAAGAACCAATGAGATGCTGGTTGTAATTTAGAGGCGGGGATTAACTCCGGACATCCGTTTGGACTGGAGATAAAGCTGGAAATGTGGCGAATAAA
>JAEQBA010003778.1:0-21778 GCA_019434445.1 Phalangium opilio
ACCCCCACCCCAGCACCATCCCCTGGCCCAACCCCAGTTCCAGCCGCAATTCCAGCTCCAGCCGCCGCTCTAGCCCCGCCCGAGCGCCAAGAGGAGGCGAGTCCTCACCTAGCGGGAGGAGCTGGCAAAATGAGGCCTCACAGGCGCCCAAGGTCCCCCTATTTTCTGGGGAGAAAGCCAAGTATGTTAGCTTAAGGGGGTCACTCGGAAGCGTTGGCATTGTGCCAATTACATCAGTTAAAATGTTTCCGTATCTCTTATGAATAGTTGAAAAAAGGCAGGGAGTGGCGGTATAGGGGGAAATGCCCCACCTCGGATCCCAAGGTATATTTCACATGGAATTTTCAGAGAATTTAGTTCTTTATTAATTTCATTAATGTTTCTAGAAATTGCCATTTCCGAGAATTCTCAAACAAATATTACCAAGATCTTTCAGAGCCTTAAAGTAATCGGCTTCCATTTCTTGGCTTAGTGTCGTGAAAAGGACCATCAAAATACACTGGCGTCTTGTTGATCGTTTTGCGTAAAATGATTTCCGACAGCCATTCTCAGTTCCAAGCTTTACGACTGAAACTTCCTTGAGCACTCTCGATGTCGTTAATAGTCAGGGGCAAACTATCCAATCTCTGTTGGGCTTTGCTTTTCTTCTTCCTCGCCTTCTAAAAGGCTTTTAGATAGTGTAGGCGCACTTCTTTTGCCACCTCGACTTTCTTTCGACTCCGTTATTTCCAAAAGAGGCAGATCTGGCCTATATTTTTTGCGAAGCCTGTTATACTCCATAATGGCTCGTCCATTCGCCTTAATTTTAGTTGGATCGAACTGTAATAGATGGAGTCCGGCTAAAGACGTCACTCTCGATAAAGCCACATACGCTATTCCCGTTCCGAATAAATTCGGACCCAAATCCATAATGGCACATTTTAAACTCATGCCTTGGCTATTGTGTATCGTAATAGCGTACGCCAGGATGACGGGAATCTGGGAGCGTTTAACGTAAATGTTTGCCATGAGCAAAAATTTGACGCAAATTTCCTCAACTAAAAAGTCAGTGTTAGCGTCGTCGTTATTCGGTTCGCGATCTACTCTTACAAAAATCCCAGTAACGTTTCCTTGCTCGTCCTTCTTGAACCCAGTTACGAAACCCATCGTACCATTTACAACGCCTTTTTCAAAACTGATATTCCTTCTGACCATTATGCGGCAGCCAACGCACAGAACTAACTCGCTCTCCAAACCGCCCGTTTTGGGCGGTTTGTTTTCTAGCCCTTGCATTCTCCTGAGAATATTTTTATTCATTTTTTTGCCACAGTCAGCGAGTCTATCCTGGCAAGGAATGACTTGAACTTTCTCACCATTTTTTCGCAGCATTTCAGTTGAATTTTTCGCACATGGCTAATTTAGGCATCAAACAAATTGGGTGAAACCCTTCATTGGACACCTTAATGGAAAGGTCCATAGCCACCTCGATTTTTTTTTCCTCCAGCAACCAATCTACTTTCTAAGGTAGCAACATCAGCTTTGGAAATATTTCCAATTCTAACTCTGCTTAAAATGTCGCCGTAACTTTGGTCGTTGGTTTGTCTAACATTTTGCTCTAAAACATCGTATTTAAAAAACTTCCAAAGATCACTTCCTCCGATGCAATTGAATCTAAGTTTGGCTTCTTCGGAAGTGATTTTGATAAACGCGGGATTTCCTTGAACCGGATGCAATTGGTAAAAGTCTCCCAATGCAACTCTCACTTAGAACCTGTGTCGCTAGCTTAACTCTCATGCGAGAATAAGAATCCAGATATATGTGCTCAAATTTTACTTTAGGAAGTTTTCTAATAATATTAGACGAGTCAATTTTGTATAACTCCTCAAGATTCGACCATAAGATTTCCTTGTTGTTTTTGATCATCCTTCTGGTAGGAAGCTCAGCCTTTACATTAGTTTTCTTTTTTCCTTTAGATATTTTCTTTTTTGTGAACTTTGGCAAACCACTTTTAGAAAGACAATTTCTTGCAGTCTTTATAATGTCATATATGAAATACAATGGCCTATCTTCAGATCTAGCAAATCCATTTTCAAAAAAATGATCAGTTCCATAGTTCATTTGGAAAATTTTGGTTTGAGGATGCTCCATCTCCGACCACGCATAAAACCCTACAGCCTATTTCTTCTAATCTTCTAAAAATATTCCACACTAAGTGGTTTAATGTTTCTGCGTTTAATGACGCTGTTGGATAAAACGATAAAGGGTATTTTAAGGAAGTAGTTATCCCACGAACCATGATTTGCATGACATGAGTGGCTAATTCCAAGGGTTTGTCTTGGGATTTAGATCTTTCTTCAATGCTTCGAAGTTTTTCAAGCGCATCATCTAACTCTACAAATCCGGATATTTCTCCAGTACTTTTATGATATTTGATATCCTGTTGAACCTTCATTTAGTGTTCGTACGGGGTAAAAATTTAATCGGGGTCGGGGTCGAGGTCGGGGGCAGGTTATCCCCGAAAAAAAACAAGTCGGGGTCGGGGTCGGGGTAAGACATCGCATGCTGAAAAATTTTGGAAAAATGATAAAAAATAATCGTTAAATTTCTGGGTGTTTGGAAAGAAGCTTTATTTTCGTATCGCACTTAGCTAGTGACTCTTAGCAAGTAGGCAAGAAACTGTAAAAAAGCCCAATAAATTCCGACTTTCCGAGCTACGCAGCTACGATTCCCACGAAAGACCACTGCCATTACAAAGACGGGGGAGGGCCGCCGACCCACGAGAGGGAGGATGGTGAACTTTGGAATTTTGGTGACTGTTTTTACTGTATTTTGTTTGTTGTTAGTTACCCCCTTGCCCTTTTTTTCATAAAGGAGAAGCGGAGCACTTATTTGAGACGAATGAGATGATTGTTTTTGGCGCAGGACAAAAATAATCTGCTAAAAATAACCTAACCAAAATCTAACCCCGAAAAAAACCCTGACTACATTTTACATGTTAGGTACCGGGATCGGGGTCGGGGAAAAAAGTCGGGCATCCCCTGTTTTCGGGGTCGGGGTTGGGGTCCCCGTACGAACACTACCTTCATTTCATTAATGCTTAAACAAACATATTTTTCATGTTCCTTTTTTGAGACTTTGTTGAACTCTTCTTGCAAATACAATAGAGTTTCTTTGGAGAGACCTGGTTTTTGTAGCATATTCTTTGAATAATTATGAAGGGTTCTTTCAGTTGGATGCTGCAACGCTCGTGATTTTTGTAAAGCTCGATAAGCAGAGGGCGATTTTGAACACATATAAATACACCATTTAATTATGTTTGGATGGCATTTCCGGGATTTTGGGTTTTTGTCAAGCATTTTTATTTGTTCCATCAAAAATTCCCGAGCAAACTCATTTTCATCATCGTTAACGTGATTCTTCAATATTTTCGCGAATCCTTCGCTAGATAGCTTATCAATTTTCTTCCCTTTCTCTTCAATGTATGATTTTGATTTTTCATCTCGGCGTGAAAGCTTACGCTCATAAGAACGTTCTATCTTTTTTGCTGCTTTAACCTTTTTGATTAAGTCATCTTTCTTCATAGCTTTGTGTTTTCTTTTACATTTAGTCACTACATCAAAATTCCGCCTTTTGTATTTGAATATTAAACTTCTCAGTTGAGGACGAAATAAAACACAAGCCATACATCGGAGCCTCCGAAATGAACTAGGCCCATGCATGTCAAATTTTATGTGGGGAAATATCCAGTTTGTTATGGAAAATATTTTCACCATAGATGGCGCTTATATTACCGTTGTGATAGGGGTCTTCCTTAAATTATCGTTGATATTTTAGGGGTCAGTCATAAAATTTTTATGATAGAGCAAAGTTTCATTCTAAAATTGACGTAAATGTTTTTGGTGCTATTAACTTTTTATTGCATCTTTGGTTAGATTGTATGGATGACAACGAAATTAAGTATTTTATTTTAGAATTGCTATTTTTAATAAAACGAAACTTGTTGAAGTTGAAAAATCAGTTTATTTTCATACTTTCATAACCTTTCTACATAAAGGTTTACCTTTTGTTTTTTTAACCTTTTCTTTTCGATCAGTTACATCTTTAGCATGGTTGTTTAAATAAAATTAGATGTTAAATTATTTCAATTAAAATAATTCAGTAAGAGTAATAAAAACGTATACTTACAATCCGCTACCTTGGCCCAAATACTTAAGCAGTCGACAGGGTCACGGGGTTCAACTTTGTTTATTTTACGGCCGTGTAAGCGCCCCCAAGCGGGAAAACACGGCGAACTAAATTAGTTAAAAAAATATTCTCGCTTCGCCACACGCATGGGCCTAGTTCATTTCGGAGGCTCCGCATACATCTTTTGCTTCTTTGATATGTTGGTTTGAAAATAATAGAGCATTTAGTTGCTCTTATTGCCTGAGTGTTTTTACAAATATATCCACTATTGCGCTTTATAGATAGGTAACATTGTTTAAATGTTTCTTCATCATTTTCGCAACAAAGTGACCAAGTATCTATGACTTTCAAGACTTGAAGAAGGGACTCAGGGCCATCAACTACTTGTGGTATTTCTTGAAAAATATAACGAGTCTTTTCTATGACGTCATTCCAAATGTATAGAGAAATTTAGTTATCTTCATTAACAAGAAGTTTTAAAATAACAGAATCATGAACAATTTTAAAAACTTCAAGTGCATCGGGCACTACTGTATATTTTTCGGTTTTAAAGGTTTTAAACCATCCGTCTGGAGCAGAGAAAGCTTCCCAAACATTTCAAAACAGCAATTCTGAATTAACTGGTTCCAAAAAAATGTTCACTGCATAAGTTGGGGTCAACAGCTACTGATAGGTTTTCCCCGCTATCATTTAAACTCATTCCATCTATGAAAAATCTTTCTGCAATCTCAACTATAACGAATTTTTTCTCATTAGTATTAAGTTGCATGAATTTACAGAAATAACTGTTACCGGAATTGTTTCCCAGTTCCATTATCGTTTCAATAGCTTTGTCCTCTTTTACTGCCTCACAGCTGTGATCTATATTAATAACTGATGCGTTTTCCATGCCAACATTGAAACTAATTCCATATATTTCTGCAATCTCAACTATATGGAATTTGTTCTAATTAGTCTTATGCTACATGCATTTACAGAAATGACTGTTACCTGAAATGTTTCCAAGCGCCATTAACGTTTCAGCAGCTTCATCCTCTTTCGTCGCCTCCCACCTACGGCCCATCTTTTAAACTACCAGCTTGGTACTATTAATTGGGTTAGGATTCTGTTTCGTTGGTTCATTCTCAACGAAATGTTTTGAGCAAATCCAGTACGTTTTTAATTTGTTATTTTTGTCCCTCTCTAACAAGTTTTTTATGCTAAAGTCTGCGCGACCACAAGCCTTAACCCATTCTTTACTACGATCAAAATGAATCCTTGAACTTGGAAATTTAAAGAACCTCACGTTCTTCCTGTTTGGTTTATCACTATACCTATAGTCACTCTTACAATTTGCGTAAGAACAGCGTTTGCTAGGCATTTTTTTTAAATATTTAATGTCTTTAACTTAATATCAAAGTAGACACAAAAAAAACCGTTTTCGTTTACTAGGCCTTGCCGGTACAACCGTACAATTCAAACTGCGTCGTCTGCATGGGGTAACAAAGTTCTACGTTTTGCCGTCTGAGGGCACCACATGGCGATACTATTTGAAAACGCCCGGTTTTGCTTGCCTTTCATATCCAGGGGTTATTAATCTGAGGTTTAAGCGCAATATTATCTGAAGTGTGGCTACCTGGGAATTGATCAACCGCCAAATTGTGGGACCGATGCTCTCCCTCAGAAATGAAGTGAATAGTAATGCCATTAAAAGAGGCGTTTGAGCAACTCTCAGACCAAATATCAGTAGTTAATGCGACATAGTCTATGGAACTTATTTCAGATTTTCGAACTTCCATCAATTTCTTGTACTTTAAATCTAAACCTGCCGTGATAGTTTTCCTACATGGAACTTTAAAACGGGGAACTAAAACTTTCATTAAATTAAGAAACCCCTCTCCTTCTACTACATTTAATAGCAATAGGTCTCGAGCAACCATGAACTGAATAGCATCAGTGATTTCTAAATTTTTATTTCCTCCCAAATTGAAAGCTGCTCTTCTCTTTAAAGTTTCAGTTAATTTTAGCTGTGTCTTTGATATTAAGTCTGAGTTTGATTGTTCACTAGGCCTAAGGTTTGATTTAGCTGAAAATGTGCTAAAGCTTGGTTCAGAAGTTAAAATTTCCAACGGAGGATTTGCATTTTCTGTGGAAGGTACATTAAGGTTGTTTTCTATTACCTGGTGAGGCTTATCAGTCTTGGATTCAACAGTTAAATTATGATTTGTTCGTAAATGTTTTAACAAATTACTTGTATTACCAGATGATGAAACTAGTTTGTCACAATAATTACATGTTGCCATACTTTTAGTTTGTTTAGTGAAGTGATCCCATACTTCACTTTTTCGCTTAATGGGAGCCATTTTGAAAAACCAATAATTTGGGACAGTAAAGCAGCCTACAGTCTACATTTAACTTAAAGGCTATAAAATTAGTAAAATACCACTACATTTAGAGGACTAAATCTAAACAATCTTGCTTGTGAACTAAATTAATAAATTACTATACATGAATTTTGGAGAGGACTTGCTGATCTCCAAGTAGCAGCTTGTTGACCTGCAGCTCCAAGGCGTATGACGTAAAAGACGTGGACGCTGGATGGGCTATCAATGGACATGAGAGCTAAGGTGTGTACTTATATTTGAAGATTGACATGGTGTGGATTTAAAGATAGTCATGTTGATTGATGAGAAAATAAAAATCATCATGGCTTGGAACGTGCATAAGTATATGATAATGATGAACTAGATATTCTCTGTAAAGGCAACTCAATCATTAGCAGAACAAACTACAATAAACAATGGGCTTAGTCTATCTCACCTCTTATTGAATCAAAAGTTGCCAACGGCAACGAGAAGGGACGAAAGCAGAAAAGCAAGATATTTATACAGATTGCAATAATAGTGGTTTGACTTAAAAAGTTACAAAACCATTCCAACATGACATTGTCTTGAGTGGATATGTCACTTTGAGAATAACTTGAACAAGTTTATGGTCATGGTTCTGTGTGGACTAGATCTGAAAGGTTAACTCAAGCCCAAACTACAAAAAAGGACTTGGTCTCACCTCTATTTGAATCAACAGTTTCCAACGGCAACGACAAGGGACGAAAGCTGAAATGCAGTATATATCTTACACTTGGACAAGTTTATGATCATGGTTCTGTATGGACTAGATCTGAAAGGCTAACACAAGCCCTAGAAGACCAAATTACAAAAGAAAGGACTTGGTCTGTCCTCTTATTGAATCAACAGTTACCAACGACAACGAGAAGGGACGAAAGCAGAAATGCAGGATATACCTGACTGACTTAAGAGAGCAATGATAGTGGAGGTTGCACTTAGAAAGTTAAAAAAACTGTCCAAGGTGACATTATCTTAAGTGGATACGTTATACCAAACCAAACTAGAAAATATATAGGACTTACCATCACCCATCGGGTTGTCACACAAAGTCACAGCGTCAGCAAGTAGAAAGACACAGGTTCGAGACTCCGAGGCCGAGGCCCGAAATTGTTGCTTAATATTTAGCGCGCGCTAAGTTGCTAAAAGAAAGAGCATGAAGCTTAGCTTAGGCTTAGAATTGTGATGCATAATGCACGCCACGCCGACCGCCGCCTGGCTGCAGCGGTTCCCGTCCCTCAGCCCTCACTCCCTCGGGGAACTCCGAAGTTCCGAACTAGTCGCAACTCGCACCGCCTACCTAAACCTAGCCCTATCTCTCTGACTGATACTCATGACAAATTGACAATGACTCAGTCTCTGACTCTTATACTCCTCAATGCTATATTCATATTCAAACGAAAAACGAGTCTACTCATTACTCACTCACGTACTTATACTTATCTTATTCTTACACTGTTACTGTACTCAGTCTGAAAGTAAAGACTCAGCGAGTGCGACTCGGACTCAGTACTCACTCACACTCATACCATAGCCGGCTGCGGCGTTAGCCGCCTTTATTTATTATTGCCTACTCGCGGTGGTGGCGCTGCCTGGCCTGCCAGGCTGCCAGCCCACTGCTTCAGAGCGAGGCTTAACGATAATGACTTAATGGGTAAAAATTACTCGATACCTGGAATATTTCGAAAGTACTCGAGTATGGTATCGAAACGAAAATCCGGTATTCGATGCCAGTATCGGAAGACTGAAATACTCGATACTAATTTGGTGTCGAGTAGTATCGGACAGCTCTACCACAAGCTCAACTTCGACATCAATTAAATTCATCCTCAGACGAAATAGACCGAGTCGCCGATAGAGAAAAAGGAGAAAACGAGCCAGAGTTCCGACAAAAGGAAGTTCTTCGGCAAGACCAAAGAAAAAGGCTCTAAAAGTTCATTCACTGTCGACGAGTCCGAAAGGAGAACCACAGATCCGAGAAGCAAGTCCAGAACCACTCATCTCATTGACTCCCAAACGGGTGTGACTAAAATACTGAACCCTCTGAACCGCTGAATTACTGAACTTGGTACTAAAATCTCTACATGGGTGAAAAACTACCATGCACTCTCATAGAGAATTCTAATAGGAGTAATAAACAAAGGCTTGAATCTCGATGGACTGAATTCAAGTGACTATTTTACTGAACTCTGAACCACTGAACCCAATTTAATATTTACATAGCTTAGCATGGTCTGAACTCGAGTGACTATTTTACTGAACTCGAGTGACTATTTTACTGAACTCTGAACCGCTGAACCCAATTTAATATTTTTATAGCTTAGCATGGTCTGAACTCGAGTGACTATTTTACTGAACTCTGAACCGCTGAACCCAATTTATTATTTACATAGCTTAAATTGGTCTGAACTCGAATGACTATTTTACTGAACTCTGAACCGCTGAACCGAATATAATATTTACCTAGCTTAGCATGGTCTGAACTCGAGTGACTATTTTACTGAACTCTGAACCGCTGAACCCAATTTATTATTTACATAGCGTAGCATGGTCTGAACTCGAGTGACTATTTTACTGAACTCTGAACCGCTGAACCCAATTTAATATTTACATAGCTTAGCATGGTCTGAACTCGAGTGACTATTTTACTGAACTCTGAACCGCTGAACCGAATATAATATTTACCTAGCTTAGCATGGTCTGAACTCGAGTGACTATTTTACTGAACTCTGAACCGCTGAACCCAATTTATTATTTACATAGCTTAGCATGGTCTGAACTCGAGTGACTATTTTACTGAACTCTGAACCGCTGAACCCAATTTAATATTTACATAGCTTAGCATGGTCTGAACTCGAGTGACTATTTTACTGAACTCTGAACCGCTGAACCGAATATAATATTTACCTAGCTTAGCATGGTCTGAACTCGAGTGACTATTTTACTGAACTCTGAACCGCTGAACCCAATTTATTATTTACATAGCGTAGCATGGTCTGAACTCGAGTGACTATTTTACTGAACTCTGAACCGCTGAACCCAATTTAATATTTACATAGCTTAGCATGGTCTGAACTCGAGTGACTATTTTACTGAACTCTGAACCGCTGAACCGAATATAATATTTACCTAGCTTAGCATGGTCTGAACTCGAGTGACTATTTTACTGAACTCTGAACCGCTGAACCCAATTTATTATTTACATAGCTTAAATTGGTCTGAACTCGAGTGACTATTTTACTGAACTCTGAACCGCTGAACCCAATATAATATTTACCTAGCTTAGCATGGTCTGAATTCGAGTGACTATTTTACTGAACTCTGAACCGCTGAACCGAATATAATATTTACCTAGCTTAGCATGGTCTGAACTCGAGTGACTATTTTACTGAACTCTGAACCGCTGAACCCAATTTATTATTTACATAGCTTAGCATGGTCTGAACTCGAGTGACTATTTTACTGAACTCTGAACCGCTGAACCCAATATAATATTTACCTAGCTTAGCATGGTCTGAACTCGAGTGACTATTTTACTGAACTCTGAACCGCTGAACCCAATTTAATATTTTTATAGCTTAGCATGGTCTGAACTCGAGTGACTATTTTACTGAACTCTGAACCGCTGAACCCAATTTATTATTTACATAGCTTAAATTGGTCTGAACTCGAGTGACTATTTTACTGAACTCTGAACCGCTGAACCGAATATAATATTTACCTAGCTTAGCATGGTCTGAACTCGAGTGACTATTTTACTGAACTCTGAACCGCTGAACCCAATTTATTATTTACATAGCTTAAATTGGTCTGAACTCGAGTGGCTATTTTACTGAACTCTGAACCGCTGAACCCAATATAATATTTACCTAGCTTAGCATGGTCTGAACTCGAGTGACTATTTTACTGAACTCTGAACCGCTGAACCCAATATAATATTTACCTAGCTTAGCATGGTCTGAACTCGAGTGACTATTTTACTGAACTCTGAACCACTGAACCCAATTTAATATTTACATAGCTTAGCATGGTCTGAACTCGAGTGACTATTTTACTGAACTCTGAACCGCTGAACCCAATTTATTATTTACATAGCTTAGCATGGTCTGAACTCGAGTGACTATTTTACTGAACTCTGAACCGCTGAACCCAATATAATATTTACCTAGCTTAGCATGGTCTGAACTCGAGTGACTATTTTACTGAACTCTGAACCCAATTTAATATTTTTATAGCTTAGCATGGTCTGAACTCGAGTGACTATTTTACTGAACTCTGAACCGCTGAACCCAATATAATATTTACCTAGCTTAGCATGGTCTGAACTCGAGTGACTATTTTACTGAACTCTGAACCGCTGAACCCAATTTAATATTTTTATAGCTTAGCATGGTCTGAACTCGAGTGACTATTTTACTGAACTCTGAACCGCTGAACCCAATTTATTATTTACATAGCTTAAATTGGTCTGAACTCGAGTGACTATTTTACTGAACTCTGAACCGCTGAACCGAATATAATATTTACCTAGCTTAGCATGGTCTGAACTCGAGTGACTATTTTACTGAACTCTGAACCACTGAACCCAATTTAATATTTACATAGCTTAGCATGGTCTGAACTCGAGTGACTATTTTACTGAACTCTGAACCGCTGAACCCAATTTATTATTTACATAGCTTAGCATGGTCTGAACTCGAGTGACTATTTTACTGAACTCTGAACCGCTGAACCCAATTTAATATTTTTATAGCTTAGCATGGTCTGAACTCGAGTGACTATTTTAATGAACTCTGAACCGCTGAACCCAATTTATTATTTACATAGCTTAAATTGGTCTGAACTCGAGTGACTATTTTACTGAACTCTGAACCGCTGAACCGAATATAATATTTACCTAGCTTAGCATGGTCTGAACTCGAGGACTATTTTACTGAACTCTGAACCGCTGAACCCAATTTATTATTTACATAGCGTAGCATGGTCTGAACTCGAGTGACTATTTTACTGAACTCTGAACCGCTGAACCCAATTTAATATTTACATAGCTTAGCATGGTCTGAACTCGAGTGACTATTTTACTGAACTCTGAACCGCTGAACCGAATATAATATTTACCTAGCTTAGCATGGTCTGAACTCGAGTGACTATTTTACTGAACTCTGAACCGCTGAACCCAATTTATAATTTACATAGCTTAGCATGGTCTGAACTCGAGTGACTATTTTACTGAACTCTGAACCGCTGAACCCAATTTATTATTTACATAGCTTAGCATGGTCTGAACTCGAGTGACTATTTTACTGAACTCTGAACCGCTGAACCCAATTTAATATTTACATAGCTTAGCATGGTCTGAACTCGAGTGACTATTTTACTGAACTCTGAACCGCTGAACCGAATATAATATTTACCTAGCTTAGCATGGTCTGAACTCGAGTGACTATTTTACTGAACTCTGAACCGCTGAACCCAATTTATTATTTACATAGCTTAGCATGGTCTGAACTCGAGTGACTATTTTACTGAACTCTGAACCGCTGAACCCAATATAATATTTACCTAGCTTAGCATGGTCTGAACTCGAGTGACTATTTTACTGAACTCTGAACCGCTGAACCCAATTTAATATTTACATAGCTTAGCATGGTCTGAACTCGAGTGACTATTTTACTGAACTCTGAACCGCTGAACCCAATTTATTATTTACATAGCTTAGCATGGTCTGAACTCGAGTGACTATTTTACTGAACTCTGAACCGCTGAACCCAATATAATATTTACCTAGCTTAGCATGGTCTGAACTCGAGTGACTATTTTACTGAACTCTGAACCGCTGAACCCAATTTAATATTTACATAGCTTAGCATGGTCTGAACTCGAGTGACTATTTTACTGAACTCTGAACCGCTGAACCCAATATAATATTTACCTAGCTTAGCATGGTCTGAACTCGAGTGACTATTTTACTGAACTCTGAACCGCTGAACCCAATTTAATATTTTTATAGCTTAGCATGGTCTGAACTCGAGTGACTATTTTACTGAACTCTGAACCGCTGAACCCAATTTATTATTTACATAGCTTAAATGGTCTGAACTCGAGTGACTATTTTACTGAACTCTGAACCGCTGAACCGAATATAATATTTACCTAGCTTAGCATGGTCTGAACTCGAGTGACTATTTTACTGAACTCTGAACCGCTGAACCCAATTTAATATTTACATAGCTTAGCATGGTCTGAACTCGAGTGACTATTTTACTGAACTCTGAACCGCTGAACCCAATTTATTATTTACATAGCTTAGCATGGTCTGAACTCGAGTGACTATTTTACTGAACTCTGAACCGCTGAACCCAATTTAATATTTTTATAGCTTAGCATGGTCTGAACTCGAGTGACTATTTTACTGAACTCTGAACCGCTGAACCCAATTTATTATTTACATAGCTTAGCATGGTCTGAACTCGAGTGACTATTTTACTGAACTCTGAACCGCTGAACCCAATTTATTATTTACATAGCTTAGCATGGTCTGAACTCGAGTGACTATTTTACTGAACTCTGAACCGCTGAACCCAATTTAATATTTACATAGCTTAGCATGGTCTGAACTCGAGTGACTATTTTACTGAACTCTGAACCGCTGAACCGAATATAATATTTACCTAGCTTAGCATGGTCTGAACTCGAGTGACTATTTTACTGAACTCTGAACCGCTGAACCCAATTTATTATTTACATAGCTTAGCATGGTCTGAACTCGAGTGACTATTTTACTGAACTCTGAACCGCTGAACCCAATATAATATTTACCTAGCTTAGCATGGTCTGAACTCGAGTGACTATTTTACTGAACTCTGAACCACTGAACCCAATTTAATATTTACATAGCTTAGCATGGTCTGAACTCGAGTGACTATTTTACTGAACTCTGAACCGCTGAACCCAATTTATTATTTACATAGCTTAGCATGGTCTGAACTCGAGTGACTATTTTACTGAACTCTGAACCGCTGAACCCAATATAATATTTACCTAGCTTAGCATGGTCTGAACTCGAGTGACTATTTTACTGAACTCTGAACCGCTGAACCCAATTTAATATTTACATAGCTTAGCATGGTCTGAACTCGAGTGACTATTTTACTGAACTCTGAACCGCTGAACCCAATATAATATTTACCTAGCTTAGCATGGTCTGAACTCGAGTGACTATTTTACTGAACTCTGAACCGCTGAACCCAATTTAATATTTTATAGCTTAGCATGGTCTGAACTCGAGTGACTATTTTACTGAACTCTGAACCGCTGAACCCAATTTATTATTTACATAGCTTAAATTGGTCTGAACTCGAGTGACTATTTTACTGAACTCTGAACCGCTGAACCGAATATAATATTTACCTAGCTTAGCATGGTCTGAACTCGAGTGACTATTTTACTGAACTCTGAACCACTGAACCCAATTTAATATTTACATAGCTTAGCATGGTCTGAACTCGAGTGACTATTTTACTGAACTCTGAACCGCTGAACCCAATTTATTATTTACATAGCTTAGCATGGTCTGAACTCGAGTGACTATTTTACTGAACTCTGAACCGCTGAACCCAATTTAATATTTTTATAGCTTAGCATGGTCTGAACTCGAGTGACTATTTTACTGAACTCTGAACCGCTGAACCCAATTTATTATTTACATAGCTTAAATTGGTCTGAACTCGAGTGACTATTTTACTGAACTCTGAACCGCTGAACCGAATATAATATTTACCTAGCTTAGCATGGTCTGAACTCGAGTGACTATTTTACTGAACTCTGAACCGCTGAACCCAATTTATTATTTACATAGCGTAGCATGGTCTGAACTCGAGTGACTATTTTACTGAACTCTGAACCGCTGAACCCAATTTAATATTTACATAGCTTAGCATGGTCTGAACTCGAGTGACTATTTTACTGAACTCTGAACCGCTGAACCGAATATAATATTTACCTAGCTTAGCATGGTCTGAACTCGAGTGACTATTTTACTGAACTCTGAACCGCTGAACCCAATTTATTATTTACATAGCTTAGCATGGTCTGAACTCGAGTGACTATTTTACTGAACTCTGAACCGCTGAACCCAATTTATTATTTACATAGCGTAGCATGGTCTGAACTCGAGTGACTATTTTACTGAACTCTGAACCGCTGAACCCAATTTAATATTTACATAGCTTAGCATGGTCTGAACTCGAGTGACTATTTTACTGAACTCTGAACCGCTGAACCGAATATAATATTTACCTAGCTTAGCATGGTCTGAACTCGAGTGACTATTTTACTGAACTCTGAACCGCTGAACCCAATTTATTATTTACATAGCTTAGCATGGTCTGAACTCGAGTGACTATTTTACTGAACTCTGAACCGCTGAACCCAATATAATATTTACCTAGCTTAGCATGGTCTGAACTCGAGTGACTATTTTACTGAACTCTGAACCGCTGAACCCAATTTAATATTTACATAGCTTAGCATGGTCTGAACTCGAGTGACTATTTTACTGAACTCTGAACCGCTGAACCCAATTTATTATTTACATAGCTTAGCATGGTCTGAACTCGAGTGACTATTTTACTGAACTCTGAACCGCTGAACCCAATATAATATTTACCTAGCTTAGCATGGTCTGAACTCGAGTGACTATTTTACTGAACTCTGAACCACTGAACCCAATTTAATATTTACATAGCTTAGCATGGTCTGAACTCGAGTGACTATTTTACTGAACTCTGAACCGCTGAACCCAATTTATTATTTACATAGCTTAGCATGGTCTGAACTCGAGTGACTATTTTACTGAACTCTGAACCGCTGAACCCAATTTAATATTTTTATAGCGTAGCATGGTCTGAACTCGAGTGACTATTTTACTGAACTCTGAACCGCTGAACCCAATTTATTATTTACATAGCTTAGCATGGTCTGAACTTTAGTGATTACTTTACTGAATCTGAACTTACTTCAATATTTCTAAAGCTTAATTCTGTCTGAAGTGGAGTGAAAATGTTTCTGATTAAAATAGTGCTGTTTTTTTTTATTTTAAGAATTCTTTGGTATTTCTCTACACAGTCGGATGTTCATGTGTTAATTATGATTGTTACTAAACCCTTTGTTTAGCTTCTTCATGGGTAATATTTTCTTCTTTTATTAAGTAAATAACAAGAAATTCATAAAGTATGACATCAAAGAAGTACTTTTCGTGGCGTATTGTTGGAATGCTAAAGAAAGATACATAGTAAATATTAGTTTTTTTATAAGAATTTGCTCACCACATTTCTTTGGCTTTCTCGATCTCTTTCTTATTTACAGTTAAGTATAATGGTCTTATGAATCAAATTACCTAACATATTTTGAGAAATATTCCTTCAACTCTAAAGCTTTTTCAGGCACATTAACTCGATATTGTGTTGGGTTCATCCCAAAAACATATTCCGGATGACTAAAGATTTTATAGTGTTGTTTTATTACTTAAGCGTTTTAATGGTTTGAATGAACTATTACATACCCACGATTAATTATTTCTTTTTTCATAAATAATTTTCGTAACTCTTGAATGCTGTACTCGGTTACCTAAAAAAATTAATTATAAGTTGTGTAACTATGGTAGTTAACCTTCTTTGAAAATGTACACATACGTCATCAGCAATAGGCTCTGTTCCTTTAGGAAGGTGTGATTTGCTCTCGCGAATTTTTTGGTAAGTTAGAAGTTTTGCATGTCTTAAAAACTCGGGATGTTCTTTGTATCTGTAGAAAAGCGATGCTTTGCGTTAAGAAAAAGAATAATTTACAGCATGCAGGTACTAAATTCGCTTGTGATATTAAAGTCATATAACATGGTATATTGTTTTGTGAACTTTGGACAGATAGTTAGGCTGTCAAAACATGGGCAATAATAAAAAATAAGATTATTGACTTGCATAGGATGTGTGATACTGCTTTTTGGGGAGTGACACATTATATTATTTATGTAATCGGTTTCTTCACAAAATTTTAGAATTCTTTTAACTCCATGTATAACTTGAGATTCTCTATAAATATACTCGTTTTAAATATTTGTGCTGGTCAGTCATGCATATTTTATTTAGTTTACTTATTTGTTAGTTTAATATCTTCATTTTCTATCTCCGTCATAGTAAAGCTTAACACTTTGCTAGGGTCTGTAATAAGTAAATCAAGATTTAAATAATAGTTTTAGTGAAATTCATAGGCATAGTATTAAGTAAACTTTGAGCCGTAAATTTAGTATAAACAAAGGTATATCTATCTCATTTTGTTGCACATACTCTTCAAACATACAAATTTCACTCCAGTTATTCCACAAAAATATTGTCGGACAAATCAAAAAATGTTTTCGTATATTTACCAATAGAGTCATCCGAATCTTCATTTATGTTATTTAGCTCTTTATTTACATAATCCACCAGGAGATATCCTGCGCTATTTGAATTGGTTACCTCGAAATTAGGTGACGCTTCTAAGGTTTCTTTTTCGTTATTTTCCTCATCAATTTGCATAGTTTCTGTTATATTAGTATATTAGATGTAAAACTTATAAGCACGATTAATTTATGTAACCCTATACAAGACTGTAGCTAGTAGATACGGTATAAAAAACTTATGATAAAAAAGCATGTAACGGGTGATAAGCGGCCTATATATAAACAAGAACAATACTCATTCAGGACAGAACCAGTGCGATGACGATAACTCATAGTTAATAATTATTTTAACCTCTAACCCGGCTCGTCTCTCTTTAGTGACAATCTTCATTAATAAACTGAGTTTCTGTACACAAATTTTAAGTTTATTTAATACTGAACCACTCAGCACTTAGAAACCAATAAATAAGTTAAATGTAGTAGCTTTAGAGTTAAAATCTAAGTTAGTGGACTAGGCATTTTTAGGCCTCCCATAAAAGAATGAAAGGTACTTCAACAAATGCGATGAAACCATTAATGCCTCAAGTATCATAGATCTGAAGTTTCGTGTAGAAATATCGAAATTTTAAAAGCCTAAACATTCTTTAACTTTCTCTTCTTAGCATGGTGTGACCATCACATCACTAGTATCTGCCTTGTATACCAGAGTGATAAGGTAGACGATAGGATTACGTGATTTTTTTAAAGTCTACTCTTATAGTGCTCATATACAAACAACGTACTTAGGATACTAAAAAATATAAAAATATAAAACGTACCATTTTTTTCGAAAGACTTAAATAAGTCAAATGAATCCGAAATAAAGCTTTCTGAAAAATTAGTGCCTTCATTTTAAAATATGTGCGACAACGAAAACACCATAATGAACACAGTTCACTCACCATCATCTTTTTTGTTAGGAATTAATTCAGATTTCATTGAGGTGCTTTTAGCCGATAAACTACTTATTTTCTTTGGACTCTTCTTTCTTCCACGTTTCAGTACATTTAATTTATAAGATTTCTTCTCTTTGGGTACACCACTAAGGAAATTCCAAACCGCTAGTCTGTGTGAGCAATTCCTCACATTTGAACAAGAACATGATAATGTTTCTTTCCCTGGATTTTTTTTACGGTATATACTAACGAAGAAACAGGATCTCGTATAGTGAAAACCCTTGCTTTTCCGCTTATTGAAATGAAATTACTTTCCAAAATTTGACTTGCTATTTCTTGGGTGCTATTGAATTTTGTCTTAAGTGATAGAGGTTTTTCACTGCGACCTAATACAGGGGTTTCAGCATAGGATAAAAGTTCATCACTGGTGAACGATATATGGCAAGAAGTTGTTGATATAATTTTCACGTGCCTTTGAACGACTTTCTTAGCGTCAGGTTTAAGTTCATATCTCCCTTTCCCTTCATATGATTTTTTAAGCTCTTTCAAACTATCGATTTGCAACATGTACATTGCTGCAACCACCGTATCTAGCGGTTGTTCCTTCCATTTGTCTAAAGACTGGTATAACTCATTTTTGCCAATTTGAGAAAGAAGCTCTTCCAAGAAATATTCACTTATTAAAGGCATTCGCGCGGAAATCATTTTCAGAAAAACCTTGTGTAGTTCAGTAGATGTGTCACTGTGTAGCATGAGAGCTACGTCAATTGCTGGATCCGTTTCAAAATACTTATTTTTGACTGACAAAATAGAAATGCTTATTTTCCCAAAAGGAATATTTTTCTTATATTCAATCATTCTGAACACTGTATTATCGCTACACACTGCGTTTTCTTCAAGAATCTTATTGGCCAGGCTTATACATGTAGAATGGCAAAGTATTACTAAATCATATGGTGCAACCTGTACATGGATAATGTAGTCATTAAAGTCTCCAAGTTTAGCCATTTCAACGATATTGTAAATTTCAGCCCTAAGCAATCTATCAACGGCTGTAATGTCACTTTTCAATGTCACCAAATTATTTACGTCGCTACTTGATGGCGAAACAGTGTCTTTGGACATTGTTTCGTCTCGTTCTTTATAGTCTTTTTCATTACCCAAGTATTGGATCAAAAAAACCGGGGTGTTTGGTGTAATTGGACTAGTCAGACATGAAACTTCCTTGGCCAAATTTAGGTAGCCCTTATCTTGTTCATGATTGCGAATCTTGTAATATCGTTTAAGAACAGGAATTATTTTATCCTTTTTCTTGTTGTTTCCCACATTTCGAAATCCTACGTATTCATCTTTGAGATGACTATTATCTTGGGGACTTTGAAGTCGGTAAAGAAAAATCTGTCCTGCTCTGGGTTTACCAAGTGGAAATTTATTAATGAAGTTTTCTTTTTCCCCACGTTCAGCTTTTATCAGAAGCGATTCCACCTTCTTTAGCGGTAATGCTTCCTTCAATATCTTATATACAATAGGGCAATCCATCCCAAAAAGTATTCAATTTCAACCTAGGCGTTGAATATAGAGCGAAGAGTTTTTGACTTAGTGTTTATTGACCGATGATGAATCGTTATAAAGTATTTCTCTAGCTTCAATTTCTTTAAAGGAATTCCATAAAAATACTAGGATAATCGAAACATAAATAAATAAAAACAATATAATTTCACTTCGTTGGTAACGTAACTCGATAACATACGGCTTCCATTTGTCTATGGACTTAGCCAAGGCCCATGAGTAAAATTACTATGCCGTCTACTTAATTAGATATTGAATCGTCTATGAAGGACAGAGTAGAAACAAACAATTGTTCCGAATATTTTGCAACAATAACAAAAAGTAGAATTTAGTTTACGAGTCTCATTCCTTCCGAGAAAAGTTGAAAACAAGTCTGAACAAACTGTATTTATGCCCAAACGTAAAGTTTTCCATCATAAAAAGTTAATTCGTAACAGAATTGTAAAAACCTATGAGAGCATCTACATCCGGACATATAAAATTACACTCTAACCTTTATCGACATCAAAGTGATAACACACGACTTGATTTAACCGACTAGTCCACTAGTAACCCACGATAACATAAACATAAGCGATTCCGGGGCTTTTCAAGCAGACAGCTTGAGTTAACTCGCCTCCTGGTTCCTGGAAAACCCTTTTTCTATTGCACCACGCTCCTACAGCGCTAGAAATAAGCCAGTTCCGCAGTATAGGAAAATTGAGTAAGTAAATCTAATTTGATGCTTTACTGCTGTTTACGGTCATGATTATAGGAAATTTCAAGCCACTTCAAATAGTTCTCGTAATTTCCATGCTATGTGAATGGCAAGTCAAACATTCATAATTTCTGGTAATTTATGAAGCAGACGACGCTAATCTATTCTTAAAGTACGAAATTTGAACAGGACATAAGTATTATATCGCCGTTGGTCAGACACGGAATTCTAAACTATCCATAGCCTCCTAGAATTACGCGACTCGCGCACGCAGGCTTCTCGCACCGGCCCAAAAACGCATATATCGCATTTCAAGCCAAAAATCGAAGCTTTTAACCACACTGGTCTATGGGAGAAACCCCGTTCTTTGGCCCTAGTTCTAAAAAACTGGTTGAAATTTTAATGAGACGTGCAAAGTTAATATATTTTACTTTTGTGTAAAGTTTCAAAAGTTTTGTTTCACTGTTTTTTGTTTAAAAATGAAAACGTCAATTAGCCATAATTAAACTAAGATTTCTATGGGATGAAAGGTGTTTTCTTCGGTTTCAAGAAGAAAAGCCCTTTCATCCCACAAATGGCTAAATATTTGTATTATGACTAATAACCTTTTTAACCTTTTTTTTTCAACTATGAAACTTTTCATAATAATAATAAAAATCATTTGCAAGTCTCTTTAAAATTTCATGTAATTTCAACAAGTATGGAAAAAAATTTAGTTTCTCTCTCAGCACATTATGTTAAAAGCTGATCGCTTTGATTTTTCGAACGAAAATCCACGATACGCTCTTTTAAATAGGAAAATAATTCTTTGAACGGTCGCCTATGGCGCGAGCAGACTTCGTCCGTGAGTAACGACTAGCGTGATCTAGGAGGCTATGCTTAAACCTAATACAAAGGTTTAGAGACAGACGCTGCGATTCTACAGTCTTGGATAGACACTAATAATAATGTTGTATGGAATGATTGTTAGTCGTTAACTAGTAAATTACCTAATAGAAGATTTGTTTAAAATAAAGAGAAGCCTCTTGAGAAGTTGGATGAGACGTTTGTTAGAAACTTCAGGTACGTAAAACATTATATTAATCTCACTGTCGGGAAGCTTATATAACCTCAGAGGACTTGATCATGCACCCTTGTTCGCGCTCTTGATAATCTCACCACGCTACACAGGATACAATCTTTAATCTGTCAGACATGTTTTTTTTATTTTTTCGTCTTTGAATTCTCGCATAATATAGTTTCTATTGTAAATAGGAAAACGTATTTAATATGATTCGCAATGAAAATGTATGCGGCAAAGGAGCTGAAATAATAAAAACAGATGTAGACATGGAAGATGTTGAAATTGGAGACCAGGATATTGAAGATGCTGAAATTGATGACCAGGACTCAGAAGATGTTGAAATTGATGACCAGGACTCAGAAGATGTTGAAATTGAAGACCGGGATACGGAAGATGTTGAAATGAATGTAATTGGACATAAGCACGTAAAAAATGAACACTCTAACATTGTTTATCTGGTTCGTCATGAATCCATGGATCTATGTGAGGTAGAACGCATTTTGAAAACTGCGGAAACAGGTGTTAAAGCCGATT